>OZ023144.1:21485006-21612675 GCA_963675895.2 Styela plicata | reverse complement strand
ATACCTATAGTATCCCTAAAAATCTTGCGGCGTTTAATCTGGCACCAAAATTATCCCAAATTTCAGGACAAGGACTTCTTACTTGAAATGCCATTGGTGCAACCTATTTGTTATTGTATGTGGGGCATAATCAAGTTACTTCTGTTGCAATCTGTGTCTAGGACTGGGCAATTCGATTCAGTGATTCGAAACAATTCGAAGCACAAATTAATCGAATCAATCGTGAATCGTTCATAGGAACAAAAACTTGCTAAATGAACTACAATTTACAATTTTTAGCAACAAAATGCAATCGATTTTGTCATGAAAATACGAAAATTGTTGTTCCTAGAAATGGAGTGTGAATTGAAAAGGCAATATGAACTATAAATTTGTTGATATTCACAATGGAGAAAATTTGTGATAGTAAAAATGAGATATTTGTTATTTACATGGAATTTATGATTCGATCCATTTCGGAAAAATTATTCGATCAGATTCGAATTCTAATTGATTCGGTTTTGCCCAGCCCTATCTATATCTTAGTGATTGTATAAACTCACGATTTTGCATTTTCTGCGCCAAAATGAGCTCGGAAAATATGAATTAACAATTGGATCCAATATATCAGATTCAAACCCACTAGCATGCCGATTCAGTACGGTATTTTGCTTTGCCTACTCACCTTGTGAAAAAATTGATATACCAATCCAAACTTTTGGACAAATAAAGAGGCAGCAAAGAGAATTCCACCGACAAAAAATATGACAATATTTTGCAGCAAAAGTTCATGAAAAATCCATTCCAAAGCGTCAGCCATTTTAAACAAACCTATTTGTTTACTAGCTGAGAGAACCTGACGAAATTTAAGAAAATTTATTTTGAAAACAAAAAAAAAATAGGTGTACCGGTGCTGGTAGATAGATCAAATGAAAGGTCAACCCTAGAGTTTTACAGGAAAATTTATTGATGATTTACTGATTTAAAACTTCATAACTTAAGTCCCGAGTCTCTTCTCAAATTAGTGAGAGTGACGATTCTCCCCTCCTGGTTCTGTGGACCAAGGTTACTCCAACCCACAATCACACGGAGGTCGACGGGTTAATCCTACTCATAAATGTTTGTGAGATGCATATTTCTGTAACAGCATACTCTGTACTACATAAACTTCAATAACTAAAATAATGAAAGAGGAACCGCTCATGCTAGCGCCAATCCGAGCTGGAATGCCCAAAGTGTGGACTGGTGTAGCCAATTAGTTTGGGCTGATGTAACCAAAGCTGAAAACGTGGGCTGCCGTAATTGAATTGTGGGCTGGTGTAGCCGAATCTTGGGATGGCGTAACCGAATTATGGGCTGGTGTAGCCGAATCTTGGGATGGCGTAACCGAATTATGGGCTGGTGTAGCCGAATCTTGGGATGGCGTAACCGAATTATGGGCTGGTGTAGCCGAATCTTGGGATGGCGTAACCGAATTATGGGCTGGTGTAGCCAAATCTTGGGATGGCGTAACAGAATTGTGGGCTGGTGTAGCCAAATCTTGGGATGGCTTAACCGAATTATGGCTGGTGTAGCCGAATCTTGGGATGGCGTAACCGAATTATGGGCTGGTGTAGCCGAATCTTGGGATGGCGTAACCGAATTATGGGCTGGTGTAGCCGAATCTTGGGATGACGTAACCGAATTATGGGATGGTGTAGCCAAATCTTGGGATGGCGTAACCGAATTATGGGCTGGTGTAGCCAAATCTTGGGATGGCGTAACAGAATTGTGGGCTGGTGTAGCCAAATCTTGGGATGGCGTAACCGAATTATGGGATGGTGTAGCCAAATCTTGGGATGGCGTAACCGAATTATGGGATGGTGTAGCCAAATCTTGGGATGGCGTAACAGAATTATGGGCTGGTGTAGCCAAATCTTGGGATGGCGTAACAGAATTGTGGGCTGGTGTAGCCAAATCTTGGGATGGCGTAATCGAATTATGGGATGGTGTAGCCAAATCTTGGGATGGCGTAACCAAATTATGGGCTGGTGTAGCCAAATCTTGGGATGGCGTAACCGAATTATGGGATGGTGTAGCCAAATCTTGGGATGGCGTAACCAAATTATGGGATGGTGTAGCCGAATCTTGGGATGGCGTAACCGAATTATAGGCTGGCGTAACCGAATTATGGGCTGGTGTAGCCGAATCTTGGGATGGCGTAACCGAATTATGGGCTGGTGTAGCCGAATCTTGGGCTGGTGTAGCCAAATCTTGGGATGGCGTAACAGAATTGTGGGCTGGCGTAACCTTCACCCATACGTTGAAATCATAAGTCCAATGGTGCTCTAAATACATTCCTGACTCATTAAACAAGTTGACCTACATAGATTGCAAGCAACAATACATTATTACACTCAAATTCTGACACTGAATTTCCTCTTTCAAATTGTGGGCTGTGTAATCATCCAAGAGCGAAAACTAGTTGCCAGATAATCGTGTTCAAAAATTTTCGAAACATAAGTAGCACACAAATTAAACGAAAAAATACCAAAATACAATTTCCGACATTCGGCAGATTTATATAAAACACCACAGAAAAATCTTAGCAATAAGCAAAATCCTGAAAATGTGCCTTCAAATAAAATGGTCCGACACAGGAATAAAATATGCAAAAAGGAATCTCGAGAGCCGAAACAATACCTTTCTGGACCGAAATATGGAAGCGAATTCGGGCATTATTTGCTTCGCAACGATCCTCCAAACAGAAATTGATTTGAATAACAAGTGATTGTTATCATGATTGAACAGAAATCGGGCGAAAATTGAAAGCAAATTTTGGTATTTCAAAATATTTTCACACAAATTTCATCCTTTTTTTTAGAAGCTACATAAAAATAACTTTTAAGAAATATAAAAATGATATTGCCTGAATAGGGGGAAAGATATCAAACACGGGGCCAAAAATGGGGTATAGCGAAGTTTAGTACCATATTCCCGAATGTCATCAAAATAAAACTGGCAGAATATTTTCATTCTAACTAGGGGACGCCAATGCTGCAAGCATCTGGCATTGTTTCCCGGATTATGATGAGTCGCTTCCAACATGGGAATTATTATGATAATTGGAAATATGGTACTAAACTTCACGAGACCCCAAAAATGAGAGCCAAAAGCCATATTTTGTGGTCAACTGGACAGAAAATTGAAAGCAAATTTAGGTTTTGAAAAATCATTTCTCACAAACTTCGATTTATAAAAACTGCATTAAACTACCTTTAAGGAAATATAAAAGATATGCCTGAATTGGGGAAAGATATCAAAAAACGAGGCTCAAAATGAGACCCGAAAGACAAATTTTGTGGTCATCTGAAGAGTAAATTAAAAGCAAATTTTAGGTTTTGAAAAGTCATTTCTCACAAATTTCCTAATGATTTTAAAAACTGCATAAAACTAACTTTCACAGTCCAAGAATTTTGAATTATAAGTCACGCCTGAAATGATTTAAAAAATTTTCCTCACAAATATCATTATGACTTCTGCATAAACTATAAACTTAAAACTGCATTAAAATACCTTTACAGAAATATATAATTCAACTATATTGCCTGAATAGGCTATTGACCATCTTGTTTCAAATGGTTATCAATTTGTTTGGCTGCCCCTGCAGTACGCGGAAACATCATCATATCATCCTTTAACCTATTAGCGATAATTTCTTATTCAGCAGTTCAGTGTACAGATTAACTCAGTCCGCGGTCATCCCTCGACAAATTGATCGCCAATTTTCTATAAATACCTATACTCAACTGCTTAACAGATAACGAGACAGGATTAATGATAAATAATAAGATTATTTATTGGAAGATACCGAATTAATCGATTTTGTAATCCCTAAAATATGAATAACAGAACCAGAAAACGAGCCGGAAAGCCGCGGACAGACGCCCGAACAGATACTGGATACGTAACGCACTTTGCACCGTCAGCTGATTAGGGGAGTGTGTTTTGCAAGGCACAATACAAGGTGGCCAGAGTCTCTTTTTACCGAATAAACCCAATGCCAAACGGATTCTTTTCACATCTATTTTGATCGAGCCAAATGGTTTTGTCCAGAAACGGATCACATGAGACTGATATTGTCAACATTTTTTTTAAGATAATTAAAACAACAATAATTTCATAAACAAAAATAATAAAATAAAAATACAAGCCAATATTCCATTTTACCCGTTTGTTTTGTGTACTCCGGACTATTTATTGTTCATCAACTTCTACCGACATAAGAATTTTACAATTCAGATCTGGTATGTCAAATTTGATGCAAAAGTTAAACAAAGGCCAATTAAAAATATATATATCACACCTCTAACTCGAGTTGAAAAATTTATCATCCCAAAGCCGCACCTCATATTATACTGCATTGTATTGCTTAACATCTCGCACTTGCTGGTTACATATTTCTCCACCTATTGTCGAAAGAAGCGCGACGCTAGGCCGGGCACGCGTTGAATATCCTTTCAAGCACAGGAACTCTGAAGAACTACGCTACGTGTTCTAAAAAATTTGTGCGCTTTGAATCATATGCTTACTTTCTTAAATTAATAGGAATTCTAGCCCTCTAAATCGACAAAAAGACTAAAGTAATTCTAAAATGAAACGCCTTTACTTGGCTTTATTCGAAATAAATAATTCTCAATCGTTTGTGTAGATTGTTTCACTATCGCCCAGGGCAGAAAACACAAACTACACGTTACCTTAGCAGTTCAGTTTCGCTTGGAATGTTTACTGGTATTCGGGCGCTCGGTTAGTTCAATCAGTAAAGCGGTGGGGATACTCCTCGACCTACGCACCTCTGACCCTGACGTAGGCTTGAATCCCGCGAGGAATGCCGGTACACGTTAATTCACTCGAGCACCACCTAGGTCCATGAACAGGAAAATGATAAGCCAATAACTACACCCTAGTTCGAAACTAATGTCTGCACGTGAGGTCGTGTTCCGCCATACGATCTAAACTCGGCTTTCCTCTCCAGTAGGATAAAAATGAAATCCTTCTCAAAGCGCATTAAGTTACGCAGGAATAATATTCGGGACAACTAGGCAACCCATCATTTTTTGTCGACTGGCAAAGTGCACCGCTTAAAATCAACATTTCTACGAAATTCTTATTTATATATTAAAATCCACTTTGAGCTAAACCGAGAGCAGTGCTCAAAAGGCACCACCCACCAATGGCCACACAATTGCAAAGAGCTACTACAAGGTGTAGGTACGAGCTACTGCACTCTAGGCCGACAACATTCCAAAGCTTATAAAATTTGTTACTTTCGTCCACCGGTTCCGCCGCCTATGGAAATGTTTCAAAAATTGAAGAAAAAATTCTTAACCCATATATTCGTGTTGAGAGGAAATGCGTGATTTTTTGCCGTAAAATTGAACATTGAACATTGATTTATAAATAAAAATGACGCAGAGAACCTTAATCAGAAATTCTATTTTTCTCAACACTGTAGCAAAAGTTCAATAAATTTACTGGTCATTTCAGTGATTGCATATCTCCAAAATTAAACAAAACGCCATGTTGATGAGATTTATGTCTGTTATGCGGTGCTGATGTACCGTACCCTCGTGGTGCGTTCCATTAACACACCATATTTGGCCAAAAAAAGTCAATTTTGATATTTTTGCAATACCGCCAAGTAAAATTACTGTCAAAGACCAGCGATTGTGTTGCATTTTTGTTACAGTGAAGAATGAGACACAGATTGCGCGATCCATCAGTGACTCAAGCTTTACATGTGTGCATGCTACAAAACATTTCTGACCCGGAGTTGCGAAGCAACTACATCTATTAATATCGAGTCTGAGTAATCGAAATCCTTCTAAAAGAATATGATCAGGGTGTTTATAGAATAATATATTAATATAATTTGAACAAAATATCTCAAATTGAAAATTTGCGAAATTTCAAAAAATATTGATATCTTTGTCAAAAAATATATCATAATAAATATTAGTATTAATAATATTAAATATATAATTAAATGTGGTCAGTGACTCAAAGCAAAATCTCGGCTACTTTAACCTGGTATCCCGGCGCTCCCGGTCAGCTCAATCGGAAAAAGCGCTAGGAATACTCTTCGAATATCTTTGATCGTCCCAATTACTAAAAAAGCGGTGATCCCGGAGACGTTTTTGTACAAACGGTATAATTAACATAATTACAATAAAATGTCCCGAACTTTATACCAACATAATATCCTATGATCTATAATATCATAACAACAAAAATTTTGTTTATCCAAATATAAACCTGGGAAGACCCGGTGGTTACAGAAATCGAGAGACCCAGGCTCTAATAAAATATAAGAAAATATAAAAAATGTAGTCAAAAAATCGTGTTAAATGATGACGCCATAATGGACGCCGTAGGCAAAGTATTATTCTAAACAACGCGAACTTTATTTTGAAAAACATAATTTCACGGCCTAAAGATTGTTAAATGAGTGTAATAACTTCCGTGAAAAATTAGAGGTTTTCTGCGGTTTAAAGCGCTCAAAAGATCATTCTACTTTTTTGTCGGGGGGGGGGGGGGGGGGGGGGGGGGGGGGGGGGGGGGGGGGGTGCTTGTGATTACTAGCACAAATTATTCAACTGCCGATGTGTGAAAAGTTATTGCATTAACATTTTCTCATTCGAAATTCTCACCGATCAAGTTGGTAAAAATATTTGTCGAATAGTGATACACTGTAACAAAAGTACATTGAATTTACTGGTCATTTGCAGTAATTGCAAATTTCAAAAAGTTTAAAAAACGCCATGTTGATGAGATTTATGCCAATTATGGGGTGTTGATGGACTGGATCTTCGCGGCGCGTTCCAGCAACACCCCATATTTGGCGAAAAAAGTGAATTTAAAGTTTTTTTCAGTATGAGTTAAATTACAAAGACCAGTGATTTTGTTGCATTTTTTGTTGCAGTGTATCAAGAAGTTACTGGATAGTTTAAAAATGATGTTAAATCGCGATTTTTCAGTGATATTCTGAAATATAATAAAGATGGTGTGAGAATTTTATTTCCAATATAAACCCATTCATAAAAAATATTATATCACTTGGTTGGCCAGTGTTGGGAACGAGTCGCTTCACTTCGAGTCGCAATCAAAGCCGATAAGAGTTGCGAGTCGAGTCCATGTCTTACCAAAACAAATTTGACCAAAAAAGATTGCATTTTGTCATTGAAAATAGAAAAATGCACTTTATTCAGTATGCTTTTGTTAAACGACCGATTCACAATTGATTCGAATAATTTGTATCTCGAATCGATCCGAACCACCGAATCGAATTGCCCAGCCCTAAATTCACAAGTCGATGAAAACGGAGTCATAAACGAAAGTCAAAAGGAACCGATAGACCCGGCGGGTAGTTGATGAAATACGATCGACGACAAAAGGAAATAATCAATGAAGACCATGAGTGATATATGAGAAATCTGCAAAGGACTTCGTCGGAAGCAAAGCGAAGAGGGGTGTGAGTAGATGGTTGGGATGTTTCCGCGTTCGGGCGGATTCGGCATTGCCCAGCCTTACCAACCATTCAGCAAGTTGAACCAATATTTTCCAAATGACCAGTTCAAGAAATGTTGTGACGGCGTATTTACAGTATTTAACAAAAATATTTGTGCAAAATTAATCATGATAGCACCTGTCACGTGCACGTTTGGTTGACGTTATTCTCATTATGCACGTCACCACAAGTATATTCCGAAATTACCGACGAGGGGGATGCTCTAGTCCTCAAAAATTCTGACTTCTCAATGTGCGCCGCAGGCTGAAACTTTTCAAGCAAACATACACTTCTAATGCTGAATAAAGTAAAGAACACAATAATAGCAAGAAATATTCGAAATTTTTCAATGAATTATTGTTTTAGGGTATGAAAAAGTCAATACATTCAAAAACCTGCAAACATAATCTCTTCTAAGCTATGTGAAAAAGCGCCAAATGCTGATAGGAGATTGACTAAAAACATGATAAAAACAGAACTCGGAGGTCAGGAAAGCAAACAAAGCCCAAAGTTAACTTTAAACACGTATTATTTATTAGCAAATCTCTATATTAACTTATACCTCGAACTAACTTGACGAAAATGCACAGAAAACCGCAAAAGTAACAATCCGCAGATGCACCAATTTTGGTTTTTGCCCTTCAGAATTTTCAGACTCCGCATACCTCTACGACATCCACATTATTTCAATACTGGGAAACAATTGTGATGAAATTCATGCAACACGAAACTTACCAGTTTCTCAACAAGTCAAACTAATATATTCTTGGAGGTTGGTTATTGTTAATCTGATTTAAAAAAAATGAAAAACTCTGATCTATTAAGTAATGAATACTCTTGGATCGCGCCGTCCAGACGCGTCTCATCTGTGGCAAATGTTTGGCCAAATAAAATTCCCTGATTGTGATGAAATGTTGTGACCTTTACATCGCGGAATTCCCGGTTCCAGTGAAAATATTTATTTATTTATAAAATTAATTTTAATTAATTTTGTTAAAAAATTTGCGTTGCCCCGAATATCATAATTAATCGTGATTATTTGAAGATCCCTACTCTTTTTTCCCTTCTTGAGCACTTGGTGGCGTGATCCAGCTGACACCTAGGGCTGGGCTAAACCGAAGCAATTAGAATTCGAATCTGATTCGAATAATATTTTCGAACCGGATCGAATTACTAATTCCATATAAACAACATTTTTTCCATTTCTGGTATTACAAATTCACTCATTGTGAAAATCAAAAAATTTATAGCTTGTAGTGTATTTTCAATTAACACTCCATGTCTAAGAGCAACAATTTTAATATTTTAACGTAATATATAATCGATTTTGGTCAAATTTGACCAAAATAGATTGCGTTAAAATGTTAAAAATGAAATTTTTAGTTCATTTAGCAAGTTTGTGTTCCTATAAACGGTTGACTATTGATTCGAAGAAATTGTGCTTCGAATCGATTCGAATCTCCGAATCGAATTAACCAGCCCTACAGTCACACCTGGCAGAACATGTTGAAAAATAATAAAATGTCTTATTATTCCGCTGTTTTTTTTTATAAACTAATCTGACATCTTTAAACCCGTGGGAATGAATTATAACAATAATTAAATTTATAACTACTGTTATTTTGAATTTGTGTTGCGTCGACTCGCCTCTCAAAAGGAAATAATTCGTAAAAGCATATTTTGTTAAGTAGGCGTCACTGATGAATCGCATCGATGCGACGCAACGTGCGTAACTACTTTGGTGAACGGTCAAGAATCTCGTAAACTGGACAGGCAACTTTGGACAGGATAAACGTGACATATTTTTTGTGTCTGTAATACACGAATTTTATATGCAGCCTCACTAAACATTTTATGAGTCAATTCACACACAGCAAATTACCTACTATAAATCAAATACTTTTGCCAATAGTGGACGCATCAAATATAATTTTTATTCCAAAAAAGTCAAAGCACGAAAACCAGAATACTCTTTATTATCAAGGTCGCCCGGTCTCCAGTACATAAGTAAGTTTATTTTGACTCCATAATCAGCAGAAAAGGCGATAGCTGATAGGAGATTGACTAAAAACATGATAAAAACAGAACTAGGAGGTCAGGAATACAGCAAAACCTAAACTTAAGTTAGACATCGACATAGACATAGTTTATTCCGATACCTCTGTCGACACAAAAGGCGAAACAAATAAAGATATAACATCACAGAGTGATGAGGAAAGCAAGCAAATCTTAGAAGCAAGTTGGAAAACAACCCCCTCCCTAACAAAAAATAAAATAAAAGGGCGCCAAACACACAAACACTCACACTATAAGTTAAAACAGAAGCGAAAAAGAAATTGGACTCTACTGGAGAAACTGTACATTAGAAAAATATACGATAAAACAATTAAAGGAAAAAATTGAAGTAACACAAAAGAGGGTTAAAATAGAAAAGTAAGTTCAAACACGTAATATTTATTAGCAAATCTCTATATTAACTTATATCTCGAACTAACTTGACGAAAATGCACAGAAATCCGCAAAAGTAACAATCCGCAGACGCATCAATTTTGGTTTTTGCTCTTCAGACTTCTAGAAAATTGGGCATTATGAGGTTACGACCCCTCTTTATTATTGTCCATTTGTTAATTTTTTTCTGGTAGGTCTGGGTGTCTAAGTAGGACTGGGCAATTCGATTCGAATGGATTCGAAGCACAATTTATTCGAATTATTTGTGAATCGTTCATGGGAACAATTGACTCATAAAATGATTTAGTGACGCTGCATATAAAATTCGTGTATTACAGACTCAAAAACATGTTACTCAAATCCTGTCCAAAGTTTTCTGTTCAGTTTACGAAATTTTTGATCGTTCACCAAAGTAGTTAGGTACGTTACGTCGCATCGACGCGATCATCAGTCAGGCATAGGGCTGGGCAATTCGATTCGGTGATTCGAATCGATTCGAAGCACAATTTATTCGAATCAATTGTGAATCGTTCATAGAAACAAAAACTTGCTAAATAGAATGGAATTTTTCATTTTAACGACAAAATGCACTCGATTTTGGTCAAATTTGACCAAAATCGATTGTATTTTGTCGTTAAAATGAAAATTTTATCTTTTGGACTGGTGTGTAATCGAAAATACATCGCGTTTATTTCTGTTTAAGCTAATATTTGTAATTCGTAACTGTAAACTACACGAATAAAAAATTATTCGAATCAGATTCGAATTTCAAATGATTCGGTTTTCCCCATCTCTAGACTGACGCATACTCAACAAAATATGCTTTTCTGAATTATTTCCGTTTGAGAGTTGAGTCAACGCGATACAAATTCACAATAACAGTCGATATTATACAAAAAAAAAGTTAATTTAATTTAAATATTGTTGTAATTCATTCCCACGGTTTTGAAGATGTCAGATTAGTTTATAAAAATAAAACAGCGGAATAATAAGACATTTTATTATGTTTCAACATGTCTTGTCAGGTGTGACTGTAGGGCTGGGCAATTCGAACCGATTCGAAGCACAATTTATCCGAATCCACAGACAATCGTTCAAAGAAACAAAAACTTGCCAAATGAACTAGAAGTTTCATTTTTGACGGGAAAATGTAATCGATTTTGGTCAAATTGACCAAACTCGATTATATATTGTCGTTAAAATATGAAATTGTTTCTCTTAGACATGGAGTGTTAATTGAAAATGCAATATGAGCTATAAATTTCTTGATTTTTACAATAGGGACAATTCATAATACTGGAAAGGGGAAAAATTGGTATTTAAATGGAATTAGTGACCCGATTCGATTCTAAAATATATTCGAATTCTAAATGCTTCGGTTTTGCCCAGTCCTAGGTGTCAGCTGGATCGCGCCACCAAAGCGTCCAAGAAAGGAAAAAAGAGTAGGGATCTTTAAATTATTACGACATGTTATTCGCCGCAACGCAAAATTTTTTAACAAAATCGCTTCCTACTGTAAATTGTAAAATTAACTATCCATCTTTATAAAACATTATTTTTACTAAAACTGGGAATTCCGGGATGCAAAGGTCACAACATTTCATCACAATCAGGGAATTTTATTTGGCCAAACATTTGCCACATATGAGACGCGTCTGGACGGCGCGATCTAACAGTATCCATTACTTAATAGATCACTTTTTGTTTATTATTTTTAATCAGATTAACAACAACCAGCCTCAAATATAAGTTTGACTTGTTGAGAAACTGGTAAGTTTCGTGTTGCGTAAGTTTCATTGCAATTGTTTCCCAGAATAGTAGATTATAGGGTGTGGTAGAGGTATGCGGAGTCGAGATTTTCACAATCCAGCTTCGATTCTGATTCCCCAATTGCGTACCGAATCCAAACCTAATCCGATCCGGAATGAAAATATCGCGCTCCAGATCCGGACAGAATCCTAGACATAAGGCTTCCATCTGTTTCCTATTAGCGTAAAGTGCTATTATTTTTTTGAATCTAAAGACTGAATCCGAACCAAGTCAAATATTTTTAAGATGAATCCGAACTAACAATCACTGAACTTGAGTGAATCCGGCCAGATTCGACTTCAGCAATCCGGTCCATGGAGTACTCTAGTAAGCAGTGGCGGCGAAAGGTGTCAAGGCTCGGCGAATAGCAGACACGGATACAAGGGGCGGGGGGATGTATTTCACTCTCCACTTATCCCTACCAGTCTCCCAAAGTTCAAAATTGTATCAAAATCATAGAGGGAAGAACTTGCGCATTCGGTGCGCGTTTTCACATAGCTTTATTTTACATAGTTCATGTTTGCAGATTATTAAATATATTGACTTTTTCATACCCTAAAACAATAATTCATTAAAAAATTTCGAGTATTTCTTGCTATTTTTGTGTTCTTTACTTTATTCAGCATTAGAAGTGTATGTTTGCTTGAAAAGTTTCAGCCTGCGGCGCACATTGAGAAGTCAGAATTTTTGAGAACTAGAGCACCAATCGTCGGGAGTTTCAGAATACGTCTGTGGTGACGCGAATAACGCGAAGCAAAACGTGCACGTGACAGGTGCGTGTGCGCGTGTTTGTTCCGGATATCGACATATATTGAAAAAATTTATCATGATTAATTTTGCGCAAATATTTTTGTTGAATACTGTAAATACGTGGTAAAAAGGTCACAACATTTCTTAAACTGTCATTAGGTAAATATTGGTTCTACTTGCTGAATGGTTTGTAAGGCTGGGCAAAGTCGAATCATTTAGAGTCCGAATCAGATTCAAATATTTTTTTCGAATCGAATCACTAATTTTATCTAAATAACAATTTTTCCCATTTCTAGTCGAATCCCATCGAATCACTAATTTTATTTCTATAAAAATTTTCTCATTTCTAGTATTACGAATTGTTTCAATTGTGGAAATCAAGAAATTTATAGTTTATTGGGTTTCAATTCACACTCCATGTCTAACAAAAAGAATTTTCATATTCCAACGAAGACATACAGTTGATTTTGGTCAAACTTGGCCAAAATACGTTGCTTTTTCTCGTTAAAAATAAAACTTCTAGTTCCAATAGCAGATCTTCGTTCCAATAAACGATCCCTCATTGATTCGGATAAATTGTGCTTCGAATCGATTTAAATCTCCGAATCGAATTGCCCAGCCCTACTGGCAGGTTGCCAGGCGTAGAGGTCGCAATACACGATGCGTAGGTTGTGTGTTTTTTTCTAGCTTTGTCGTTCAACGTGTTTGTTTTTCTACCTGCCTTTTACGCTAGTGTACCGCTGTGCATGTATTTCTTCACATTTTCTAATGCTGTTGGACAGAAGCGGTTTGCTACGTGAACTATCGGAGAGTGCTCGTGTCATTCTGCAGTTTTTGCTTTCGTTACTAGTATTAACGCAAAGTGATGCAGAAGTGTGTTGGTCGTTTTTTGTTTTGTTTTGAAACGCAACGTAATATATCGGTAAGACATCTTTACTTGGTGTTACATTCGGTACATTTCACTTTATAAAGTTGAGGGCATGTTTTCAGCTTATGCCGTATTGGGCTGTTCTTCATTCTTTTTAATTGCGCACACTGGTAGAGGGGCAGAAGGTCCGGATCCACGCTATTACAAATAATGAGGGGGGTTCAAATCTCTATAATTGCTCGAAGTAAGTAATAATTATGATTCAAAAAATCGATTTGAGATGAAATCATTCTCAGAATAAGTTTTTTTGCTGAGATTTGATATATTTTGCAAAATAATCCAAAAACATTCGTGCACCTTCGGCACGTGTTTTCCTTGGTATAAAACGGTTGTACTTTTGTCGGATTTTCCTATGAGAGAGATCTCGTGCCGCCGCACTTGTAGAGCAAGAGGTTTAATAATTTCTGTAAAATCGGGGATCTCCATGCGACCTTTCTGAGATGATATTAAGATAAAACTATAAAATCTTTTTTGACCAAATATGGGCTGTTGATGGGGGCACCGGTGAAAAATTAAAATACTGCAAAATAACAGTAAATTTACTGTAATTTTGTCACAGACTTCTATTAACGGGCGCGATAGCCTAGTGGTCAAGAATGTTGGCATCGCAGTTTGAAGATCTCGGGTTCGAGCCCCGGCGAGTCCGGATCGCTTATCCGTGCCCCCCACTCAGCCCAGGGTGTAATAACTTGGGTAGGCTAAGCCGAACAGGAAAAGATTTTACCTTCCCAGCAATTGTAATTGTGTCCGTCTTTATAAGTGGCCGCTGTTGCAGGGCCTTGGACAGGGTGATCCACTCGAATAAGTGACTATAAAAAAATAAAAATAAATTGAACGCAACAATTGATTTATCGAAATTATTCACTGATTAATGTATGAGGTTGCCTTTTTTGGACTGGGGATGGCAAAAATCGAATATCTTTTGGCTTCAGAATCAATTCGAAAAATTTTCTCGATTGAATACCCGATTTAGAAGTCATATAATAAACAAAGACATTTTCGTCAGCTTACACTGTAACAAAAGTACAGTAAATGTACTAGTTATTTACAGTAATTCCATATTTTCAAATTAAAAAACGCCATGTTGATCAAATTTATGGCTAGTATGGGCTGCTGATAGACCGTACCTTCGCGGTGCGTTTCATCAACACTCGAGATTTGGCCCAAAAAGTCAATTTTGATTTCTTTCAATACCGCAAAGTTTAATTACTGTCGAAGACCAGTGATTTTGTTGCATTTTTGTTACATGAAAATTCACAATTATTGAAAAAAACATTCGAAATTATCATTTTGTTGTTTTCAAATTGTTGCAGAAATCAAATCGAATAATTTATGATTCAAATATTTTGAACAAATGTTTAATCATTTCATTTCGGATTGAAGCTTTAGAAAGCTCACTCACTCAATTCAATCCTGTGCTGGTAACATATTTTGATAAGAACTAGTCTCATACTCGACAAAAATTAATTGATTGGGGGAGAGTCAATTGGATACAGAAATATTATATCTAGAATATAATATTTAGATGGATTACCTATTTATTGTTTTTATTTTATCGGAATCCAAACTGAGCATGGCAAGAATCAGTGCTTTAAGGAATCAACACACGGCCACTTAATATCAGAGAGCAACTCAAAGATGTAGTACCGGCAACTGCACTCTAAACGTGAAGCATCCCAGACGGAACTGAAGCGCTATGGTAAAGTGCAGTGAGTGGTATCTGTCCCGGGCGATGGTAGAACCTGTCCGTTAGCTGGTTCCCTTTAGGCACTGCTTCCGACTTGCTAGGAGCAAATTTTAATAAAAGAATTACTACACAAATTAATCTGATCCTAACGTGAACAACCGTAAAAAGTATACAAGATGACGAAACTTTGGCATACCTCAATCACAAATTTTGTTTTGTTAAGAATGAGCCATTGATGGACCGCACCCCAGCGGCACGATTCATCAGTGGTACATACTTGAAATGAAATGAAATAATATATTTGCTCAGATAGGGACGCGTGAACAATAAATAATACCAGTTTATGTTTGAAATTTCCTATGTTTACGTAACATTACAACAGCGTGCGTTTGACAAACTCACCCACTCGTACTCGTTTCCTTAACGCAACCTCATTAAAACAAATTTTGTTAGCACATCTGTTTAACGTTTCATTAAGTATGAGCCAATGATGGATCGCACCGTTGAGACGCGGTCTATCTGTGGCTCATGCTTGAAAACATAAAATATTTAATTTGATGATGTAATTTTCGCTAATTTAAAAAATAAGTCCCTAAATAAAGGTAATTTAACGGTTATTTATACTGATTTTTTTTTATCGAACTTCAATCTAATGCATGCAGGAAAAATTATCAGCTGACAGCTTTTTATATTTTACTTCCATGATCTTAAACTACATTAGATGGGTCCAATTTTAGGCACTGTCATTAAAAAGGTTGTTATTTTTTATTTTTACAGCCACTTTTTGGAGTGGATCGCCCTGATCAAAGCCCTATACCAGCGGCCACTTATGGGCGGGCAGGGTTGAATTTAATTGAAGAACATGGCTTAACCTACTTGAGGTATTACACCCTGGGTTGAGTGAAGGGCATGTAGTAACGAGCCTGACTCGCCGGGACTAGAACCCGAGAACTACAACCCCGATACAACAATGACTAGGCAATCGCAACCACCGTAATTTTACAGTTACTTTTGACGGTTTCTCTTCAAATTTAATTATATCAACCTTTGAACGGGTTCAGATCACAATAATATGACGTGATTCGGCCCTAATTTATACATGGCCAAAGTTGATAACAGATCGCTAAACAAAAAAACGTCACCTAAACGTCATCTATTTCCTGTGTATAGGGCTGGGCAATTCGATTCGGTGATTCGCAGCAGAATTTGTTCGAATCTAACGTGAATCGTTCATAGGAACAACAACTTGTTAAATGAACCAGGATTTTCATTTTTAACGACGAAATGAAATCGATTTTGGTCAAATTTGAAAATACACTGCAAACTATAAATTTCTTCATTTTCACAATGGAGACAACTTATAATGGTAAAAATATGATATTTGTTATTTACATAAAATCAGTGATTCGATCCGATTTGAATCAGATTCGAATTCCAAACGATTTGGTTTTGCCCAGCCCTACTTGTGTATTGTAATGTTTTAAAAGCCAACTAGCAGGATGCAAGGAAGTGGTTGATGATTCTACCAGCGCCCGGGACAGATACCATTCGCTGCGCTTTACCATAGCAGTCCAGCTTCGTTCGGAATGTTTTCCGCTAAGAATACATCACGTAGTAGCTCTTTTCTATTGAGTGGTCGTTAGTTGGTTCCTTTTAGGCACAGGTCTCGAAATTGCTCTTAGTGAATTTTAATAAAAAATTAATGATTTTATCTTATTAAGCATGAGCCACAGATCAACCGAAACAGAATAGCTCAACTCATCTATAGTACACACATGATAAAGTTATTAAATTGTATATTTCCCCAAGTATTAGTAAATGACAAACCGGGATTTTATGCCTCGTTGTGTTTAATGTTAGAAATACATTCTCATATAAGGGATGTGTCGCTTGTAAGAACCGTAGCAGATGTTACCAAATATGTGACACCGGCAATAATTTTTGCTAAAAAAATGGCGTTTCATTGAAAATTAGGATAAAACAATTGAAATTCGCCACTGTGGGCTTTTTTTTTAAAGAACAGAGCTTCGAGGCTTACTAATTAAAAAAGTGTAATTTGAAGCAAAACCGGAAAATGTGAACAACGCAATTTCAATCCCACTTTATCTTCAAATAAATTGATGATTATTGAAAATTTCTCTTGCCTTTTGTGTTTAAAATATAATAATTCTTCTTATTTACAACCTTATATTTCTATGGCCGATTCACCACTGATTCGAATAATTTGTGCTTCGAAATGATTCGAATCTTCGGATCGAACTGACCAGACATAATGTCAGTCGCTCACGCTTGATAAATATTTTTATTGTATATTTTTTCAGTGACAAATCTGTGATTTTTTGCTTCGTTCTCTTAGAGGTTAAAAACATATTTTTTTATGTGTGGGATGTTTGGCTTGCAGGAATTTCCCGATAAGAAATCTTTGGTTCCTACATGTTTTGTTAAGTTAAGCGCGGTAGACGCGGTCCATCGGTGGCTCATGCTTGACAACATAAAATTTCTGATAAAGGTAGCAGGGACACTGATAAACCACGCTTACATAGTTCGGTTCATCTGTGGCTCATGCTTGACAAAATATTTTATTCTATATTTTCCTATTGACAAATTTGTAATTTTTCATTTCGCTGTCTTGAATGTTAGAAACATATTTTCATGCGTGGAATGTGCGGCGATTGTAGAACTTGAATGGTTCGATACTTCTGAATCTTGAGCTTAACGTAATTTTCCATGTCATATTTTACTAATGACGAGTTTGTGATTTTTGATCCGTTGTCTTAGAGTTTTGAAAAAGTTTTTTTATTTATGTTTTTATAGGTGAGCGTACTGCAACAAAAGTTCAGCTAATTTACAGGCGATTTGCAGTAATTGCTTTTTCCTGTTTTCGAAAATGCGTTGTTGATGAGATCTACGCCAAGTACGCGCTGCTACTGGACCTCGGTGGTGGTTAGTTCTATCAACTACGCATAATTGGCCAAAAAGTCTATTTTTAGATTATTAATTATTATTAATTTATTTTTTTATTATCCAATATCCAAAAAATTACTGACAAAAAGCAGTGATTTTACTGCATTTTGCTTACAGTGTATATAGAGACGGTGGGAGTATATAGATCTTTGTGAATTCGTCTATTCTTTGTGGTTCGGTGACTAGCTGGAAGCTTGAAAATGAGTGAAGGGAAGTGATCAATTTATAGTGATCAACTTGTGCGTAGAGCTGGGCAATTTGATTCGCTGATCCGAAGCACAAATTATTCGAATCAATCATGAATCGTTCATTGGCATAATTTTATCGACAAAATTTGACCAAACTTAAATGAATTTCGTCGTTAAAATATTCAAATTATTGCTCTTAGAATCGTTGTTAGGAATAAAAATCTTCAACAAGTTTCATTTTTAACGACTAAACGCATTCGATTTTGCTCAAATGTGACCAAAATCGAATGTATTTTGTCGTTAAAATATTAAAATTTCTTCTCTTTGACATGGAGAATGAATTGAAAATACATTGCCTTCGTCTTAAAGTTTGTTTACGCTAATATTAGTATTTCGTAACTATAAAGTTCTTGATTCCATAATGCAGGTAAGTTGTAATAGTAAAATTGGGTTATTTGTTACTTACATAAAAGTAGAGTGATGCGATCCTTCGAAAAAATTAGGTAAGGAATGGGGTCCGAGAAGCGCATCGATCGTCCTAATGAAGGTGTTCCGCTCGGAATGATTATGTGCGAGAGGTCTGCTGGATACCTCGACGGTGCAGGGCGATACCTCGACTGTGCACGGCGGTTCATGTAAGCACCGCTCACGGCTTCCTTTGCCAGCCGTATCCACGCATAGGAAAATTGAGTAGAAGGTTAGGCCAAAACCCTCCTCCCGATTCGTAACCGATGACGTAATAACATCTCGTGGTTTGCCACATGTTCAAGCCGTATTCTCGGCTCTCCTCTCTCGCCGGATAAAGGTAAAACTGGAGGTAGGGTAGTATTGACCCTCCGGTGAATATTTAACATACTATATCCCAATGACCTATACCATTACTTAAATATACAAATACTGCGAAGAAACAATAACTTCACTGTTTTTATTTCACAGTGTATTTCTTAGTCAACTTTCTTATTCTCCGAAATTATTTCTTGTATTTATCCTCTGGTGAATGTTTGGCATACTATATCCCATCGACCTGACGGTTTCGAATTTTTGCATATAGAATTACTTTAATACACAATAACTGCAAATTCAATGTTTTTATTTCCCAGTTAATATTTTGGTCGATTAGAACCTCTTTCTATCCGAAATTTTAACTCGTTATGAGCTTGATGATGGAAAACTTGTACGATCTCCCGCCGACTCTTGAGATGGAGAGAAATATCAAGAGCTGCGACAGCCCTCGGGTTGGACGAGGTAAAATTACCGATATACCAAATTTGGATAAATGGTTTTTCAAGGGCAGATACCATGCTTTGTGCTTTACCATACCCGTCAAATTCCATTTAGGATGTCTTCCGCTTAGAGGGCCATTGCTGGTGCTATATCTTGTAGTAGCTCTTTGCGATTAAGTTGAAGTTAATTGGTCCGTTTTAGACACTACTCCCCTTTTCATATGAAATATATATATATATTCCATATATCTTAATAGGGAATATATATACCTATTTTTATGCTCTGTATCCAATTGATCGATCCGTGTACCGATTAATGTTTGTATAATTTTTTACTGCGGCATGTCCGCGGACCTACTCAACGTGTTAGTACTAACCGGGGGAGATTGGTGCGATGGCCTGGTGGTTCACATGTCGGCATCGATGTTGAAGATCTCGGGTTTGAGTCCCGGCCAGATCGGCTCGTTAATCCGTATTGCAAAAAATTATGGCTCTTTGACGTTAACTTTACCCGGAGATAACAAAGCTACAAAATTTCTATATTTTTGGCCAATTAAAACAAACAACTGCCAAGGTGCGTCCATCAGCAGTCTATACTTGGCATCCTTGTAATTTTATCTTACCAAATTTAAATTTAAATTTAAAATTAACAAAATAATATCTGTTTCAGCGAACACGATTCGTGACTTGAGTTTTTCGTCAGACGATGGTTCGAAAACAAGCAAAGGGATCGTTGCTGTTCTTGTTATTCTATGTATTCTACTGGTGTTATGTGTTGGTGCGATCTCGTACGGAGGAGTGATTTTATTCCAGGTATACCACTGTCACAAAATTTCATTAAATTTAATGATTATTTACAGTAATTGTATATTTCCAAATTTAAATCAGCCTCGTTGATAAGATTTATGCCAAGTATGGACTGTTTTTGGATCGTACTTTCGTGGTGCATTCCTTCAACAGCCTATAGTTGGCCAAAAAAGTCGAATTCATATTTTTCAAATTTCATCGAGCAAAATTACTGTAAAAGAGCAGTAATTTTACTGCAATTTTACGGTAGGTTTTATTTCAAGCAGAATACGTTCCGAGGGATCGATCGTAGCGTCAAGCAAATTCTATCTTTTTTTGAAGCGTGTTTCGAATTATATGGCCTGTCCGTGAACCTACCGGGCGGCTCATACCCAACAATCGTTAGGCACGGACCTTTGTAGTGTCTATGTTTCTGTTCCGTGTTACAGCTACCCGCAAAGTGCCTTGCTGAGGGCCTTCCGGACAATACGATCGCGCTTACCTAATGAGCCACCGAGCGGGGTCAGCATATGGTAAATACTCGCTGCCGACGGAGCCACTATTTTGTGTAGGTCAATCTAGCGGCCATTTATAGGGATTAGTGTTGTCTCGCCGATTTGGCAGAGTCTACCAAAGTCGCATACACCCTGGGTTGAGTTGTGAACATGGATTAAATTCGATTCGGTGATTTGAATCGATTTGAAGTACAGATTATTCGAATCAATTGTGAATCGGTCATGGAAACAAAAGGATGCTAAATCAAGTGCATTTTTCCATTTTTAACGACAAAATGCAATCGATTTTGGCCAAATTTGTATTTTGTCGTTGAAATGAAAATACATCGCTTTGAAGTCAGTTTGTACTAATATTTGTATTTTTTAAGTGTATATTTCCTAATCATCATACTGGAGGCTATAATAGTAAAAGTAAAAATGGTATAATTGTTATTTTTATAAAATTAATAATTCGATCGGATTCGAAAAATTTATTAGACTCGGATTCAAAACGATTCGGTTTTGCCCAGCCCTAATAGTAATCCTTTATTAGTTCCGTGCGAAATTCTTTCTACTTTACCTAGTTGAATGAAAATATCGTCATAATTTTAGTTTCAGAAAAACTGAGTCGCCAATATTAGTGTAGTTATATTTTGAGATAAACCTTCCCGTTCTAGCTTGAATGGAATTTCTATAAAATATTGTAAAAACTATTATACTATTTCAGATGGGAAAAGACCTCGACGGACTAAATAAAGGTTGGACATATAGAACTATTTTTATACCCAAGACTAGGACTGGACAATTCGATTCGGTGATTCGAATCGAACCGAAGCACAAATAGTTCGAATTAATTGGGAATGGTTCATAGGAACAAAAACAAAATAAAATGGAATTTCCATTTTAACGACAAAATGCAATCGATTTTGGTCAAATGTGACCAAAATCGATTGCATTTTGCCTTTTCGCTCTGAGACATGGATGGTGAATTGAAAATATATTACCTTTATGTCTGTTCATGTTAATATTGGTGATTCATTATAACTTTTTTGATGAAAAAAAAACTTTCATAATGAAGACAAGTTGTGATAGTAAATGGAATATTTTTCATTGATATGGAATTAGCGATTCTCTCCAATTCAAAGAAATGCCGGATCAGATTCGAATTCCAAATGATTCGGTTCTGCACTTCAATTGCGAGATCCATCAGTGACTTGATAAAAATATTTAAGTAGGTTATCACTGGCTGGCGAATAAGGCGAGGCAAATCCTGATCGAAAAAATAACAATTTCCTAATATTGCAAAGTTAATCTATTTTCAATTCACATTTACTTTTTTTATTTTTATACAGTCACTTCTTTGAGTGGATCACCCAGTCCAAGGCCCTGTAACTGCGGCCACTTATAGACGGACCGGGTTGCAATTACTTGAAAGATATGATCTTTCCCTGTTTGGCTTAGCCTACCCAAGTTATTACACCCTGGGTTGAGTGGTGGGCATGGATAAGCGAGCCGGACTCGCCGGGGCTCGAACCCGAGATCCTCAACCTGCGATGCCAGCATGTTTAACCACTCGTTCCCATGGTCAAATAGGAATGATTCGTATAAACTTTGGAATTCCTTTGCAGGTTAAATATCTCGGATTCAAGTCTTGCTCGGTAATTTCATACCCACCACTCAAACCAGGGTGTAATAATTTGGGTAGGCTAATCCGAACAGGAAAAAATCATATCTTCCAAGCAACTCTATTCCTTTTCATGTATTTCATTCAGCTCTTTGCACTTTGGTGGTCTCAGGAGCATTTCCAAGTATGATATGCCTCTTGCAGTTTTGCTTTGAGAGAATTTCGATGAAATAACACACTGTGTTTCGGATTCGGATCAATAACTTAAAGTGATGAGATTTATGTCAATTATGGGCTGTTGATGGACCGCCCCTTCGCGGTGCGTTCCATCAACACCCCATATTCATCAAAAAAGTCAATTTTGGTTTTATTCAATAACGTCAAGTAAAATTACTGTCAAAGACCAGTGATTTTGTTGCATTTTTGTTCAAGTGTGCGCTCTATTTTTCCCTTTCCAGGATTGAATACCACCAAAGAAGATCTGGCCACTTCGAAGTTAGAGATTCGTCGTTGGATGAACTCAACCAATGGAACAAATTTCGTGGACCTGCAGAATCAAGTCATTGCATTGAACAATACTGTGTACAATTTGACAAGTGAGAAAATTACAGTGAATTTGATGTTTTTATTTTCAGTATTTTCATATTTCAAAATTGCAAAATCGCTTTGTCTATGAGATTCATGCCATATATGGGTTGTAGAAGTACTGCGCCCTGTTGCTGCGTTCTATCAGCTGTTCCTAATTTTCCAAATAAGTCGATTTTTAATTTCATAAGGTAAAATTACTGTTAAAGAGCAGTGATTTTACTGCTGTTTCGTTACAGCACCAATCAAAAGCTTTGTTTTTTCAAGCATGGGCCAAAGATAGACCGCGCCCTGTCGGCGCGTTCCATCAATGACCCATACTTGGACCAACGATGTTTCGCCGAAGATTTTCTGAGTTGGCTGCAGGGGTGATCAAAATTGAAAATCTGTTGAATTCAGAATCGAACCGAGAATTTTTCACGAATCGAATATTCGAATCAGCAGTACAACGATAAACCCACAAAAAATAGTTTCAAAAAATTATTAAAAACCAAAATATAAGTCTAATTTCTCAAAATGTATACTTTTGTTAATATGTTGATTCCGAATCACTTAAAAAATCGAATAATTTATGATTCGCGAATAACGAATCGAATGTTTTGGGTATTCCTACTGCACAGACAGCATAATTGGTGGTTTCTAGGTGCTGTTGTGAATCCCGCTGAGAGTGAATAATCAACTCAGAGGAACAAAATGACAGATAAAATTAATAATAAATGATCAAAAAGGGTCAAAGTTAATCATCAACTTCAACTATATTTTTGCATAGCATTATCCCTAATTTTGTAAGTAAGGCCATTTGCCAAGTCTCATGGAGTTTTCCGTCGAAAAATTTTGTCAAAGCATCATTTGTTAGGCATGGGTCACCATCGACGCGATCCATCTGTGGCACATGCTTGGAAAAATGAAACTGCTGATTGAGATATAGTTATAAAATACCTTATTGAAGTGAAAATTGGAGTGTCACCACTAGGAGCGCTAAATGATTTCATTTTCTATTAATCCAGCCACAGTGGATTACCTAGCAATGAACCTAGCAATGAATGCAACATGGATTAACAGCGTAAACTCAAGCCTGGTGAAACTCAATGAAATGTTCGCGCAGGTATTTACTCCCCTTAAAATGCTTTATTTCTATTTTTTTATAGCCACTTCCTAGAGTGGATCAGCCTGTCTAAGGCCCTGTAACAGCGGCCACTTATAGATGAACGGGGTTACAATTACTGGAAAGATATGATTTTTTTCTGTTCGACTCAGGTTATACCCAAGTTATTACACCCTGGGTTGAGTGGTGGGCATGGATAAACGAGCCGGACTCGTTTTAACTACTAGGCCATCGCGCCCACGTCTTATTTTTATACCAATCTTTTAGGTGGGTCACCATGAGAAAGACCCTAAGCGGCCACATAGAGGCGAATACTACTCAAGTTATTACGTCTTGGGTTGAGTGATTAGCATAGATTTGCAAGCCGGACTTAACAAGATTCGAACTCAAGGTCTTCAACGTGCGATGCCAAACACGGTAACCACCATACCATTGCGCCCAATGTGTAAAAAATAGTATAATTGCCTCCATAGATCATCTCTGCATGATTTATGTGTTTGTGCCTGTGGAATTTCCCATTCCTCGTGGGAGTAATACCGCGTGGCAAGTCCGGGAAATCCAGCGTTTTAAAAAAATAATGTTATTGAATGAAAGTTACTTGGTTTTCTATAAAAATCGATATTTGGAGTGAACTTTTGAGAGAAAGAAAGTAATACATCAAATGAAACTTCGAAATCCTGTATTGGCACGAAGTAGGTCTGGGCAAAACCGAATCCTTTTGTAGACGAATCTGATTCCGATAATTATTTTGAATCGGAGCGAATCCATAATTGTATATAAATATTTTACTATCACAATTTGTCTTCATTAGAAAATAAAAAAAATTCATAATTACGAATTACAAATATTAGCATAAACCGTCTAGAAAGCAATGTATTTTTAATTCACAAGTCATGTCTGAGGGCGAAAGTTTTCATATTCAACAACAAAATATATTTGGTTTTTGTCAAACTTGACCAACTTTGCCTTTCAAAATGAACATTCCACTTTATTTAGCAAGTTTTTGTACTTATGGACGATTCGCAATGAATTCGAATAATTTGTGCTTCGGATGGATACGAATCACCGAACCGAATTTCCCAGTTCTAGTTGGCATCGCAGGTTGAAGATCTCGGGTTAGATTCCGGCGAGTCCGGCTCGCTTATCCATGCCCACTACTCAACCCAGATTGTAATAACGTGGGTAGGATAAGCTGAACAGGAGAAGATCTTATCTTTTCAGTAATTGTAACCTTGGCCGTCTGTGAGTGGCCGCTGCTACAGGGCCTTGACCGGATGATCCACTCTAAGAAGTGGCTATAAAAAAAGACACCTGAGAATGTTTCTTTCACAGGTTTCAAAGGTTGTGAAAATCTTAGCAAAGACAACAGGGTGGTATAACTCGTCTAAGACAAATGCATATAAATATTTCAAGGTATAATGCTTTATATATTTATTTAGACTTACCCTATCCTGATTTTATGTTCCCATGTTTCGATCCAACCAGAAATTCTGCCTCAAGATCCGGCCTCGTTGAGGATATTTTACCGCTTTCTTAAAGTGGCTGTTGATCGGTCCTTTTATGTGCTGTTTTAGCCTTGCAAAGAGCAAACTTGAATGAAAAAAGAAAACATTTTAGCCGCATTCTATCAAAAACCTACGCTCAGCATAATATGGTTTAGCAATTCCTTGGACTTACGTAACATGCCTTGTGGGCTCAAGCTCCTGATACCATTTACCTTGTGCAACATTTTTCTACTGAAAAAATATCGATTTAAACAAGGCCAGAATTAGCGGCCACTCGAATAGCAAATAGTTACTAAAAGATATAGTTAACTGCACTCAAGCATCCCATACAGAACTGAACCACCATGACCAGTGAGGTGTATCTGCCCTAGACCATAATAAAACCATATACCATACACGTTATGATTCTTCTAACCCTGTAACCACAGATAGGGCTGGGCAATTCGATTCAGTGATTAGGGTCGATTCAAAGCGCAATATATTCGAATCAATCGTGAATCGTTTATAGGAACAAAAACTTACTGAATGAACTAGAATTTTTATTTTTAACGACAAAATGCAATCGATTTTGGTCAAATTTGACCATAACCAATTATATTTTTTCGTTAAAATATGAAAATTGTTACTTTTAGACATGGAGTGTCAATTGGATATACACTATAAACTATAAATTTCTTGATTTTCACAAGTTGTAATTGTGAAAATGGGATATTTGTTATTTACATCGAATTCGTGATTCGAAATTATTCGAATCAAATTCGAATTCCAAAGGGTTCGGTTTTGCCTGGCCCTACCCACAGGGCTGAACAACGTTTTTTTTTTATTTTTTCGTGAGAATTCAATCTAAGCAAAGTCGAAGGGAAATAGAACCGATTTACAATCGTTTCCATAACAAGGAGCTCCTATAAAACCAGCATCACCATTTGCACTCTAAGTGAAAATGATCCCATAGCAATGAACCCGTACAGCTGAGTGTATTAAGTTGAATCTACCCTGGGCGACGATAAAATCGTCTACCACTTGGACTGGGCAATTCGATTAGGTGATTCGAAGTGCAGATTGTTCGAATTTATTGTGAATTGGTCATAGGAACAAAATCATGCTAGATGGGGTGCATTTTTTCATTGTTAACGACAAAATACAATTGTATTTGGTCGTGAAAATAAAAATACATCGTCTTTGAGTCAGTATATGCTAATATTTGTAATTTGTAACTGTGCATTTCCTAATCATAATAACGGAGACTATGATAGTAATAGTAAAAATGGGATATTTATTATTTTTATGTAATCAACGATTCGATCCAAATGATTCGAATTCCGAATGATTCGGTTTTGCCCAGCCCTATCAACCACTTTTTGCTTCATATTATTCACCTACTACTTCATATATACGTTAGAACAACTCTAATTTCCGCCCCTACAATTGCAGGACCCCCTCAGCTTCAACAAGTCTGTGACTGCTTGTTCGAACCTCGATGCCACACTCTCTGATTTCAATATCAGCGATACAGAAACCATCAAGGAAAGGTGTGTTAATATATACTTCTGTTAATTTTACTGTGAAAGGGTCTGCCGAATGAGAAGTTTCATTCGGTCAAGAATAAGTCACAGATGAGCTTTTCCTAGCATTCTCGCATATTAATTCAAGTGAGCCTGTCAGAATTTGTTCCATAATATACTTTTTTTTTAAATTTTTTTTGTCGAAATTTACTCTGAGAAGGCTGAAAGCAGAGCTAAAGGAACCAACTAACGTCCACTTAATAGCAAAAAGCTACCAAAAGATGTAGTACCAGCAATTGCACTTTCGAAGAAAAATATCCGAAACGGAACTGTATCGCCATGGTACAGTGCATTGAGTGTTATCTGCCCTGAGGGAGGAAGGGACATTGACCCCATTCAGAAAAAAAATTGAGCTCAGGCTTGCTTTGTCGAGCATGGGTAACTGATGGATCGCGCCTCTAAGGAGCGATCTACTGTGGCACATGCTTGAAAAATTGAAATTTCACACTGGGTCGGAAAGCGAGAAAAACAAGTGGGACTATAGCGTCAGTCTCGATAAAACTGGTGCTAATGCGTATCTAAAATCCTGAAAATGTCATTATCCCCGCCCATTTCCCAAGCTGCACTTCAATTTTACAACACGTATTTATTCCCATTGAATCTAAAAATTTTTTATTGCAGTTCATACGGCCCGAGAAGCGTGGGAAGCAATGCCTGTAAGGAACCAACTAACGGTCACTTAATAGAAAAGAGCTACTAAAAGATGTAGTATCAGCAACTGCACTCTAAACGAAAAACATCCCAAACGGAAATGAACCGCTATGGTAAAGTGAAGTGAGTGGTATGTGCCCTGGGTGATGGTAAACCATCTATCACTGCCTATATGTATAAATTTAGTGGGCGCGATGGCCTAGTGGTTAAAACATGTTGGCATCGCAGGTTGAAGACCTCGGGTTCGAGTCCCGGCGAGTCCGGCTCGCTTATCCACGCCCACCACTCAACCCAGGGTGTAATAACTTGGGTAGGCTAAGCCGAACAGGAAAAGATGATATCTTTCCAGTAATTGTAACTCTGCCCGTCTATAAGTGGCCGCTGTTACAGGGCCTTAGACAGGGTGATCCACTCAAAGAAGTGGATATAAAAAAAAAATGCCTTTGTTATTTCGCACTAATTAAGATAGACGTCGGTAAAATGGTAATATTGGTGATGTACCAGTTTTTATTCCGGATTGAAAATAATTTGAAATGTATAAAAATGGCTTTTCAAAATAAAACGTGTGGGCTGTGGGACGCATTAGTTTGTCGTTTTTATTAGAAGGCTTGATCGACTTAAAAAAGTTCAAATTGACTGAATGATAACTTTTCGAGGTGTGATTCCGTGATCTCAAAAGCATCAAATGTGCATAATAATATCGTTTTATTTTTTTATTTTTGCAGCGGTTTAGAAATCGGCAATAAAACATGGATTACAGCGAATAATATACAACCAGGTCAATGCATTTACTTGAACGCGACATACGGAATCGAAAATGGGAATTGCAGCAATGCTCTGCCTTATCTCTGTGAAATTGAGCTGTTGTTTTGAGTTATTTTGTAAAGATGAATGGTATATTAAACTCTTATGAGAGAAAACTGAGACTAAAATATGTTCAACTCTAATCTTATGTTCAACTCAAGCGAAGGGCGGTGTAGGGTAGGGGTGGGCGAACCGATTCATTTGGAAATCGAATCTTATTCGAATATTTTTTCGAATGGGGTCAAATCACTAATTCTATGTAAATGTCAAATATCCCATTTTCACTGTTATAACTTCTCTCTATCGCGAAGGAATTTATAGTTTATAGTGTAGTTTCAATTCGCATTAAGAGCAACGGTTTTCATATTTTAACGTAGAAATATAATCGAGTTTCGTCAATTTTGACCAAAATCGATTGCATCTCATTGTAAAAATGAAAAATCTTACAAGTTTTTTGTTCCTATGAACGATACACGATTGATTCGAATAAATCGTGCTTCGAATCGATTCGAATCGCCGAATCGAATTGCTCAGCCTTAGTGTAGGGCCTTGTATGGCCGTAGGACTGGGCAAAACCGAATCCTTGAGAATTCGAATAACTTCTCGAACCGGATCGGGTCACTTTTTCTACATAGATACCTGATTTTCTAAATCAAGTTACCTCTATCTATAGTAATTCACTAAATTTATATAAACAAACTGTTAGAGGTGATTTGCCATCATTTACACATCATCTTACAGGAAACGAAAAAATTCACCCAAAATTTTATCCTGGAAATGCGATAATTGCACTTCATATCACAAGATTTCGCTGCTATGGCCAATCCATGATTGATTAGAGGCAACTATGCTTCGAAGCAATACGAATCGAATTCCCTAGCCATATGTTTAGCCCTCACCCCCAGGTTAAAAAGCATTATATCAAAATCCGCTGAAGTAAAACAAGTTCTCACTCCTTCGACATGCAATCAATATTTACGCAAATATTTTTCTGTTTTGTGTCCAAAAATTGTGATTTTTTTAATGTGTTGCTATTATTTTATTATTATTTATCGTTCGCCCAGATTAAAAGCATTCTGGTCCGTCAGGCCGGTGGCGCGCGAAATTTTTTCCACGTGTTTTCACCTATAAAAAGCAGCTGATATCACCAGGAAAAATATTCAAATGATGATTCAACTCGTGTCAGCGGCATTTGCAAACTTGTCTTCACAAGTTCATTTTGATTTATGCGAATTTAGGGAGAAGGACGGTTCCCCTATACTTCGTATCAGAGGGATCCAAGATGGTAAACCAGAATCAACTGCGCTTTGAGCAGAAATGACATACAGAACCGAAACGATTTAAATATACTTTCAAGAGTTTTTATTCGTCCACTGCAGATAACGCTTACTCCACTTTATCATAGCGGTTCGGTTTTGTTAGGAATATTTTTCTCTCAGAGTGCAGTTACTGGTACTACCTGCTGTAGTAGCTCTTTGCAATACCAGTGCCAGTTAGCTTACTCATGTTAGGAGGTGCTCCTGGCCTTGCTCGACGTTCAATAATGAAAAAAAAAAACATTACCGCTATATTCTTTCAATACATAAATATTTTACTTTTTTTCTAAGTATTGTATATTTACATTTGTCTACATTGGTTACCGATAAACCTGAATAAATTACTGTATACGACATGAATTGTTCTATTTTGTTTTTGTTAACAATAACGAAAGCGCAATAAAATTAATATTCATTCGCGGCAGTTGTGGGCATCCATGATTCAAAACCTCTTATTTGATGAGATTGATGCCAAGCATGAGCTGTTGATCGACCGCACTCCGGCGGTGCGTTTCCTCGATGGCTAATAATTGGCCAAAACGAAAATGATTTTACAGTTTTATTCCAACACCGCCGGGTGAAATTACTGTAAAAGAAGGGTGATTTTGAACCATTTTTGTTAAAGTGTTCCCAATCGTAGAAATGAGAATTCACAGCATCCAAAGCACTTTAAAGGCACTTCTGCAATTTCTTCGGTCGGCGGGAGGGCGTGGCACCATAACCCCCTAAATACGCTGTCGGATGGGATGAGCATCCCTATTCCCAAGCCTATGAAGACTTTAAATGCATTGAAATCGCACCGCAAACGCAAAAATATTTGAAACCATACTTCAATCAAAATTTTCGCAGATTTATGTGTTTTTCCTTATTCCAAAGTAAAAGTTTTTTTTTATCGAGATTCACTTCAAGCAAGGCTGAAAGCAGTGCCAAAAAGTAAGCCAACTAACAGAAACAAATATCGGTGAAGCCCCCGGTTTAGCCATACGGGACGGGAACAGTCGTTCTGAGGAAACTGCGGCGGATGAATACATCGACGCCGAAGTGATTCCGATTTTAGAGGAAATAGGACACAGGAAGTGACGTAGTCATCACTTTTGGAATGGAGAGAATCCAAAAGTATGACGTCATGAAGGGCAACACAAGAAGACGAATGAAAAGGCAATTTTAGGGCCTGGAACTAGTTGAATATGTGAACGAATACTGCACGATGAAGGCCGATCTGGGATTGTTTGAGACTGAAAAGATGGACGAACGTACTATATTTCGGCTTTATTAAACTCTTTCCAAACAAAACTTGAAAATATTCGAAAAGTAAAAAATACCGCGTACGCGCTTAGAATTGAGCAGACCTTTGCCACACATCCGGGCGTTTAAATATAGTTCCCCATTTTATATTAGTTCCGCTTTTGAGGTTTATTTTTGCAGTTTGGGAGGGTTCTCTGAGACAAATTTGTGAGTGCGTTATCCTGTTTATTAGTTTAAAGAAGGAATACAGAAGGGTAGCTGGTTTTACTATCGCCAAAGGCAGATATTACTCGAAGAACTCTATTGTATTATAGCGGTTCAATTCTATTTGGGGCGTAGTTGCTGGTATTACATTTTGCGATATGAATGTTCGTTAGTAGGTTTTTTTTGAGCGCTGCTTCCGGTCTTGCTTGGAGCGAAATCTTATTCATAAAATAGTACCTGCGTCGGCAGGTGTGAGGGCATGGAGTTATGAGCCTTTTGAAGGTAAAAGATGAATAAAACTATTACATTTGTATGAATGGTTCATATCACCATTAAGTATTTATATGCATGGTTTATATACATCCGACCATAGTATATAGAAAATGCATGCAGATCATTGCGCCTGCGTAAAACGCAAGGGTGAAATAAAACAAACCAAGAAAAAACGCAACCTACGCAAACGTGTAGTGCGACTTTAATCGTTTAACAGAAGCGCTATTTTGGAGACTCCTTGAGCGTGAAAAAAAATTGAATCCCTTTCTCTAATGACCAGGTGATACGCTTGTCAGTATCGCGTAAGAAAAGTTGATGAGTTATTCGTCTGGGTATGTTTTCCAAGCATAGGTCACTGCAGCATTGTACAGTTGTGTAGTGATGGATCGTGTCGCCTATGCGCGTGTCATCTCTGGCTCATGCTTGGCATAATAAAATTTTTGATTGTGAATGAACAAAGAAAAAAATGTATTTGTGACCAATTGTATTTCGTGTTAGGTATTAGATCGTACATGAGCCCATGATGGACCGTGCTTCTAAGACTCGATCTACCAGTACCTCACACTTGCTAAGGCATGGGTATACGGCATACATAGTTTGAGAAACAATTATCGGTGAACCCCCCGGTTAGCCATACGGGACGGGGACAGTCGTACTGAGGAAACTGCGGCGGATGAATACATCGACACGCTGAATACAAGCTGAAGGCCGTTCTGGGATTGTTTGAGACTGGCAAGAAAAAGCTACCTTGGTGGACGAAGGTACTATATTTAGGTTTCATTAAACTCTTTCCAAACAAATCTTGAAAATATTCAAAATGTAAAAAATACCGCGTACGCGCTTAGAATTGAGCAGACCTTTGCCACACATCCGGGCGTTTAATAATAGTTCCCCGTTCTATATTAGTTCCGCTTTTGAGGTTTATTTTTGCAGTTTGAGAGGGTTCTCTGAGACAAATTTGTGAGTGCGTTATCCTGTTTATTAGTTTAAAGAAGGAATACAGAAGGGTAGCTGGTTTTACTATCGCCAAAGGCAGATATTACTCGAAGAACTCTATTGTATTATAGCGGTTCAATTCTATTTGGGGCGTAGTTGCTGGTATTACATTTTGCGATATGAATGTTCGTTAGTAGGTTTTTTTTGAGCGCTGCTTCCGGTCTTGCTTGGAGCGAAATCTTATTCATAAAATAGTACCTGCTTCGGCAGGTGTGAGGGCATGGAGTTATGAGCCTTTTGAAGGTAAACGATGAATAAAACTATTACATTTGTATGAATGGTCCATGTCACCATTGTGTATTTATATGCATGGTTTATATACACCCGACCATAGTATATAGAAAATGCATGCAGAGCATTGCGCCTGCGTAAAACGCAAGGGTAAAATAAAACAACAAGAAAAAACGCAACCTACGCAAACGTGTAAAGCGACTTTAATCGTTTAACAGAAGCGCTATTTTGGAGACTCCTTGAGCGTGAAAAAAATTGAATCCCTTTCTCTAATGACCAGGTGATACGCTTGTCAGTTTCGCGTAAGAAAAGTTGATGAGTTATTCGTCTGGGTGTGTTTTCCAAGCATAGGTCACTGCAGCATTGTACAGTTGTGTAGTGATGGATCGTGTCGCCTATGCGCGTGTCATCTCTGGCTCATGCTTGGCATATGATTGTGAATGAACAAAGAAAAAAATGTATTTGTGACCAATTGTATTCCGTATTAGGTATTAGGTCGTACATGAGCCACTGATGGACCGTGCTTCCAAGACTCGATCTACCAGTACCTCACACTTGCTAAGGCATGGGTATACGGCATGCATAGTTTGAGAAACAATTATCGGTGAACCCCCCGGTTAGCCATACGGGACGGGAACAGTCGTACTGAGGAAACTGCGGATGAATGCATCGACACGCTGAATACAAGCTGAAGGCCATTCTGGGATTATTTGAGACTGGCAAGAAAAGGGCCATGCAGTATAGCTACCTTGATGGACGAAGGTACTATATTCAGGTTTTATTAAACTCTTTCCAAACAAATCTTGAAAATATTCAAAATGTAAAAAATACCGCGTACGCGCCTGGAATTGAGCAGACCTTTGCCACACATCCGGGCGTTTAAAAATAGTTCCCCATTTCTGATTTTATATTAGTTACGCTTTTGGGGGTTATCTTTGAGAAGGTTCTTTGGGACAGGTTAGTGAGTGCGTTAGCCTGGTTATTAAGTTTGAAATAGTACTGAGTACAGAAGCGGTAGTTGGTTTTACTATCGCCAAAGGCAGATATTACTCGAAGAACTATATTGTATTATAGCGGTTCAATTCTATTTGGGGCGTTTTTCGCGTAAATTGCAGTTACTGGTATTACATTTTGCGATATAAATGTTCGTTAGTAGGTTTACTTCGAGCGCTGCTTTCGGTCTTATTCATAAAAATACTACCTGCGTCGGCAGGTGTGAGGGCATGGAGTTATGAGCCTTTTGAAGGTAAACGATGAATAAAAATATTACATTTATATGCATGGTTTAGGTTTATATTCATCTGAACATTGTATATTTATTTGTATGGTTTATATCCATCTGACCATTGTATATTTTTAGGCATGGTTTATATCCATCTGACCAATGTATATTTATAGGCATGGTTTATATCCATCTGACCATTGTATATTTATTTGTATGGTTTATATCCATCTGACCATTGTATATTTATAAGCATGGTTTATATCCATCTGACCATTGTATATTTATTTGTATGGTTTATATCCATCTGACCCTTGTATATTTATAGGCATGGTTTATATCCATCTGACCATTGTATATTTATAGGCATGGTTTATATCCATCTGACCATTGTATATTTATAAGCATGGTTTATATCCATCTGACCCTTGTATATTTATAGGCATGGTTTATATCCATCTGACCATTGTATATTTATTTGTATGGTTTATATCCATCTGACCCTTGTATATTTATAGGCATGGTTTATATCCATCTGACCATTGTATATTTATTTGTATGGTTTATATCCATTGTATATTTATTTGTATGATTTATATCCATCTGACCCTTGTATATTTATAGGCATGGTTTATATCCATCTGACCATTGTATATTTATAGACATGGTTTATATCCATCTGACCAGTGTATATTTATTTGTATGGTTTATATCCATCTGACCATTGAATATTTATATGCATGGTTTATATCCAACTGACCATTGTATATTTATAGGCATGGTTTATATCCATTTGACCATTGTATATTTATTTGTATGGTTTATATCCATCTGACCATTGTATATTTATTTGCATGGTTTATATCCATCTGACCATTGTATATTTATAAGCATGGTTTATATCCATCTGACCTTTGTATATTTATAGGCATGGTTTATATCCATCGGACCATTGTATATTTATTTGTATGATTTATATCCATCTGACCATTGTATATTTATATGCATGGTTCATATCCATTTGATCATTGTTTATTTATAGGCATGGTGTATATCCATCTGACCATTGTATATTTATATGCATGGTTCATATCCATTTGATCATTGTTTATTTATAGGCATGGTTTATATCCATCTGACCATTGTATATTTATTTGTATGGTTTATATCCATTGTATATTTATTTGTATGGTTTATATCCATCTGTCCCTTGTATATTTATAGGCATGGTTTATATCCATCTGACCATTGTATATTTATAGACACGGTTTATATCCTTCTGACCAGTGCATATTTATTTGTATGGTTTATATCCATCTGACCATTGTATATTTATAGGCATGGTTTATATCCATCTGACCATTGTATATTTATTTGTATGGTTTATATCCATCTGACCATTGTATATTTATTTGTATGGTTTATATCCATCTGACCATTGTATATTTTTAGGCATGGTTTATATCCATCTGACCATTGTATATTTATAGACACGGTTTATATCCTTCTGACCAGTGCATATTTATTTGTATGGTTTATATCCATCTGACCATTGTATATTTATAGGCATGGTTTATATCCATCTGACCATTGTATATTTATTTGTATGGTTTATATCCATCTGACCATTGTATATTTATAGGCATGGATTATATCCATCGGACCATTGTATATTTATTTGTATGGTTTATATCCATCTGACCATCGTATATTTAAATGCATGGTTTATATCCATCTGACCCTTGTATATTTATAGGCATGGTTTATATCCATCTGACCATTGTATATTTATATGCATGGTTCATATCCATTTGATCATTGTTTATTTCTAGGCATGGTTTATGTCCATCTGAGCACTGTATATTTATATTCATGGTTCATATCCATTTGATCATTGTTTATTTATAGGCATGGTTGATGTCCATCTGAGCATTGGATATTTAATTTTCGTAGTTTTGTCATGAATGATAGTTTATATGTCTCCCAATGACATCTTTAATACTACACTCAATTTTTTTTTCCTGGAAAAAGTTCTTGGTCTGTCTAACAATATCAAATTCATTGCCAGAGTATTATATTATGCTGTTTTAACCATTGTCATTGTCATCAATTGAAAATGTGTGAAGCAAAACCCCCAATTCAAATACGGTATGTACTATTTAATTTACGAAATGAAATTAATGAAATTCTTTTTCATGCAAGGCAGGAAATAGCACCTAAGACCAATGACCACTTACTGCTTATATGACAAAAAACTATTTTGAAAGGGAGTACCAGCAGGTCTCTGGTTCAAGTCCTAGCGTTCAAGGCCTAGCTCGTTAATCCATGCCTACCACTCAACCGAGGGTGTAATAACTCGGGTAGGCTAAGCTGAACCTGCAGATTATATCTTTCCAACAAATCCAACCCTGCTCGTCTAGGGTCATCTACTTCGAGGGATGGCTAGAAACAATAACTTTCTGAGATTGTTCAAAAAAGTAATTTTAAATATGAAATATCAATTACATTCCAAATTCAGAGGTTGGAAGGAGAAATACTTTTTCAGATTAATTCAGCCGACCTGATGCAAGTGCTAAATTAACACAATCACAATAATGAAACAATGGTACTACAATTATAAAGACTGACGCAGGCAAATTAACAAAGAAATTTGCTGCAGTTGAATACAAATATTGCAAACTATATTGAAAAAGCAGGTTTTAAGAGATAGGAAATTGTCATTTTGCAAACAATGTCATCAAATCTTACCAGAAAGTTCAATTCAAAATTTTTAAACAGTTAAATTTACTTTTTGCTAGTGGGTTTATATTTGAAACTCAGCAATCCATGTTGTTCATTCAGGAAGTGACACAGAAAAAATTCAATTCTGTTGGGATATAATCTCTTGATTAATGAAATGTAATTTTTTTCTATAGGGATCACTTTGAATCAGATTTTGATTCAGCGAGAGCTATTAAGAGTTAAATTTCTAGATTTGTATTTAACACTGATAGCAGGTTTATAGGAAGCAAGTCCCCTTTTGACATTTAGTTAAAAATATATATAAAATGGCCTAAATTTGCATGATAAATTTTCAATCGAAATAAATTATTTTTTAAAAAATGAGCTTTTTTGACACGCCTATGCTGTCAATTTCAACACATCTTGGCAGTCAAGGGCAATGGAAGTAATGGGTGAAAATAAAAAACGCCTAAAGTGCAGTTGCTGGCCCTTCATCCCGTATCTCTTTGGTATTCAAGTGGCTGTTAGTTCTTTTGGGCACTTTTTCTAGGCTTGCTTTATGTGAGCTTCTATGAAAACAAAAAATGTAAATGTATATTGTTGTATCAATCAACACGCTAATGAATGAATTGGAGAAATTCGGATTTTGTTGCACTAGAAAAAAGTTCATAAATTTAAATTTGCACATCCAAAGAGTTTGTCTATAATGAGTTTAATATTCAGTTGATTGAATTATCATGTCCAAGATATATACCATATTGTAATTAGTATCAAAGATAGAATATTCCGGTTGAAGCTTTATTTCAACAGTTCAAGAATTTCAGATTTTTCGGGAGAATAAAACATTGCCAGAAATAATATTGTGTTTTATGATGAAAAATTGGCATTCAATTAAATTGTTTCAATTTAAAGCTTTCAGAGTGTTGAATCTCCTAACGAGACTAGTTAGCTAACGAGTCCCTCAGTGTGTGGCCCATCCAATGATGGGTGACACTCGAAAATTGCAAACTATATTCAAAAAGCAGGTTTTGAGAGCCTGTACTGTAAGTACCGAACTGCAAGTCTTGGTCTCGACAGTGCAATCTATAAATGCAATACCAAATGTATGATGGTTGAGTTCATCAAGTCGTTTCCAACCCTGGAATGGAAAACGGCCTTAAAATTATGTTATGAGTGTTTCTTATATGAAATTCCCATTTTTGCAAACATAGCAATTTAAAGTCCGAAAGTGTTATCTATCCTGTAGAGCTGGGCGACATGGTATTGCCGGTATATTAGGCTGTTTTTCGCCGAAAAAGGATGTTAGTAAATTACGTCCTAATAAGATTAAAACGCTGTGCTTCTTAAGCGATATTAGACTATAACAGCTGGCATTAATGATCACCAGCGCCAAACGAGTTATTGTGCTTTCACTTTTCACTGCCCTATTCCGCGTCGTCGCCGCCAGGCCGAGACAGCCACGTGCATTTTTTTCATATTGTTTATTAGTAAAATGCTAATCGAATCGCCGATAACGTTTTTGTTCGCCCTGCTCAAATCTTCTAAAATACGGTTCAATCGATAAAGTTGTTCCAGTTATCTTGCCCGTCTTTACGCTCTCCTACTTTGCTAATTATCACGTCTTGCTGCAAAATACTGTCGCTACTAAGCAGGCTAATGTCGAAACTAAACTTCTGGAAAAAAAAATAAAGAAATAAAAATGCACAAACACATCAAGCCAAGACGAAGATAGGGCATTAATGATCCAAGTTCGGCATAAAATAAAAAAAAACACAACCGAACCATTAAAAGTTGAATAACCCTTCCAATGTTTGTTCATGTAACCCATGCACAGGTCGTGCTTAAGACGGCGCCACACAACATTTTTCATGCGCTACCTAATCCAGATTGACCCTAAGCTAAAGGTTTTTTGCAAGAAAAGTGAGCATATTCACTTTTCAGTAGTCAAACTTTACCTTTTTGATGTCCTGACCTGGCCAGATGTGCTAAAAAGTCTTTCACTAGAGTAACTCGTCAGCATATTCCTTTTTCGGCACAAAGCGTTTGTTAAGACAAGCATACATGGGTGTTAAAAGGCGTTGAATTGCAGCAATCGTCGAAGGTTTTGCGTCAATCATATTAGGTTTTAGGCGGTATGCCGTGAATACCGGCTTCGCGACACACCGGCATTGCCATTAGGGACGCGGCACTGTATTTTAGAAAGCAAGATGCCGGTATTTACCGTACTATCGGTATGTTGCCCAGCTCTACTATCCAGGGAATGACAACAAAAAAAATGAATTTTGATTGGGTCGATCTTTAACATTAACACTTACATTTTTTATATTTGCAGGGAGATTGATTCATTGTTACGTCCGCGCAGGTGAGGTTACATTGGGTAAATTTCTAGATTTGTATAGAACACTGGTAGTAGAACTAAGTTTGGATAAAGCAAATGGCCAGTTCACTTATGTTATTTTTTCTTATTTAGTTAAAAATAACAATGAAAAGGACAAAATTGTCACATTTTGATTTTTCGGTCCCAAACTAATAATTTTTTCATTAAATAAAGCAAAAATTGAAGAGATTTTCAAGATATTATTAACTTTTTGAAATGCCTATTTTGAAAATTCATACACATATTGGCAGTCAGCTGAAAATATCCTAAACGTAACTTTACTACCAGTGTCTGAACTGTTTAGGTCATTTTCTTCGGATGGACAAAAAAGGTCTGAATTATCAACATGGATATTTTATAGTAGTATTCATGATTTTCAAGCAGGCCACCAGACACTCAAAATAAGAAACATTTTAATTTTCTTTCAACAGTAATATTATAAAAGAGTTGTTTATTGGCTAAATATTTTTCAAACAAAACCCATTTTCTTCGAAAGATCAATCTCGCAAGATAAATCTCGTAACCACACATAATTGTAGCCCAGTTAGCTCAGTATGTGAAGGCGTTAGGAATACATTTCAAGCTAAACATTACTAACGCCCTAGGTTAAAATTCGTGCAGGACACCTCGCCTGTTGGTGGTTCATGTAACCACTTTTTAGAGTGGATCACCCTTTCCAAGGTCCTGCAACAGCGGCCACTTATAGACGGACAGGGTTGCAATTACTGGAAAGATATCATCTTTTCCTGTTTGGCTTAGCCTACCCAAGTTATTACACCCTGGGTTGAGTGGTGGGCATGGATAAGCAAGCCGGACTGACCGGGGCTCGAACCAGAGATCTTCAAGCTACAATGCCAACATGTTTAACCACTAGGCCATTGCGCCTATCCTATCCTTTCCTATTATTAATATTTGAGTATTTCAATAACTCTGGAGTCTGAACTTGAATAAATTAGTTATATGTTATATAATAACAAAGTAAAAGAAGTCCCCTTCTGAAATTTAGTTGAAAATCTCAATGAAATGGCCAAAAGTTTCTGTAAAATTTTTCATTGAAATGAATTATTTTTTAAAAAAATTATAAACTTTTTTGGCACGCCTACGCTGTCAATTTTCACATCTTGGCAGTCAAGGGCAATGAAAGTAATGGGTCTTATATGATGGCATATAGTAGTACCGGAAATCACTGAACTGCAACCGCACTCCTGTGTGGGAAAAATAAGGTGAAGTGAATAGTATCTGCCCCAGGTGAAAATAAAAAACGCTTAAAGTGCAGTTGCGGGTCCTACATCTTGTAGCTCTTTGGTATTCAAGTGGCTGTTAGTTCTTTTGGGCACTTTTTCCATGCTTGTTTCACATGTGCTTCTATGAAAACAAAAAATGTAAATGAATATTGTTGCATCAATCAACACGCTAATGAATGAATTGGAGAAATTCGGTTTTTGTTTTTTTATATCGTATCATTTTTTGTCTGACAAAAACATTTCCAAAATGAAATTTTGGTGATATTCGGGAATATGGAATTAACTGCACTAGAAAAAGTTCATAAATTTAAATTTGCACATCCAGAGAGTTTGTCTATAATGAGTTTAATATTCAGTTGATTGAATTATCATGTCCAAGATATATACCATATTGTAATTAGTATCAAAGATAGAATATTCCGGTTGAAGCTTTATTTCAACAGTTCAAGAATTTCAGATTTTTCGGAAGAGAAAAACATTGCCCAAAATAATATTGTGTTTTATGATGAAAAATTGGCATTCAATTAAATTGTTTGAATTTAAAGCTTTCAGAGTGTTGAATCTCCTAACGAGACTAGTTAGCTAACGAGTCCCTCAGTGTGTGGCTCATCCAATGATGGGTGACACTCGAAAATTGAGTTCTGATTGGATCGACCCTCAATAATTGCAAACTATATTCAAAAAGCAGGTTTTGAGAGCCTGTACTGTAAGTACCGAACTGCAAGTCTTGGTCTCGACAGTGCAATCTATCAACTCAATACCAAATGTATGATGGTTGAGTTCATCAAGTCGTTTCCACCACTAGAATGGAAAACGACCTAAAATAATATTATGAGTATTTCTTATATGAAATTGTCATTTGCAAACAATGTCATCAAATCTTACCAGAAAGTTCAATTCAAAATTTTTAAACAGTTAAATTTACTTTTTGCTAGTGGTTAATATTTGCTCCTTGAATGTTGTCCATCCAGGAAGTGACACAGAAAAAATTCAATTCTGTTTGGATGTAATCTCTTGATTAATGAAATGTATTTTTTTTCTATAGGGTTTTCCCTGCATCAGATTTTGATTCAGAGGAAATTACCGCGAGGAAAATTTCTAGATTTGTATTTAACAATGGTAGCAGGTTTGTAGGAAGAAGTCATCTTTTGACATTTAGTTGAAAATATCTATAAAATGGTCTAAATTTTCTGGTAAATTTTCAATTGCTTTTCTGACCTACCTTTTAGCCCTATGCTTTCAATTTCCACACATCTTGGCATTCAAGGGCAATGAAAGTAATGGGTCTTATATGATGGCATATAGTAGTACCGGAAATCACTGAACTGCAACCGCACTCCTGTGTGGGAAAAATAAGGTGAAGTGAATAGTATCTGCCCCAGGTGAAAATAAAAAACGCTTAAAGTGCAGTTGCGGGTTCTACATCTTATAGCTCTTTGGTATTCAAGTGGCTGTTAGTTCTTTTGGGCACTTTTTCCATGCTTGTTTCACATGTGCTTCTATGAAAACAAAAAATGTAAATGAATATTGTTGCATCAATCAACACGCTAATGAATGAATTGGAGAAATTCGGTTTTTGTTTTTTTATATCGTATCATTTTTTGTCTGACAAAAACATTTCCAAAATGAAATTTTGGTGATAGTCGGGAATATGGAATTAACTGCACTAGAAAAAGTTCATAAATTTAAATTTGCACATCCAAAGAGTTTGTCTATAATGAGTTTAATATTCAGTTGATTGAATTATCGTGCCCAAGATATATACCATATTGTAATTAGTATCAAAGATAGAATATTCCGGTTGAAGCTTTATTTCAACAGTTCAAGAATTTCAGATTTTTCGGAAGAGAAAAACATTGCCCAAAATAATATTGTGTTTTATGATGAAAAATTGGCATTCAATTACATTGTTTGAATTTAAAGCTTTCAGAGTGTTGAATCTCCTAACGAGACTAGTTAGCTAACGAGTCCCTCAGTGTGTGGCTCATCCAATGATGGGTGACACTCGAAAATTGAGTTCTGATTGGATCGACCCTCAATAATTGCAAACTATATTCAAAAAGCAGGTTTTGAGAGCCTGTACTGTAAGTACCGAACTGCAAGTCTTGGTCTCGACAGTGCAATCTATCAACTCAATACCAAATGTATGATGGTTGAGTTCATCAAGTCGTTTCCACCACTAGAATGGAAAACGACCTAAAATAATATTATGAGTGTTTCTTATATGAAATTGTCATTTGCAAACAATGTCATCAAATCTTACCAGAAAGTTCAATTTAAAATTTTTAAACAGTTAAATTTACTTTTTGCTAGTGGTTAATATTTGCTCCTTGAATGTTGTCCATCCAGGAAGTGACACAGAAAAAATTCAATTCTGTTTGGATGTAATCTCTTGATTAATGAAATGTATTTTTTTTCTATAGGGTTTTCCCTGCATCAGATTTTGATTCAGAGGAAATTACCGCGAGGAAAATTTCTAGATTTGTATTTAACAATGGTAGCAGGTTTGTAGGAAGAAGTCATCTTTTGACATTTAGTTGAAAATATCTATAAAATGGTCTAAATTTTCTGGTAAATTTTCAATTGCTTTTCTGACCTACCTTTTAGCCCTATGCTTTCAATTTCCACACATCTTGGCATTCAAGGGCAATGAAAGTAATGGGTCTTATATGATGGCATATAGTAGTACCGGAAATTACTGAACTGCAACCGCACTCCTGTGTGGGAAAAATAAGGTGAAGTGAATAGTATCTGCCCCAGGTGAAAATAAAAAACGCTTAAAGTGCAGTTGCGGGTTCTACATCTTATAGCTCTTTGGTATTCAAGTGGCTGTTAGTTCTTTTGGGCACTTTTTCCAGGCTTGCTTTATGTGAGCTTCTATGAAAACAAAAAATGTAAATGTATATTGTTGCATCAATCAACACGCTAATGAATGAATTGGAGAAATTCGGTTTTTGTTTTTCTATATCGTATCATTTTTTGTCTGACAAAAACATTTCCAAAATGAAATTTTGGTGATAGTCGGGAATATGGAATTAACTGCACTAGAAAAAGTTCATAAATTTAAATTTGCACATCCAAAGAGTTTGTCTATAATGAGTTTAATATTCAGTTGATTGAATTATCGTGCCCAAGATATATACCATATTGTAATTAGTATCAAAGATAGAATATTCCGGTTGAAGCTTTATTTCAACAGTTCAAGAATTTCAGATTTTTCGGAAGAGAAAAACATTGCCCAACATAATATTGTGTTCTATGATGAGAAATTGGCATTCAATTAAATTGTTTCAATTTAAAGCTTTCAGAGTGTTGAATCTCCTAATGAGACTAGTTAGCTAACGAGTCCCTCAGTGTGTGGCTCATCCAATGATGGGTGACACTCGAAAATTGAGTTCTGATTGGATCGACCCTCAATAATTGCAAACTATATTCAAAAAGCAGGTTTTGAGAGCCTGTACTGTAAGTACCGAACTGCAAGTCTTGGTCTCGACAGTGCAATCTATCAACTCAATACCAAATGTATGATGGTTGAGTTCATCAAGTCGTTTCCACCACTAGAATGGAAAACGACCTAAAATAATATTATGAGTGTTTCTTATATGAAATTGTCATTTGAAAACAATGTCATCAAATCTTACCAGAAAGTTCAATTCAAAATTTTTAAACAGTTAAATTTACTTTTTGCTAGTGGTTAATATTTGGTCCTTGAATGTTGTCCATCCAGGAAGTGACACAGAAAAAATTCAATTCTGTTTGGATGTAATCTCTTGATTAATGAAATGTATTTTTTTTCTATAGGGTTTTCCCTGCATCAGATTTTGTTTCAGAGGAAATTACCGCGAGGAAAATTTCTAGATTTGTATTTAACAATGGTAGCAGGTTTGTAGGAAGAAGTCATCTTTTGACATTTAGTTGAAAATATCTATAAAATGGTCTAAATTTTCTGGTAAATTTTCAATTGCTTTTCTGACCTACCTTTTAGCCCTATGCTTTCAATTTCCACACATCTTGGCATTCAAGGGCAATGAAAGTAATGGGTCTTATATGATGGCATATAGTAGTACCGGAAATCACTGAACTGCAACCGCACTCCTGTGTGGGAAAAATAAGGTGAAGTGAATAGTATCTGCCCCAGGTGAAAATAAAAAACGCTTAAAGTGCAGTTGCGGGTTCTACATCTTATAGCTCTTTGGTATTCAAGTGGCTGTTAGTTCTTTTGGGCACTTTTTCCAGGCTTGCTTTATGTGAGCTTCTATGAAAACAAAAAATGTAAATGTATATTGTTGCATCAATCAACACGCTAATGAATAAGTTGGAGAAATTCGGTTTTTGTTTTTCTATATCGTATCATTTTTTGTCTCACAAAAACATTTCCAAAATGAAATTTTGGTGATATTCGGGAATATGGAATTAACTGCACTAGAAAAAGTTCATAAATTTAAATTTGCACATCCAAAGAGTTTGTCTATAATGAGTTTAATATTCAGTTGATTGAATTATCATGTCCAAGATATATACCATATTGTAATTAGTATCAAAGATAGAATATTCCGGTTGAAGCTTTATTTCAACAGTTCAAGAATTTCAGATTTTTCGGAAGAGAAAAACATTGCCCAACATAATATTGTGTTCTATGATGAGAAATTGGCATTCAATTAAATTGTTTCAATTTAAAGCTTTCAGAGTGTTGAATCTCCTAATGAGACTAGTTAGCTAACGAGTCCCTCAGTGTGTGGCTCATCCAATGATGGGTGACACTCGAAAATTGAGTTCTGATTGGATCGACCCTCAATAATTGCAAACTATATTCAAAAAGCAGGTTTTGAGAGCCTGTACTGTAAGTACCGAACTGCAAGTCTTGGTCTCGACAGTGCAATCTATCAACTCAATACCAAATGTATGATGGTTGAGTTCATCAAGTCGTTTCCACCACTAGAATGGAAAACGACCTAAAATAATATTATGAGTATTTCTTATATGAAATTGTCATTTGCAAACAATGTCATCAAATCTTACCAGAAAGTTCAATTCAAAATTTTTAAACAGTTAAATTTACTTTTTGCTAGTGGTTAATATTTGGTCCTTGAATGTTGTCCATCCAGGAAGTGACACAGAAAAAATTCAATTCTGTTTGGATGTAATCTCTTGATTAATGAAATGTATTTTTTTTCTATAGGGTTTTCCCTGCATCAGATTTTTTTTCAAAGGAAATTACCGAGAGGGAAATTTCTAGATTTGTGTTTAACACTGGTAGCAGGTTTGTAGGAAGAAGTCATCTTTTGACATTTAGTTGAAAATATCTATAAAATGGTCTAAATTTTCTGGTAAATTTTCAATTGCTTTTCTGACCTACCTTTTAGCCCTATGCTTTCAATTTCCACACATCTTGGCATTCAAGGGCAATGAAAGTAATGGGTCTTATATGATGGCATATAGTAGTACCGGAAATCACTGAACTGCAACCGCACTCCTGTGTGGGAAAAATAAGGTGAAGTGAATAGTATCTGCCCCAGGTGAAAATAAAAAACGCTTAAAGTGCAGTTGCGGCTCTACATCTTATAGCTCTTTGGTATTCAAGTGGCTGTTAGTTCTTTTGGGCACTTTTTCCAGGCTTGCTTTATGTGAGCTTCTATGAAAACAAAAAATGTAAATGTATATTGTTGCATCAATCAACACGCTAATGAATAAGTTGGAGAAATTCGGTTTTTGTTTTTCTATATCGTATCATTTTTTGTCTCACAAAAACATTTCCAAAATGGAATTTTGGTGATAGTCGGGAATATGGAATTAACTGCACTAGAAAAAGTTCATAAATTTAAATTTGCATATCCAAAGAGTTTGTCTATAATGAGTTTAATATTCAGTTGATTGAATTATCATGTCCAAGATATATACCATATTGTAATTAGTATCAAAGATAGAATATTCCGGTTGAAGCTTTATTTCAACAGTTCAAGAATTTCAGATTTTTCGGAAGAGAAAAACATTGCCCAAAATAATATTGTGTTTTATGATGAAAAATTGGCATTCAATTACATTGTTTGAATTTAAAGCTTTCAGAGTGTTGAATCTCCTAACGAGACTAGTTAGCTAACGAGTCCCTCAGTGTGTGGCTCATCCAATGATGGGTGACACTCGAAAATTGAGTTCTGATTGGATCGACCCTCAATAATTGCAAACTATATTCAAAAAGCAGGTTTTTGAGAGCCTGTACTGTAAGTACCGAACTGCAAGTCTTGGTCTCGACAGTGCAATCTATCAACTCAATACCAAATGTATGATGGTTGAGTTCATCAAGTCGTTTCCACCACTAGAATGGAAAACGACCTAAAATAATATTATGAGTGTTTCTTATATGAAATTGTCATTTGCAAACAATGTCATCAAATCTTACCAGAAAGTTCAATTCAAATTTTTTTAAACAGTTAAATTTACTTTTTGCTAGTGGTTAATATTTGGTCCTTGAATGTTGTCCATCCAGGAAGTGACACAGAAAAAAATTCAATTCTGTTTGGATGTAATCTCTTGATTAATGAAATGTATTTTTTTTCTATAGGGTTTTCCCTGCATCAGATTTTTTTTCAGAGGAAATTACCGAGAGGGAAATTTCTAGATTTGTGTTTAACACTGGTAGCAGGTTTGTAGGAAGAAGTCATCTTTTGACATTTAGTTGAAAATATCTATAAAATGGTCTAAATTTTCTGGTAAATTTTCAATTGCTTTTCTGACCTACCTTTTAGCCCTATGCTTTCAATTTCCACACATCTTGGCATTCAAGGGCAATGAAAGTAATGGGTCTTATATGATGGCATATAGTAGTACCGGAAATCACTGAACTGCAACCGCACTCCTGTGTGGGAAAAATAAGGTGAAGTGAATAGTATCCGCCCCAGGTGAAAATAAAAAACGCTTAAAAGTGCAGTTGCGGGTTCTACATCTTGTAGCTATTTGGTATTCAAGTGGCTGTTAGTTATTTTAGGCATTTTTTTAGGCTTTCTTGGAGTGAGCTTCTATGAAAACAAAAAATGTAAATGAATATTGTTGCATCAATCAACACGCTAATGAATGAATTGGAGAAATTCGGTTTTTGTTTTTCTATATCGTATCATTTTTTGTCTGACTCTTGCTAGTGGTTAATATTTGGAACTCAGCAATCCATGTTTTTCATTCAGGAAGTGACACAGAAAAAATTTAATTCTGTTTGGCTGTAATCTCTTGATTAATGAAATGTAATTTTTTTCCATAGGGATTTCCCTGCATCAGATTTTGATTCAGCGGAAATTACCGAGAGGTAAATTTCTAGATTTGTATTCAATACTGATAGCAGGTTTATAGGAAGCAAGTCCCCTTTTGACATTTAGTTAAAAATATATATAAAATGGCCTAAATTTGCATGATAAATTTTCAATTGAAATAAATTATTTTTTAAAAAATTATAAGCTTTTTTGACACGCCTATGCTGTCAATTTCAACACATCTTGGCAGTCAAGGGCAATGGAAGTAATGGGTGAAAATAAAAAACGCCTAAAGTTAAGTGGCTGGCCCTTCATCCCGTATCTCTTTGGTATTCAAGTGGCTGTTAGTTCTTTTGGGCACTTTTTCCAGGCTTGCTTTACGTGAGCTTCTATGAAAACAAAAAATGTAAATGTATATTGTTGCATCAATCAACACGCTAATGTATGAATTGGAGAAATTCGGTTTTTGTTTTTCTATATCGTATCATTTTTTGTCTGACAAAAACATTTCCAAAATGAAATTTTGGTGATATTCGGGAATATGGAATTAACTGCACAAGGAAAAAGTTCATAAATTTAAATTTACACATCCAAAGAGTTTGTCTATAATGAGTTTAATATTCAGTTGATTGAATTATCATGTCCAAGATATATGTACCATATTGTAATTAGTATCAAAGATAGAATATTTCGGTTGAAGCTTTATTTCAACAGTTCAAGAATTTCAGATTTTTCGGGAGAGAAAAACATTGCCCAACATAATATTGTGTTTTATGATGATAAATTGGCATTCAATTAAATTGTTTCAATTTAAAGCTTTCAGAGTGTTGAATCTCCTAACGAGACTAGTTAGCTAACGAGTCCCTCAGTGTGTGGCCCATCCAATGATGGGTGACACTCGAAAATTGAGTCCTGATTGGATCGACCCTCAATAATTGCAAACTATATTCAAAAAGCAGGTTTTGAGAGCCTGTACTGTAAGTACCAAACTGCAAGTCTTTGTCTGACAGCTCAATCTATTATTAACTCAATACCAAATGTATGATGATTGAGTTCATCAAGTCGTTTCCAACACTGGAATGGAAAACGACCTAGAATAATAATATGAGTATTTCTTATAGGAAATTGTCATTTTGCAAACAATGTCATCAAATCTTACCAGAAAGTTCAATTCAAAATTTTTAAAGAGTTAAATTAACTTCTTGCTAGTGGTTAATATTTGAAACTCAGCAATCCATATTGTTCATTCAGGAAGTGACACAGAAAAAAATTAATTCTGTTTGGATGTAATCTCTTGATTAATAAAATGTAATTTTTTTCTATAGGAATCACCATGAAGCAGTTTTTGATTCAGTGAGGAGAGTTATTGAGAGGTAAATTTCAAGATTTTTATTCAACACTGATAGCAGGTTTATAGGAAGCAAGTCCCCTTTTGACATTTAGTTAAAAATATATATAAAATGGCCTAAATTTGCATGATAAATTTTTAATTGAATTAAATTATTTTTTAAAAAATTATGAGCTTTTTTGACACGCCTATGCTGTCAATTTCAACACATCTTCGCAGTCAAGGGCAATGGAAGTAATGGGTGAAAATAAAAAACGCCTAAAGTTAAGTGGCTGGCCCTTCATCCCGTATCTCTTTGGTATTCAAGTGGCTGTTAGTTCTTTTGGGCACTTTTTCCAGGCTTGCTTTATGTGAGCTTCTATGAAAACAAAAAATGTAAATGTATATTGTTGCATCAATCAACATGCTAATGTATGAATTGGAGAAATTCGGTTTTTGTTTTTCTATATCGTATCATTTTTTGTCTCACAAAAACATTTCCAAAATGAAATTTTGGTGATATTCGGGAATATGAAATTAACTGCACAAGAAAAAAGTTCATAAATTTAAATTTGCACATCCAAAGAGTTTATCTATAATGAGTTTAACATTCAGTTGATTGAATTATCGTGTCAAAGATATATACCATATTGTAATTAGTATCAAAGATAGAATATTTCGGTTGAAGCTTTATTTCAACAGTTAATAAGTGTTTTATGATGAGAAACTGGCATTCAAGTTAATTGTTTCAATTTAAAACTTTCAGAGTGTTGAATCTCCTAACGAGACTAGTTAGCTAACGAGTCCCTCAGTGTGTGGCCCATCCAATGATGGGTGACACTCGAAAATTGAGTCCTGATTGGATCGACCCTCAATAATTGCAAACTATATTCAAAAAGCAGGTTTTGAGAGCCTGTACTGTAATTACCGAACTGCAAGTTTTGGTCTCGACAGTGCAATCTATCAACTCAATATCAAATGTATGATGGTTGAGTTCATCAAGTCGTTTCCAACCCTGGAATGGAAAACGGCCTTAAAATGATGTTATGAGTGTTTCTTATATGAAATTCCCATTTTTGCAAACATAGCAATTCAAAGTCCCAAAGTGTTATCTATCCAGTAGAGCTGGGCGACATGGTATTGCCGGTATATTAGGCTGTTTTTCGACGAAAAAGGATTTTAGTAGATTACGTCCTAATTAGATTAAAACGCTGTGCTTCTTAAGCGATATTAGACTATAACAGCTGGCATTAATGATCACCAGCGCCAAACGAGTTATTGTGCTTTCACTTTTCACTGCCCTACTCCGCGCCGTCGCCGCCAGGCCGAGACTGCCACGTGCATTTTTTTTCATATTGTTTATTAGTAAAATGCTAATCGAATCGCCGATAACGTTTTTGTTCACTCTACTCAAATCTTCTAAAATATGGTTCAATCGATAAAGTTGTTCCAGTTATCTTGCCCGTCTTTACGCTCTCCTACTTTGCTAATTATCATGTCTTGCTGCAAAATACTGTCGCTACTAAGCAGGCTAATGTCGAAACTAAACTTCTGGAATAAAATAAAGAAATAAAAATGCACAAACACATCAAGCCAAGACAAAGATAGGGCATTAAGTTCGGCATAAAATAAAAAAAAAAACACAACCGAACCAATAAAAGTTGAATAACCCTTCCAATGTTTGTTCATGTAACCCATGCACAGGTCATGCTTAAGACGGCGCCACACAACATTTTTCATGCACTACCAAATCCAGATTGACCCTAAGCTAAAGATTTTTTGCAAAAAAAGTGAGCATATTCACTTTTTCAGTAGTCAAACTTTACCTTTTTGATGTCATGAACTGGCCAGATGTGCTAAAAAGTCTTTCACTAGAGTAACTCGTCAGCATATTCCTTTTTCAGCACAAAGCGTTTGTTAAGACAAGGCAGATAAGCATACATGGGTGTTAATGAGGCATTGAATTGCAGCAATCGTCGAAGGTTTTGCGTCTATCATATTAGGTTTTAGGCGGTATGCCGTGAATACCGGCTTCGCGACACACCGGCATTGCCATTAGGGACGCGGCACTGTATTTTAGAAAGCAAGATGCCGGTATTTACCGTACTATCGGTATGTTGCCCAGCTCTACTATCCAGGGAATGACAACAAAAAAGATTGAATTTTGATTGGGTCGATCTTTAACATTAACACTTACATTTTTTATATTTGCAGGGAGATTGAATCATTGTTCAATTCGCTCAGGTGAGGTTACATTGAGTAAATTTCTAAGTTTGTATTGAAAACTGGTAGTAGAACTAAGTTTGGATAAAGCAGATGGCCAGTTCACTTATGTAATTTTTTCTTATTTAGTTAAAAATAACAATGAAAAGGACAAAATTGTCACATTTTGATTTTTCGGTCCCAAACTAATAAATTTTTTTCATTAAATAAAGCAAAAATTGAGGAGATTTTCAAGATATTATTAACTTTTTGAAATGCCTATTTTGAAAATTCATACACATATTGGCAGTCAGCTGAAAATATCCTAAACGTAACTTTACTACCAGTGTCTAAACTGTTTAGGTCATTTTCTTCGTATGGACAGAAAAGGTCTGAATTATCAACATAGATATTTTATAGTAGTATTCATGATTTTCAAGCAGGCCACCAGACACTCAAAATAAGAAACATTTTAATTTTCTTTCAACAGTAATATTATAAAAGAGTTGTTTATTGGCTAAATATTTTTCAAACAAAACCCATTTTCTTCGAAAGATCAATCTCGCAAGATAAATCTCGTAACCACACATAATTGTAGCCCAGTTAGCTCAGTATGTGAAGGCGTGAGGAATACATTTCAAGCTAAACATTACTAACGCCCTAGGTAAAAATTCGTGCAGGACACCTCGCCTGTTGGTGGTTCATGTAACCACTTTTTAGAGTGGATCACCCTTTCCAAGGTCCAGTAACAGCGGCCACTTATAGACGGACAGAGTTGCAATTACTGGAAAGATATCATCTTTTCCTTTTCGGCTCAGCCTACCCAAGTTATTACACCCTGGGTTGAGTGGTGGGCACGGATAAGCAAGCCGGACTGGCCGGGGCTCGAACCAGAGATCTTCAAGCTACGATGCCAACATGTTTAACCACTAGGCCATTGCGCCTCACTATCCTATCCCGTCCTATTATTAATATTTGAGTATTTCAATAACTCTGGAGTCTGAACTTGAATAAATTAGTTGTATGTTATATACTAACAAAGTAAAAGAAGTCCGCTTCTGAAATTTAGTTGAAAATCTCAATGAAATGGCCAAAAGTTTCTGTAAAATTTTTCATTGAAATGAATTATTTTTTAAAAAAATTGTAATCTTTTTTGGCACGCCTATGCTGTCAATTTTCACATCTTGGAAGTCAAGGGCAATGAAAGTAATGGGTCTTATATGAGGGCATATAGTAGTACCGGAAATCACTGAACTGCAACCGCACTCCTGTGTGGGAAAAATAAGGTGAAGTGAATAGTATCTGCCCCAAGTGAAAATAAAAAAACACTTAAAGTGCAGTTGCTGGGCCTACATCTTGTAGCTCTTTGGTATTCAAGTGGCTGTTAGTTCTTTTGGGCACTTTTTCCAGGCTTGTTTGAAGTGAGCTTCTATGAAAACAAAAAATGTAAATGTATATTGTTGCATCAATCAACACGCTAATGTATGAATTGGAGAAATTCGGTTTTTGTTTTTCTATATCGTATCATTTTTTGTCTGACAAAAACATTTCCAAAATGAAATTTTGGTGATAGTCGGGAATATGGAATTAACTGCACAAGAAAAAAGTTCATAAATTTAAATTTGCACATCCAAAGAGTTTGTCTATAATGAGTTCAATATTCAGTTGATTGAATTATCGTGTCCAAGATATATACCATATTGTAATTAGTATCAAAGATAGAATATTCCGGTTGAAGCTTTATTTCAACAGTTCAAGAATCTCAGAGTTTACGGGAGAATAAAACATTGCCAGAAATAATATTGTGTTTTATGATGAGAAATTGGCATTCAATTAAATTGTTTCAACTTAAAACTTTCAAAGTGTTGAATCTCCTAACGAGACTAGTTAGCTAACGAGTCCCTCAGTGTGTGGCTCATCCAAATATGGGTGACACTCGAAAATTGAGTTCTGATTGGATCGACCCTCAATAATTGCAAACTATATTCAAAAAGCAGGTTTTGAGAGCCTGTACTGTAAGTACCGAACTGCAAGTCTTGGTCTCGACAGTGCAATCTATCAACTCAATACCAAATGTATGATGGTTGAGTTCATCAAGTCGTTTCCAACCCTGGAATGGAAAACGGCCTTAAAATGATGTTATGAGTGTTTCTTATAGGAAATTGTCATTTTGCAAACAATGTCATCAAATCTTACCAGAAAGTTCAATTCAAAATTTTTAAAGAGTTAAATTAACTTCTTGCTAGTGGTTAATATTTGAAACTCAGCAATCCATATTGTTCATTCAGGAAGTGACACAGAAAAAATTTAATTCTGTTTGGATGTAATCTCTTGATTAATGAAATGTAATTTTTTTCTATAGGAATCACCATGAATCAATTTTTGATTCAGTGAGGAGAGTTATTGAGAGGTAAATTTCTAGATTTGTATTCAACACTGATAGCAGGTTTATAGGAAGCAAGTCCCCTTTTGACATTTAGTTAAAAATATATATAAAATGGCCTATATTTGCATGATAAATTTTCAATTGAAATCAATTATTTTTTAAAAAATTATAAGCTTTTTTGACACGCCTATGCTGTCAATTTCAACACATCTTGGCAGTCAAGGGCAATGGAAGTAATGGGTGAAAATGAAAAACGCCTAAAGTTAAGTGGCTGGCCCTTCATCCCGTATCTCTTTAGTATTCAAGTGGCTGTTAGTTCTTTTGGGTTTTTTTCCAGGCTTGCTTTATGTGAGCTTCTATGAAAACAAAAAATGTAAATGTATATTGTTGCATCAATCAACACGCTAATGTATGAATTGGAGAAATTCGGTTTTTGTTTTTCTATATCGTATCATTTTTTGTCTGACAAAAACATTTCCAAAATGAAATTTTGGTGATATTCGGGAATATGGAATTAACTGCACAAGAAAAAAGTTCATAAATTTAAATTTGCACATCCAAAGAGTTTGTCTATAATGAGTTTAATATTCAGTTGATTGAATTATCATGTCCAAGATATATGTACCATATTGTAATTAGTATCAGTGATAGAATATTCCGGTTGAAGCTTTATTTCAACAGTTCAAGAATTTCAGATTTTTCGGAAGAGAAAAACATTGCCCAACATAATATTATGTTTTATGATGAAAAATTGGCATTCAATTAAATTGTTTCAATTTAAAGCTTTCAGAGTGTTGAATCTCCTAACGAGACTAGTTAGCTAACGAGTCCCTCAGTGTGTGGCTCATCCAATGATGGGTGACACTCGAAAATTGAGTCCTGATTGGATCGACCCTCAATAATTGCAAACTATATTCAAAAAGCAGGTTTTGAGAGCCTGTACTGTAAGTACCGAACTGCAAGTCTTGGTCTCGACAGTGCAATCTATCAACTCAATACCAAATGTATGATGGTTGAGTTCATCAAGTCGGATCCAACCCTGGAATGGAAAACGGCCTTAAAATGATGTTATGAGTGTTTCTTATATGAAATTCCCATTTTTGCAAACATAGCAATTCAAAGTCCCAAAGTGTTATCTATCCAGTAGAGCTGGGCGACATGGTATTGCCGGTATATTAGGCTGTTTTTCGCCGAAAAAGGATTTTAGTAAATTACGTCCTAATTAGATTAAAACGCTGTGCTTCTTAAGCGATATTAGACTATAACAACTGGCATTAATGATCACCAGCGCGAAACGAGTTATTGTGCTTTCACTTTTCACTGCCCTATTCCGCATCGTCGCCGCCAGGCCGAGACAGCCACGTGCATTTTTTTCATATTGTTTATTAGTAAAATGCTAATCGAATCGCCGATAACGTTTTTGTTCGCCCTGCTCAAATCTTCTAAAATACGGCTCAATCGATAAAGTTGTTCCAGTTATCTTAGTTAGCTCCAGTTAGCTCTCCTACTTTGCTAATTATCACGTCTTGCTGCAAAATACTGTCGCTACTAAGCAGGCTAATGTCAAAACTAAACTTCTGGAATAAAATAAAGAAATAAAAATGCACAAACACATCAAGCCAAGACGAAGATAGGGCATTAATGATCCAAGTTCGGCATAAAATAAAAAAAAACACAACCGAACCATTAAAAGTTGAATAACCCTTCCAATGTTTGTTCATGTAACCCATGCACAGGTCGTGCTTAAGACGGCGCCGCACAACAATTTTCATGCGCTACCAAATCCAGATTGACCCTAAGCTAAAGGTTTTTTGCAAGAAAAGTGAGCATATTCACTTTTTCAGTAATCAAACTTTACCTTTTTGATGTCATGACCTGGCCAGATGTGCTAAAAAGTGTTTCACTAGAGTAACTCGTGAGCATATTCCCTTTTCAGCTCAAAGCGTTTGTTAAGACAAGGCAGATAAGCATACATGGGTGTTAAAGAGGCGTTGAATTGCAGCAATCGTGGAAGGTTTTGCGTGAATCATATTAGGTTTTAGGCGGTATGCCGTGAATACCGGCTTCGCGACACACCGGCATTGCCATTAGGGACGCGGCACTGTATTTTCGAAAGCAAGATGCCGGTATTTACCGTACTATCGGTATGTTGCCCAGCTCTACTATCCAGGGAATGACAACAACAAAAAATTGAATTTTGATTGGGTCGATCTTTAACATTACCACTTACATTTTTTATATTTGCAGGGAGAATGATCCATTGTTCAATTCGCTCAGGTGAGGTTACATTGAGTAAATTTCTAAGTTTGTATTGAACACTGGTAGTAGAACTAAGTTTGGATAAAGCAGATGGCCAGTTCACTTATGTAATTTTTCTTATTTAGTTAATAACATCAACGAAAAAGACAAAATTGTCACATTTTGATTTTTCGGTCCCAAACTAATAAATTTTTCATTAAATAAAGCAAAAATTGAGGAGATTTTCAAGATATTATTAACTTTTTGAAATGCCTATTTTGAAAATTCATACACATATTGGCAGTCAGCTGAAAATATCCTAAACGTAACTTTACTACCAGTGTCTAAACTGTTTAGGTCATTTTCTTCGTATGGACAGAAAAGGTCTGAATTATCAACATGGATATTTTATAGTAGTATTCATGATTTTCAAGCAGGCCACCAGACACTCAAAATAAGAAACATTTTAATTTTCTATCAACAGTAATATTATAAAAAAGTTGTTTATTGGCTAAATATTTTTCAAACAAAACCCATTTTCTTCGAAAGATCAATCTCGCAAGATAAATCTCGTAACCACACATAATTGTAGCCCAGCTAGCTCAGTATGTGGAGGCGTTAGGAATACGTTTCAAGCTAAACATTACTAACGCCCTAGGTTAAAATTCGTGCAGGACACCTCGCCTGTTGGTGGTTCATGTAACCAATGATTATAGCTTCCTTGACCAGCCATGTCTATGCAAAAAGATGAAATTTTTTAATGGCCACTTTTTAGAGTGGATCACCCTTTCCAAGGTCCTGTAACAGCGGCCACTTATAGACGGACAGAGTTGCAATTACTGGAAAGATATCATCTTTTCCTGTTCGGCTTAGCCTACCCAAGTTATTACACCCTGGGTTGAGTGGTGGGCATGGATAAGCAAGCCGGACTGGCCGGGGCTCGAACCAGAGATCTTCAAGCTACGATGCCAACATGTTTAACCACTAGGCCATTGCGCCTATCCTATCCTTTCCTATTATTAATATTTGAGTATTTCAATAACTCTGGAGTCTGAACTTGAATAAATTAGTTGTATGTTATATACTAACAAAGTAAAAGAAGTCCGCTTCTGAAATTTAGTTGAAAATCTCAATGAAATGGCCAAAAGTTTCTGTAAAATTTTTCATTGAAATGAATTATTTTTTAAAAAAATTATAATCTTTTTTGGCACGCCTATGCTGTCAATTTTCACATCTTGGAAGTCAAGGGCAATGAAAGTAATGGGTCTTATATGAGGGCATATAGTAGTACCGGAAATCACTGAACTGCAACCGCACTCCTGTGTGGGAAAAAATAAGGTGAAGTGAATAGTATCTGCCCCAGGTGAAAATAAAAAACGCTTAAAGTGCAGTTGCGGGTCCTACATCTTGTAGCTCTTTGGTATTCAAGTGGCTGTTAGTTCTTTTGGGCACCTTTTCCATGCTTGTTTCACATGTGCTTCTATGAAAACAAAAAATGTAAATGTATATTGTTGCATCAATCAACACGCTATTGTATGAATTGGAGAAATTCGGTTTTTGTTTTGCTATATCGTATCATTTTTTGTCTGACAAAAACATTTCCAAAATGAAATTTTGGTGATATTCGGGAATATGGAATTAACTGCACAAGAAAAAAGTTCATAAATTTAAATTTGCACATCCAAAGAGTTTGTCTATAATGAGTTTAATATTCAGTTGATTGAATTATCGTGTCCAAGATATTGTAATTAGTATCAAAGATAGAATATTCCGGTTGAAGCTTTATTTCAACAGTTCAAGAATTTCAGATTTTTCGGAAGAGAAAAACATTGCCCAAAATAATATTGTGTTTTATGATGAAAAATTGGCATTCAATTAAATTGTTTCAATTTAAAGCTTTCGGAGTGTTGAATCTCCTAACGAGACTAGTTAGCTAACGAGTCCCTCAGTGTGTGGCCCATCCAATGATGGGTGACACTCGAAAATTGAGTCCTGATTGGATCGACCCTCAATAATTGCAAACTATATTCAAAAAGCAGGTTTTGAGAGCCTGTACTGTAAGTACCAAACTGCAAGTCTTTGTCTGACAGCTCAATCTATTAACTCAATACCAAATGTATGATGGTTGAGTTCATCAAGTCGTTTCCAACCCTGGAATGGAAAACGGCCTTAAAATGATGTTATGAGTGTTTCTTATATGAAATTGTCATTTTGCAAACAATGTCATCAAATCTTACCAGAAAGTTCAATTCAAAATTTTTAAAGAGTTAAATTAACTTCTTGCTAGTGGTTAATATTTGAAACTCAGCAATCCATATTGTTCATTCGGGAAGTGACACAGAAAAAAATTAATTCTGTTTGGATGTAATCTCTTGATTAATAAAATGTAATTTTTTTCTATAGGAATCACCTTGGAGCAGTTTTTGATTCAGTGAGGAGAGTTATTGAGAGGTAAATTTCAAGATTTTTATTCAACACTGATAGCAGGTTTATAGGAAGCAAGTCCCCTTTTGACATTTAGTTAAAAATATATATAAAATGGCCTAAATTTGCATGATAAATTTTTAATTGAAATAAATTATTTTTTAAAAAATTATAAGCTTTTTTGACACGCCTATGCTGTCAATTTCAACACATCTTGGCAGTCAAGGGCAAAGGAAGTAATGGGTGAAAATAAAAAACGCCTAAAGTTAAGTGGCTGGCCCTTCATCCCGTATCTCTTTGGTATTCAAGTGGCTGTTAGTTCTTTTGGGCACTTTTTCCAGGCTTGTTTGTGAAGTGAGCTTCTATGAAAACAAAAAATGTAAATGTATATTGTTGCATCAATCAACACGCTAATGTATGAATTGGAGAAATTCGGTTTTTGTTTTTCTATATCGTATCATTTTTTGTCTGACAAAAACATTTCCAAAATGAAATTTTGGTGATATTCGGGAATATGGAATTAACTGCACTAGGAAAAAGTTCATAAATTTAAATTTACACATCCAAAGAGTTTGTCTATAATGAGTTTAATATTCAGTTGATTGAATTATCATGTCCAAGATATATGTACCATATTGTAATTAGTATCAAAGATAGAATATTTCGGTTGAAGCTTTATTTCAACAGTTCAAGAATTTCAGATTTTTCGGGAGAGAAAAACATTGCCCAACATAATATTGTGTTTTATGATGATAAATTGGCATTCAATTAAATTGTTTCAATTTAAAGCTTTCAGAGTGTTGAATCTCCTAACGAGACTAGTTAGCTAACGAGTCCCTCAGTGTGTGGCCCATCCAATGATGGGTGACACTCGAAAATTGAGTCCTGATTGGATCGACCCTCAATAATTGCAAACTATATTCAAAAAGCAGGTTTTGAGAGCCTGTACTGTAAGTACCAAACTGCAAGTCTTTGTCTGACAGCTCAATCTATTAACTCAATACCAAATGTATGATGATTGAGTTCATCAAGTCGTTTCCAACACTGGAATGGAAAACGACCTAGAATAATAATATGAGTATTTCTTATAGGAAATTGTCATTTTGCAAACAATGTCATCAAATCTTACCAGAAAGTTCAATTCAAAATTTTTAAAGAGTTAAATTAACTTCTTGCTAGTGGTTAATATTTGAAACTCAGCAATCCATATTGTTCATTCAGGAAGTGACACAGAAAAAAATTAATTCTGTTTGGATGTAATCTCTTGATTAATAAAATGTAATTTTTTTCTATAGGAATCACCATGAAGCAGTTTTTGATTCAGTGAGGAGAGTTATTGAGAGGTAAATTTCTAGATTTGTATTCAACACTGATAGCAGGTTTATAGGAAGCAAGTCCCCTTTTGACATTTAGTTAAAAATATATATAAAATGGCCTAAATTTGCATGATAAATTTTTAATTGAAATAATTTATTTTTTAAAAAATTATAAGCTTTTTTGACACGCCTATGCTGTCAATTTCAACACATCTTCGCAGTCAAGGGCAATGGAAGTAATGGGTGAAAATAAAAAACGCCTAAAGTTAAGTGGCTGGCCCTTCATCCCGTATCTCTTTGGTATTCAAGTGGCTGTTAGTTCTTTTGGGCACTTTTTCCAGGCTTGCTTTATGTGAGCTTCTATGAAAACAAAAAATGTAAATGTATATTGTTGCATCAATCAACACGCTAATGAATGAATTGGAGAAATTCGGTTTTTGTTTTTCTATATCGTATCATTTTTTGTCTCACAAAAACATTTCCAAAATGAAATTTTGGTGATATTCGGGAATAGGGAATTAACTGCACTAGAAAAAGTTCATAAATTTAAATTTGCACATCCAAAGAGTTTGTCTATAATGAGTTTAATATTCAGTTGATTGAATTATCGTGTCCAAGATATATACCATATTGTAATTAGTATCAAAGATAGAATATTTCGGTTGAAGCTTTATTTCAACAGTTCAAGAATCTCAGAGTTTACGGGAGAGAAAAACATTGCCCAACATAATATTGTGTTTTATGATGAAAAATTGGCATTCAATTAAATTGTTTCAATTTAAAACTTTCAGAGTGTTGAATCTCCTAACGAGACTAGTTAGCTAACGAGTCCCTCAGTGTGTGGCCCATCCAATGATGGGTGACACTCGAAAATTGAGTCCTGATTGGATCGACCATCAATAATTGCAAACTATATTCAAAAAGCAGGTTTTGAGAGCCTGTACTGTAAGTACCGAACTGCAAGTCTTGGTCTCGACAGTGCAATCTATCAACTCAATACCAAATGTATGATGGTTGAGTTCATCAAGTCGTTTCCAACCCTGGAATGGAAAACGGCCTTAAAATGATGTTATGAGTGTTTCTTATATGAAATTCCCATTTTTGCAAACATAGCAATTCAAAGTCCCAAAGTGTTATCTATCCAGTAGAGCTGGGCGACATGGTATTGCCGGTATATTAGGCTGTTTTTCGCCGAAAAAGGATTTTAGTAGATTACGTCCTAATTAGATTAAAACGCTGTGCTTCTTAAGCGATATTAGACTATAACAGCTGGCATTAATGATCACCAGCGCCAAACGAGTTATTGTGCTTTCACTTTTCACTGCCCTATTCCGCGCCGTCGCCGCCAGGCCGAGACAGCCACGTGCATTTTTTTTCATATTGTTTATTAGTAAAATGCTAATCGAATCGCCGATAACGTTTTTGTTCACTCTACTCAAATCTTCTAAAATACGGTTCAATCGATAAAGTTGTTCCAGTTATCTTGCCCGTCTTTACGCTCTCCTACTTTGCTAATTATCATGTCTTGCGGCAAAATACTGTCGCGACTAAGCAGGCTAATGTCGAAACTAAACTTCTGGAAAAAAAAATAATTAATAAAAATGCACAAACACATCAAGCCAAGACGAAGATAGGGCATTAATGATCCAAGTTCGGCATAAAATAAAAAAAAAAACACAACCGAACCAATAAAAGTTGAATAACCCTTCCAATGTTTGTTCATGTAACCCATGCACAGGTCATGCTTAAGACGGCGCCACACAACATTTTTCATGCGCTACCAAATCCAGATTGACCCTAAGCTAAAGATTTTTTGCAAAAAAAGTGAGCATATTCACTTTTTCAGTAGTCAAACTTTACCTTTTTGATGTCATGAACTGGCCAGATGTGCTAAAAAGTCTTTCACTAGAGTAACTCGTCAGCATATTCCTTTTTCAGCACAAAGCGTTTGTTAAGACAAGGCAGATAAGCATACATGGGTGTTAATGAGGCATTGAATTGCAGCAATCGTCGAAGGTTTTGCGTCAATCATATTAGGTTTTAGGCGGTATGCCGTGAATACCGGCTTCGCGACACACCGGCATTGCCATTAGGGACGCGGCACTGTATTTTAGAAAGCAAGATGCCGGTATTTACCGTACTATCGGTATGTTGCCCAGCTCTACTATCCAGGGAATGACAACAGAAAAAAATTGAATTTTGATTGGGTCGATCTTTAACATTAACACTTACATTTTTTATATTTGCAGGGAGATTGAATCATTGTTCAATTCGCTCAGGTGAGGTTACATTGAGTAAATTTCTAAGTTTGTATTGAAAACTGGTAGTAGAACTAAGTTTGGATAAAGCAGATGGCCAGTTCACTTATGTAATTTTTTCTTATTTAGTTAAAAATAACAATGAAAAGGACAAAATTGTCACATTTTGATTTTTCGGCCCCAAACTAATAAATTTTTCATTAAATAAAGCAAAAATTGAGGAGATTTTCAAGATATTATTAACTTTTTGAAATGCCTATTTTGAAAATTCATACACATATTGGCAGTCAGCTGAAAATATCCTAAACGTAACTTTACTACCAGTGTCTAAACTGTTTAGGTCATTTTCTTCGTATGGACAGAAAAGGTCTGAATTATCAACATGGATATTTTATAGTAGTATTCATGATTTTCAAGCAGGCCACCAGACACTCAAAATAAGAAACATTTTAATTTTCTTTCAACAGTAATATTATAAAAGAGTTGTTTATTGGCTAAATATTTTTCAAACAAAACCCATTTTCTTCGAAAGATCAATCTCGCAAGATAAATCTCGTAACCACACATAATTGTAGCCCAGTTAGCTCAGTATGTGAAGGCGTTAGGAATACATTTCAAGCTAAACATTACTAACGCCCTAGGTAAAAATTCGTGCAGGACACCTCGCCTGTTGCTGGTTCATGTAACCACTTTTTAGAGTGGATCACCCTTTCCAAGGTCCTGCAATAGCGGCCACTTATAGACGGACAGGGTTGCAATTACTGGAAAGATATCATCTTTTCCTGTTTGGCTTAGCCTACCCAAGTTATTACACCCTGGGTTGAGTGGTGGGCATGGATAAGCAAGCCGGACTGACCGGGGCTCGAACCAGAGATCTTCAAGCTACGATGCCAACATGTTTAACCACTAGGCCATTGCGCCTATCCTATCCTATCCTATTATTAATATTTGAGTATTTCAATAACTCTGGAGTCTGAACTTGAATAAATTAGTTATATGTTATATACTAACAAAGTAAAAGAAGTCCCCTTCTGAAATTTAGTTGAAAATCTCAATGAAATGGCCAAAAGTTTCTGTAAAATTTTTCATTGAAATGAATTATTTTTTAAAAAAATTATAAACTTTTTTGGCACGCCTATGCTGTCAAATTACACATCTTGGAAGTCAAGGGCAATGGAAGTAATGGGTCTTATATGAGGGCATATAGTAGTACCGGAAATCACTGAACTGCAACCGCACTCCTGTGTGGGAAAAATAAGGTGAAGTGAATAGTATCTGCCCCAGGTGAAAATAAAAACCGCTTAAAGTGCAGTTGCGGGTCCTACATCTTGTAGCTCTTTGGTATTCAAGTGGCTGTTAGTTCTTTTGGGCACTTTTTCCATGCTTGTTTCACATGTGCTTCTATGAAAACAAAAAATGTAAATGTATATTGTTGCATCAATCAACACGCTAATGTATGAATTGGAGAAATTCGGTTTTTGTTTTTCTATATCGTATCATTTTTTGTCTCACAAAAACATTTCCAAAATGAAATTTTGGTGATATTCGGGAATATGGAATTAACTGCACTAGAAAAAGTTCATAAATTTAAATTTGCACATCCAAAGAGTTTGTCTATAATGAGTTTAATATTCAGTTGATTGAATTATCATGTCCAAGATATATGTACCATATTGTAATTAGTATCAAAGATAGAATATTTCGGTTGAAGCTTTATTTCAACAGTTCAAGAATTTCAGATTTTACGGGAGAGAAAAACATTGCCCAACATAATATTGTGTTTTATGATGAAAAGTTGGCATTCAATTAAATTGTTTCAATTTAAAGCTTTCAGAGGGTTTGAATCTCCTAACGAGACTAGTTAGCTAACGAGTCCCTCAGTGTGTGGCCCACCCAATGATGGGTGACACTCGAAAATTGAGTTCTGATTGGATCGACCCTCAATAATTGCAAACTATATTCAAAAAGCAGGTTTTGAGAGCCTGTACTGTAATTACCGAACTGCAAGTCTTGGTCTCGACAGTGCAATCTATCAACTCAATACCAAATGTATGATGGTTGAGTTCATCAAGTCGTTTCCAACCCTGGAATGGAAAACGGCCTTAAAATGATGTTATGAGTGTTTCTTATAGGAAATTGTCATTATGCAAACAATGTCATCAAATCTTACCAGAAAGTTCAATTCAAAATTTTTAAAGAGTTAAATTAACTTCTTGCTAGTGGTTAATATTTGAAACTCAGCAATCCATATTGTTCATTCAGGAAGTGACACAGAAAAAATTTAATTCTGTTTGGATGTAATCTCTTGATTAATGAAATGTAATTTTTTTCTATAGGGATCACCATGAATCAATTTTTGATTCAGTGAGGAGAGTTATTGAGAGGTAAATTTCTAGATTTGTATTCAATACTGATAGCAGGTTTATAGGAAGCAATTCCTCTTTTGACATTTAGTTAAAAATATATATAAAATCGCCCACATTTTCTGGCAACTGTTCAATTGAAATAAATTATTTTTTAAAAAAATTATAAACTTTTTTGGCACGCCTATGCTGTCAATTTCAACACATCTTGGCAGTCAAGGGCAATGGAAGTAATGGGTCTTTTATGAGGGAATATAGTAGTACCGGAAATCACTGAAATGCAACCGCACTCCAGTGTGGGAAAAATAAGGCGCAGTGAATAGTATCTGCCCCAGGTGGAAATAAAAAAAACACTTAAAGTGCAGTTGCTGGCCCTACATCTTGTAGCTCTTTGGTATTCAAGTGGCTGTTAGTTCTTTTGGGTTTTTTTCCAGGCTTGCTTTATGTGAGCGTCTATGAAAACAAAAAATGTAAATGTATATTGTTGCATCAATCAACACGCTAATGTATGAATTGGAGAAATTCGGTTTTTGTTTTTCTATATCGTATCATTTTTTGTCTGACAAAAACATTTCCAAAATGGAATTTTGGTGATATTCGGGAATATGGAATTAACTGCACAAGGAAGAAGTTTATAAATTTAAATTTGCACATCCAAAGAGTTTGTCTATAATGAGTTTAATATTCAGTTGATTGAATTATCATGTCCAAGATATATACCATATTGTAATTAGTATCAAAGATAGAATATTTCGGTTGAAGCTTTATTTCAACAGTTCAAGAATTTCAGATTTTTCGGGAGAGAAAAACATTGCCCAAAATAATATTGTGTTTTATGATGAAAAATTGGCATTCAATTAAATTGTTTCGATTTAAAACTTTCAGAGTGTTGAATCTACTAACGAGTCCATCAGAATCAGATTAAATCTTGCCTTTTGTGCCCACAGGATCACACACAGGACTGTGTCAACTTCTCAGTGTTTGGCATTTAGTTCAAAATCTCAATGAAATATTCATAATTCCCACGATCCATCTGCGAATATTTTTTGTGTATTTTCATCTTTTTTGTGTTAAAAATCATAAAGTTCTTTTGCTGGCTATTTTTACAGGTCTTGGCAGTCAATGACAATTGGTCTTACATGAGGGTATGAGAGGGTAGCCAGAGTAGTCTCCTAATTGCTAATTTAGGTATCTTACCATAACTTAAAAAATTGTAATTTTTTCATGCAACCCCTAAACTGTGAAAGAAAATTTTCAAGTTACCATTTTTGTCGAGGATAGAATGCAGCCAGGTATGACTTATGAGCTATTGACAAAATGAAATCCTTTTATATTGTTTAGTAGAACCTAATTGTTTATAAATTTTTTTCAGTGACAGACCAGACCCAATTGTTTCCTGGTATCTTAAAAAGAAAGTAATACAACAAAGAAAGAAAGGGTTTGCAAAGGAAGCGTTTGCAAAGAAAGGGTTTGGAAAGAAAAGGTTTGATTACATCGAACACAGTGATGCTGTGCAGTGTACTTGTGCAAAGACATATCCAAATTTGGTCTCTACCCAACGTCCTTCATCGGTATGTAAATACAATTCATAGGTGTTTAGTACTGCATGTAACGCTTCGTGTTTTTCTTCGGGTGTCTAAAATGTTTGTGTCGTTTCCTTCGGTTAGACTAGGAAAGCTTTGAAACCATCAACATGGCTATTTTATAGCAGTTTTGGTGATTCTAGACGTCTTTCTATGGTTTGGTTTCTGACTGATGCTCCAAAAGAGACATTTTATCTTCTTGCAATAGATATATCATGAAATATTGCTTATTTAGTAAATTTTCTCCTCCTGGATTCCATTCTTTTTGGGTGTCTAAGTAGCAGAGCAGCTGGTATTCAGCCAGTCTGTGTCCAACACGTGTTAGTTATCTTCACTTACATAATTATTCCATGGGATTCAAACCTGTGACTTGCCGCTCAGGACAATTTGCAGTGTAATTTTAACTCGTTACTGAATGAGCTAACCATGTTTGCCTGTTGACACTATTTTCTATATATTTTGCAGAACATCCCCTCTCAACATTCTTGTGAAATCACGAGATACCCACATTACCGTGAGATAAAGGGTGAATATGAATCTTGCTGCCAGTGCACTTGCACTGCACATCCTGAAATGTCGAGCTGCAATATGCGAAAGAAATCAAAGTGTATGTTTTGTTTAAACTCAAAACATTGTTGTTGTAGTGTTGCCTCACTTTGTTTATTTTATCTTTATTATCATGGTCTTTGTTTGAAAGAGGTTTCTGCTTTCGTTCCTCTGAAAATTTATTTAACCAATCAGCTTGATTAACTACCCATTCACTGTGAAAGTTCCACACGGTCACAGACAATTTTATGCAAGAAGTTTTTTTTCACGAACTTCCTTGATTTGGAATTCTGTAATTCACACTGCTGTCCCGATCATGTGGATCTGCAAGCTCTCAAAATTCAAGTCAATAAATGTCTTTTGGGAATGAAAGTTCTTTCCTTCATGCAGCTCTTTGCACAACAGTGGTTTGACTCTTCTTATTAAAAAAAACCTTGCTCTGAGCGAATTCAGTTAAAAAAAGTGAAATAAAACATAATGACATCATAATTTTGATGACTGAAGTCATACCCCTCCATCGTGAATTTCTGGATCCGTTACTGCTTGGCACCCTGTATAATTGCATCTAATACATACCGTATACATTTATCTGATAAAAAATCTGAAATGCTTTCCTCATAATTTACAAATTCATTGTTTTAACTAGGGAAGGGTGATTACATGAAATGCTTTTCCTGTCACGGAAGTTTGCGCAACTCGGACTTGACTGCTCATAACTCCATATCAGGACAAAAGATTGAGAAACAAAAACGAGACCTGCCGCTGCCATATTATGAGACAAAACCTGTTGTAAAGGAGAGTAAAATGTGTTTTTTATTTTTTTTTTTGCTGGAAAACTTACTTTGTAGTGTAGCACTAATAAGTTAGCTCAAGAGAAATAACATCCCACACAAACTAAAATACTATGATAAAGTGCAGTGGGTTTAGCGGCACAACCATCCGAGCGCTCATTCATTTCAATGGGTGGAACGTAATTATTTCTCTGAATAAATTGGACACCTAATGAAATATTCCGATAAATTGATTTTATCAAATCGTATTTGGAATGATTCAATTCATAATGTGTTTTAATTGATCAAAATGAAATGTGTACCTGTGTCTTGGAATTTAGTGGCAAAACAAAATATCTTAGGCAACTGTCAGTGATGTGTTTGTATCTTTAACTCCTCCAGCATAACAAACCCCTTTGGCATTCAGTTATCTGGGAATGCCCAGATGGCAGCAAGGTTTGTCATGATATTTTTTATCCAACGAAGGTTTTCGCGAGTTTTATTTAGCTCTGTATGCGAAGGCCTTGGAAATAAGTGTCCGCTAGTACAGGGCCATGGCCAGGGCGTTCCACTCCAACAAGTGGCTTCGAGAATTGTATGTATTTCCTGTGTATCGCATGAGGCAGCTAAAAGGAAGCAAGGAAGTGGCTTTACTCATTATTGATGATGTACATTTCGTTATACTATTATTTTTATACAGACCTCAGAGTCTGAAATAAAGGAATTCATTCACTATTGCTTATGGCAAACACTATTAACTACATTTTGAATTTTACTAATAACATTTTAGTCTTGTTTGGAAGTTTTTTTGCGCTATAAACGACCTGTAATTAGTTCCTTTAGGAGCTGCCTCCGGCTTTGCATAGTGCATTTGAATAATAGGAATATTTCCTGCCAGTAACGATATATTGTGAACACTCCAAAATACTCATTTATTGATCAACTACCGCCATGATTTATCATTATCAACAAAGTTGTGAGGAGAGAAATATAAACTTAGTGAAAACTATTTACAGGAGTCTGGATCGAATGTTATCACTGGTGCCTACATTGAGAAAGTTGAACAAAGCAACACTTCTCCAGGTCCACCTTCCAAACATAGAAATGAAAAGAATGCTTTTCGTAATTTAGCAGGTAACTAACTGAGTGGAATGTTTTAAGATGAAATTATTAATGAGATTACTTTGTTGAGAGTGATGGTCTGTCATAGGTTGAAGATCTTGGGTTCGATTCCTGACTTGAGTTTTTAGTATTCGTGGACATTACACACTCTGTGTATAATTGTGCATTAATTTAATAAACCTGATAATACCATAAGCTGTGACAAGATGTTCAGAGATGCTTACAGCATATCCCCAACGCTTTACCATGTTAACTTTCCCCAAAATGAAATCCGTGTTTCATTCCAGACTGAAACCTATCACTGATTTGTTTATGATGATGTAAACAATGCAAATGTAGAATCTCGCTTCAACAGATTTTTCATTCTGTGTTTCAGGCTGCTTTGTTAACACATCATTGTTTTAGTATTCTGACAACATTTTTGTGGGTTTTTGCTTGTAAATAATTTTAAGAATATATCCTATGCACACCATTGCAAACATCACATTGTGTAAACTGTTGGTATGGTGTCTTGCTCATGTGAATGGACAGTTTGAAAATATGCAAATATGCTCATTCAGGAACCCGTCGAAGATTCTTGCTTGTGCAGAACAATGAAGAGCAGGAGGAAGAGAATAAACTAAGCTATGCTGGTGCCTTGGAACAACAAAATGGGGTGTTTTCAAGTATATTAGTATTATGCTCTTACACTAATTTTTTTATAGGCACTCATTTGAGTGGATTACTCTGAACAAAGCCCTGTACTAGAGGCCACTGACTGACAAACAGGGTTAGTGCTGTTTGAAAATATGATCTTTCCGTTCCGGCGGAACACACCACAAGTTATTACAACTTTGGTTGAGTGGTGTGCATGGATTATTGACACTGACTTGCTAGGACTCTTCAACCAGCCGGATAATTTGTATTCAGTAATTTTACTCAACAAAAATAATTCAGAGTTATCATATGCACCCAATTTAGAAAACATTTTATAGCCTATGTTACCTGCGGCCCTCTATCCAGCCTTGAATTATAGCCAATAGAAATTAAAATTGTAATTTGTGTTTGCGGACATAAAAATGGATTAACATATCTCCTGTGTGTGTTAAGAGGTGACTAAAACGAAACAAAGGCATTGATTAATTATTAAATCACTGGTCAGTTACCACTCACTGTTCCTTATTATGGTACAGTTCTGTTTGGAATGTTTTTCATCCGGAGTGCGGTCGGTGATGATTCATTTTTGATAGCTCTCCGACATTTAAATAACATTTAGGTGGTTCTCTGTGTTTCTTCGGCCGTGCATAGAGTGAATGAAAAAACTTCTAAATATGCTTCATGCTCCTATGTTTTCATTCTGCAGGCCCCCGTGAACACGCATATTTAACTGATGTTGCATCCCAGGAGCATGAAATGAGGTTTGTGTAATGTAATATATCTTTTTGTTAATTAAATTTTTAGTATTATTAGATTTTATGACTATAAAACATAATTGTATAACTATTTGGCTTTTTTCTTCTCGAAATATAACAAAAAATGGCACCATTCATTATAGCTTAACTAACTATCTGTGTCACCTAGATTGAAATGTGAAATCGATTACTTGGTTCACACTCTGGTTCAAGCCCTGGCGAGTCCGGCTCGCTTATCCATGCCCACCACTCAACCCAGGGTGTAATAACTTGGGTAGGATAAGCCGAACAGGAAAGAGAGATCTTTCCAGTAATTGTAACCCTGTCCGTCTGTAAGTGGCTGCTATTACAGGGCCTTGGACAGGGTGATCCACTCCAAGAAGTGGCTATAAAAAAAAGTAAACACACAGTTAATGAAGGCTTGAATATGTCAATGATTGTGCCTTTGTACAATGCTCTATATATAGTAAGCTCATTATGTCCGGAAACCAAGGAAGATTCTGTGCGAGACTAAAAAATTAAACAGAATCGTGATCTTTATGAACAGAACTGAAACAGGACTTTTTCATTGGTTACCTCTTTTGGCAGTTTTACAGTCCTATAAGCTTAACTGAATTTTAAATATAATTTAAACTAAATTCCATTTATAACTCCACTGGATATCTTATTTTCCATTTTTTTTACCCAAATACTTTTTTCCATAACAGTGTGATCGCCGAAGGCAGGGCCAGGCAGAGACCCATCCAAAACCCAACTACTAAGACTGCCAGAATATGTGATGGATTTGATGATGGTCCAGTGCACTCAGGTAATTTAAACATTTTTCATTTCAAACTTTCCTAACGAATGTTTTGCTTGCATTTTTTTATTCGGAAAAGCCTAGTATGTGTGCCCAGAAAGCAGTTTGTACTCATAAATATATGCTAAGTCTAAATTTTTTCTACTGGATCATGCATTGTAGTGGCAAGTGAGTAGAGTAAAAGAAGAACGGGAAGAGAAGGGATACCATGGTCCCTCACCAAACATAAAAAAATTTGAATAAAATTTCAAGTCAGTTTAAATATAGTAAAACTTAAAAATCCCCATGCTCTCTGATACACAGTCAATAATTCTTTGTTAATTTGAAATCTCATATGGAAAAATTTTTAGAGCCCACTGGGCAATTTTTCCGTTTTTACCACTTATTTACGAAAAAATAATTTCAATGTTTCTCAATTCGATTAAAGAATTTGCTCATTATTACATTAGTAATTAATCGTCAAAATTAGTCTCTTCCGAAAACTGATTGAAGATACCATATTAAAATTTCTAATTTATTTCTGAGTCATTTTGTTTTTTCGTTTCGATTTCAGAGAATTACAACACCTACACCCAAAGACTAGCTACTTTTTCTAACTTTCCAATGGGTAATACTGTTTCACCACAAAATTTGGCAAAGGCTGGATTTTTCTTTGTTGGATTTCCGGACCGAGTGAAATGCTTTTATTGTGGGAGATGTGTAGAACATTGGAGTTATAATGATGATCCATTGCATGGCAAATGGCATAGGTATATGATTTTTGTCAAGCCCTGTAACTTAAGCTGTAGTATTTTTGATTTACCCTAACAGATCTCCTGTGATCTGTAAGAGGGATCCCGGAAGGAAACAATGAAGTGGGCGATAATTTTTACTATCACCCAGGGCAAATATACCTCACTGTACTCTTTTTGGTGGTTCGGTTCTGTTTCAAATGTTTTCCATTCACAGTGCAGATGTTGTTACTGCATTTTGTAATTGCTCTGTACCAAGTTCCTGTTGGGTTGTTTCTTTTCAGATGCTCTTTTTGGGATTGATTATAGTAAATTTCAATAAAAAAATTGAGCTTAGCAGTATTTATTGTTTTAATTTTTCAAGCATTTTGCTTATATCTGTTAAAATTCTAAATGAATTTTTTTAATCCAAAACGAATTTCCCACTTTTTCTTTTTTTAGGCAAATGCGTGCAACTCTTTTTGAATATTTTTTCAATACTTATCTTTCTTTGAAACATGTTAAACTTTACTTTAGGTTTAGTTTGCTTTCCTGATTTCTCTGTAATATGATATATTTATTTTTGTTGACAATCTATTTCTGTCCCCATTATATTTCATAAGATTTCGATCACAAAGATATATCAACATCTTTGGTGGTCAATTTTATTACAAATAGGTGATTGTCTGATTTTGATCTGTTCCCCTAACTGATTACTGGCATGTAATATCGCAGGCCGGGATGCAAAAGACCCCAGACGACCATTTCTTACGATGACCAAAATTCATCAAGACCTGAACAAAATGCTCCTAATACAACTGGTGCAAGGAAGAAAACTACAACTACTCAAGCCAGGTCAAGGATGAAAATCGACAGAGAAAAAAGTTAGTGAACGAATAAAATGAATGCTTTACTAGGGGCCTTTATTATATCGTCGTGCTGTTTTCATTTTAACAAAAATGAAATGCCAGTACTGATATCAAAGAGTAAGAACTACTTAATAATAAGCTTGTTTAGATCTGCCAAGTTCTGTTGATGGTACTGTGTTACTAGAATAAAATAAAAACAGCCAGAAAAAGCAAGCGATCTATATTACTGACCTTTTGAATGCACATACGAAAAACTTATTGAGGCAGTAGTGAAATATAGTCAAGTATCGGTTATTAGAAAATTTTTTTTCAAGAGATTACAAGACTTTATCTGATCTGATAGGTACAATACATGAGAGGGGAAGTGCAAATATTTATGAACTATATTACTATAAGTTAGCTGTTCTTTTATCACAAAGTTGTTATCTCTAATGATAAAGTGAGATTTAAAAAAATAACGTATATTTATATAAAAAGAAACCAACTTTTTCTTTTGGATACATTATATATACTTATCAGATATAAAGTCTTGATTTTTTTTTGATAACATATTTCTATATTAAACCGATACTTTACTTCATTCAAGCACTGCCCTGGATAACTTTGTTCTTGTGAACATTCGAAAGCTGGCCACAGCTCTCACTGTTAGTGCTTCTCTAATAAGAATAGACAGACTGGCAAAAACTTGCAGTTGTCGTTTTACTTCATAACTAATTTTTATTGTAGGTGGTGTTGCAGAGTCACCAGAGGATGACGAAGAGGAAACACGTCCCATGAAAGGTGCAATAGTGCAGAATATTTCTGAGTGAAAAATGCAATAAGCAGAAATATAGCTTATAGATTCAGTATTGGTGTCCGGTTAACTCAATCTGTAAAGCGTTGGGAATACGCTTCGAGCTATGCATCTCTGATCGTCATGACGCAGGTTCGGATCCTGTGAGGGATGATGATTATATGCGAGAGGTCTGGTTGACGCCTCGTCGGTGCACGGTGGTTCCTGTAAGCGCTGCTTACGGCTTCCTCCACCAATCTGGTCCTTGCACAGGAAAAATGAGAAATATGATAATCTAAAAACCTTCACCCCGATTCGGAACTGGTATCTGCAGGAGAGGTTGTGGTTTGCCATGTGGTTAAGCTGTATTCTCAGCTTTCCTTTCCTGCAGGATAAAAATGATATCCTATTCTATATTCAAATCAATTCGAATATATAACTCATTTGGACGAATCGAATACATAAAACTGTGATTCGTTATGATTTGACCAATTTTTGAGCAATTTTTTCATTTAGATTGTAGCGATTATATATTAGAAAAATTTTCAACTTCAAATTAAGAAATTTTTAGTTTTATTAAGCATGGGCCACTGATCGATCACACCATCTATGATTCATATTTGCCATATGGTTAAGCGGTATTGCCGGCTTTCTAATTCTACCCTATTCTTCAGCTTACAAAAATGAAGACCCATTTCGAATGCAACTCCCTCAAAACCCGGTGGGTTTTGAATACGACTTGCCATTCTCTTGCCGTATCCGATTGGAAGATTCTTCTAATAAATCAACATCCAAGTTAAGGAACATCGGAATTGGAAGTATGTGTTTCTAAGTTTTTTTTATCATTTTCTTTCACAAGGTTTGTGAAACATTTATGAAAATCAATATGTGGTGATAAAATCATTGCTCAATATTATTAAACAAACACATTGCAAAAAATGAACATTGGATGAAGCGTTGCAACTGACAAGGAATATTTCGTTCATAGACTAACCCCCTAGATGAGATCAGTCACTGTGCTACTAAAACACCTGAGAGCTAAGGGCTGACAACAGAATAGAATTTATTAAACTGTCAATATTTCATAATAATTTCTTGCTAGATGATTAAAATGTTGCTTACCGTCTTACTTTACTAGCCTACTTCATTATAGGTGGCGCTGCAGAGTTACCTGATGATAACGAAGAAGAAACACGTCCCATGAAAGGTATTGTAGATTATTTTAAGAAGTGATAGATGGTTTTACCATCGCCCGGGGCAGATAACACTCACTGCACTTCGCCATGGCGGTTCAGTTCCATTTGGGATGTTTCCCGTTTAGAGTGCAATTGCTGGTACTAGATCTTTTAGTAGCTCTCTGCTTTTCAAGTGGCCATTTGTTGGTACTAGATCTTTTAGTAGCTCTCTGCTTTTCAAGTGGCCATTTGTTGGTTCCTTTCAGGCACTGCTTTCGAATTTGCTCAAAGTGAATTTGAAAAAAAAATCTGAACAATAATGTTATAAGGTATATTTGATCATGTCATGGACCTCAATTGTTATGCGTTTTCATTTGAATATTGGGTTCAATTCCCTTAGGACAGACGCACACTTGATTATAGCGATTCGGTTTTTTTCTGGGAGTTTTGTGCTTGGACTGTAGTTCCTGGTACTACTTTTGTAGTAGATATCTCTGTTTCTTTTGGGCGCTTTTATCGACAAGGCTTATAGCAAATTTTAATAAAAAAAAAAAAAAAAAACGAGAAAAACATCTTCAAAATTGTCCGCCTGTTAGTTAATCCAAAGTGATCCATTAAAATGGAATATGTAACTGGTGTCTGCAGAGAGGTTGTGGTCCACCGTACTTTCAAGCCATATTCTTGACTTTCCTTTTTTGCAGAATAAAAACGAAATCCTATCCTAAGCTTTACCTTTTTCTACAGCTTTCAAAAATGAAGATTCATTTCCAACGCTGTCTGATCAAAATCTGTTTTGTCTGGTATTCAGTATCAATACTCGATTGACAGTGCCCCGAGCTAGTAGTGAAGTTTCTTTGAGTGAAAAATCTCGCACTCAGTCGTGTAGCTGTGGAAATGGAAGTATGTGTAGCTGTGGAAATGGAAGTATGTGTTTCTTAGATTTTTAATTTTACTTTGACCTTTGTTCTACCTAGGTTTACTACAAAATGGCATCAGGGACTTTCTTTCACACAAAAATTCCATTTACGCACTAAATATGTACTCCTGTGCAGTGACATTTCAATTACTTACGGTCATCATAAAAATAACCTAGTGTGTATGTGCAAACAAGGATTTATGTACTTGAGTAAGCCAAACTCTCGTGTTTGTCATCTCACAAGTATTTCACAACTAAATACAGACAATTTTGTATGAAAATACTTTCGTTTCACTACTATGCTTACTTCGCTATGAGTTTAGTGACTTGAGAATACATCGAGAATATCTTAAGCAATTGTAGAGAAAATTTAGGAACACAATTCAAACATGAGGTTACTCTCATTTGAAAAAATTTTCTATTTCTAAGAGTATTTGAAGACTCGTAAAGGTTTTCACAAAAGTATACACAATAAACTCTCGTACTCTTGTGTTGTTTGTACCCCTGTAGTGCAAGAGAGACAGGTAGGTATGTGAACACCAGCGGGAGACAATATGTTGGTATCAGCAATATTTGAAGCATCGGTAATAAAATTTTCACACCGATACTTGCGATTCATCCACATTTCCTGTTCCAGTTAGGTTCTATTCAGCACTAGATTCTTTAGCTTCAAAAAGTGGTCATGGTTTTACTATCGCCCGAGAAAAATTCGACTCACTGCACTTTATTATATCGGTTCTATCACATGTTGGCATCACTGGTTGAATTTTTCTGTGTCAAGCAGGTGCAATTTGGTTACTAACGCTCCACCACTCAATCCAGGGCATCACTTGAATGATTGTATTAAGTTATTATTTGCTCAGAATTATTAAGTCAAGTCAGTGACTATAATAAAATATCTATCTGTGAGTTGAATCTTTACCTTATTTTTCAGCCCATAATAATGGAGATTCATTTCTAAGTCCGTCTCCTCTGAACCTAGGATCTAACAACGATTGTGTGACATGGCCCTCCTCTGACGATACTCGACTGCCGGTCCCAGGAACAAGCATGAATCCGTCTTCAATGGAAGAATCTGGCGCTCAGTTGATCAGTAGTGGAACTGGGAGTATGTGTTTCTTAAAATTTAAATTTTCACTATGACTATTTTTCTTCTCAGAAAAAGCTCAATTGGTAAAGCGTTAGGGATACGCTTCAAAGCTACACATCTCTGATTGTTATGACGTAGATTCGAATCCTGTGAGGGATGATGATTATGTGCGAGAGGTCTGCTGGAGGCCGGATGCCTCGCCGGTGCGTGGTGGTTCACGTAAGCACTGCTTACGGCTACCTCCACCAACCAGGTCCATGCACCCAAAATATATGACAACAAGAAGTATGATAAACCAAAAAACCTTCAAACCCGATTCAGAACTGGTATCTGCATGAGGGGTCGTGGTTTGCCATAGGATTAAGCTGTGTTCTCGGCTTTCCTCTCCAGCAGGATAAAAAAGAAATCCTCTACGACTCAGACAACCTAAGAAAAATTGCCATTAGAAGAAAATTTATGAATCGGGTATCAATTCATAATATATCTCTTCTCAAGATTTCTTTTAACTACTGCACCAAAAAGGTTCAAAATCATCATTACTGCTATAAAATAGCAGTGTTGATAGTTTTGAATATTTTTCATCCATCGGAAAAAATGAGATTAACATTTCGGACACCCAAAGAAAAACAAGATTTTGTCCCTGGCCCGATATGTTGTTTCTTGCAAACACATGTTATTCTCTCTCGATCTTCATTTAAAACTTGTTTTTTGGTACGTTTTAAACTTTACTTTGTGGGGTTTTGTCTGCTTTCCTGATAACTCTGTAATATGATTGTAATGTAATATGATATTTATTGGCATGTGGCTTTGTGTCAAAATAAATTAAGTCTACATCTGCTATGTTTTCCAGCATTATTCTGAACAAATTTTGCGTAAGAAGGGTGGCTGCTTTTCTAGAGTGTTTTCCAAAATGATTCATCAAATGAGTGATATTTCTAAAGAAAATTATCAGCAGCTTTCGATGTTTATTCATAATCACAATCGATCATTTCTTAATTTTTTTTAGGTCAAGTTGGCACATTCAGAAAGAGAGTCCTGGTAAAAAATTTTTTTTTACTCACTTATTTTCCAGTAATCTTCTCTTATACTGTCACCCACCAAAAGATTCAAACTCACTCGAAAAGCTTTAGAGATTATAATTCTAAGGGTATTCCTGAATGTCAAAATTGAAATGATCATCATTTTACAGAATGAAAATTTTTTACAAAGTTACGTGATTTATCCTGTGTCCTGTAATTTCATCCAGTGTGGGATCCATGGTCTTAAAGGATTTATATTTATATATTTTTTTTTCAGGATTGGACCGCCTTCTCATTCATAGGTTTATCCGTGGTGGCAAGTGTAGCATATTTGCACGTGATTAATGGGAGTCTTCAGGAAGCATTAGAAAGTCAATCACTGATAGAAAAGGTGTATAAGCTTAATTTTTTTAATCAATTTTATATATTTATTGTAGGACAGAAATTAATTTTCTTTGGTGGAGGCCAAGAGCTTAGAATACAGCTCATAAGTCACTCAAATTGGTAACTATAAAAGAAAATATAACGATATTATCTCATCCTAGTCATTTTTTCAGATTATAAACTTTCTTTTGCTTTTGATTGGTACTTAAGACTTTTCGATATATGCTTTTGAGAATGATCCCTAACTTTCCAAAACTTCAACTTTGTACTGCTGTGAGTGAATCAACACGAGCAAAGCTTCTTACAAGCGATGATATTGTTGTTGGAAAAAACAACGACTTCCCGGGTCGGCTGAGCCTAATCAAGTTTTTTTGGGTTGAGTGGTGGGCATAGATTAACCAGCCAGACTTGCCGGGACTATCTACTAGGCAGCCGCATCCACTGATAAAGTTTTTCAAAATTAATCCATACAACCAATTTTATATTTCAGGTTGCTCCATTTGCACAACACACTGGCGCTAAGATGTTTTCTGCATTTCTTAATATTTTCAATCACTGTGAAACCGATATGTGCAATATTTTTTATCCATAAATCATTTGTATTCAGCGTTACTGTGTGTTGAAGTGTTTTATAGTAGTAATCATTTTTTAACAGTTTAATTATGCAAAGTCTTGGGTGAGTCGTCAGAAATGTCACTTTTCGATTTGTGTCCATGTTTTCATCATTCGCTAAAAGTTTGAATTGAAATTGATTGTGTCAACTTTTGTTCCAATATGCAAATCATATGTAAATCCAAATAAAAAAAACTTATGCATACCACCCCCTGCCCATACATGTGTGTCATACTCTTGATAAAGAATAAACTTAGAAGGGCAAAATGCATATTTTGTGTGTCTTGTCTGCTTTAATGCAAATTTATAGGTTATTCCGGCCATTCCAAAATGTATTTTCTAAAAAAGTTTCAATATTGAGTTAGAACTATACAAATTTTCTCTGTGAAAACTGTTTGAATTAGAATTGAAAATTAATGAATTAGAAAAAATTTATATTTTGAAATGGAGAATTGTTTAAAAACTGATATTTTGAAATATTCAAAACCCGTATTTTTGCCAAATTTAATATATTCCGTTTTAAATGTATTTAAATTTCATTCATTTTGGACATGCCACACACATTGAAAACAACTTTGACATGAGCACTGTAAAAGACTCCCTATGACCGACTTTGCAGAATACTGTTAATGCATGACACCGAAGAATCAATATATATTTATTTTTTTTGAAGCTGCTCGCGAATGTTCTATGTTGCTGATCAAAGCGTCCGATAGACTCTAAAAATCGTACTTTTGATAATAAAACAGGGCTGTCCAACTTTTTTTCCTATGGTACATTTGTCGCAACAGGTTGGCTGGATGTCGGTTATGCTGATTCTCATATACCCGGAGTAAATGAGTTTCATCAGAATAAAAAGTCAGTATGTTATGATATAGAAGATTAAATATTGTTAGAAGATTGTAGCGAACAATTTGAACGAAAATTTACAAAATCATCAATACTGCTATGAAATAGCATTGTTGATGGTATTGTAGGTTCTTGAATATTCTCAAAATTATTACAGTTTTATGAAACATAAGGTACATAGTTTTCTAGTTTTTAATTTCCCCTTAAAAGTGCCGTTCACAGTAGAGTGCTTTATCTCCTCATAAACATGGTGGATTCAGTATTTCTACAATATTTCTGGTTTAATTTAACTTGTTCGATGTGAAGTTTACATTCTGATGTGTTTACATTCAGAAGAGCAATTAGTACATTTTATAGCATTTGAGATCATGCTAAGTTAGACTGCAGATTAAGCCTAAGTCAACCCTTTGTGCACCATATGGGATTGTTTGCCAGAACCCTTAGTTGGACAGCCCTGTTTAAATTATAAATATAACATGAAAAAGCAGCCTGTACAGATTTTTTTTTGAATTTTATTCGGATCAAAGTATAAAATTTTTGTGACGATCATACTCTGAGTAAAAATGGTAGTCGATCAAAAGTTGCTTGGGTACCGGTATATACTTTACCAAGCTTGGACTTATAATTTTGCAAAGTGTGGACCTTCAGTGGCTCATGCTTGGCAAAATAAAATTTGTGATTGCAATTAGGGTTGTCCAAAATTGAAGATCTTTCAATTACGAAATCGAAAAGATTAATTTTTGCAAATGGAATTTTTTAATCATAATTTTATAGTACACAAACAATGACATTTTTTTTAAAAAATTGGTAACAACATCAAAATTTACATATTTTTCTGAAAATTCATACATTTTCAATTCTGTTGATTTTGAATTACTGGAAATATCAGATTGAATAATAAATTCGTGCACTAGCGTATTTATTATTTTTTGCCTGCGGTGCCCATTATGACATCATCATTTCTACTCGGAAAATTTTCAAATTTTTACCCCCCTCATACAAAGTTCCCAATACGCCACTAAATACGTGAATCGCTAATTGAATAGAATATTTTGGATGACCCTGATTGATTGAAGTGGTTTTTGCTGCGTTGCGTTGCACAAGTTTCTAAAATATTATTTCCAAATACAATGTTGATAAGCAAATGATTTGAAATTTTGTTAAAATAATTTGTGTCTAACAAGAGTCACTGATAGACCGCGTCATCGAGACGCGGTCCATCTGTGGCCCATGCCTGACAAAACAAAATTTCTGATCAATGCGCAATGCTTCGCAACTGAATACTGATAAATATTTTTTAAAATTACTGCTGAAATGTCACTGTGCCTTATTTTTTATACTTTTCACTGTGCATTACAGAAAATGAACCCTTTGCCCGCATAACAAAAAAATCAATGAACAGCTTTTTGAGCGAAACGGCAAAACGATGAAATTTCGCTCAAAATTAGTTTAAATTTTTGCGCATTTTCCTATTTTTCTCATTCAAAAAGCATTAAATATGTGTTTGTATTTGATTTTACTACCCCTTTTAGATGAAATAAGTGATTAAGCAGTTTTGGCATCTGCGTTTAAGTGATACAAAATTTATATAACAAAATATGCGATTCGATCATGATATATGAAAAATTTTCTTGGTACTTTGTCATCAGCATTGGTGTTAGAAACAAGAACACACTGGTGGCTAACGGGGGAGGGGGATAGGTCCCTTCAAGTTTGATATGGGAGGGACAGGCACCTCCTCATAAATTTTTGAATATTATTCTAAAATTTTATTATGATATTTGATAACCACTTTACACATCCTTATTGTTTTCGTTCCCAAAATGGCCAATTTCTACAAGTAAAGTAGTTGAAGAGTATTCGCTTGCGGACTTTTCTAGAAAAAAATTGGAATATTTCAAATTCTGTTTTTTTGTATCCCACCCAAGATTTGAGATCTTCTGCCGTCACTGCAGAAGGCCCAGTCATCTCCAAGCGTAGAAATTTCATTTAAATTTTTTCTTTTTTGTGATAAATTCGTAAAATAGTGAGATTCAATTTACCTAAATGAATACCTTTTTTGTTATGTGGTCTATGGGTTATTTTTCTGCTTTCAAAAATTTATTCATAACACTGTGCAACTTTTTAGTTTTTGTACATATTTTAACTACCGGGTAAGCCTTTAGAGTGTGACTTTGATTTATACGAATTGCTTGTATTTCTTAATAAGAAGCCATTCTTGTTCACAGGAATTAGGTCATTTTGCAGTTGGTAAATTTAATAACATTTTCTAATACGTAATCGGACTCAACATTTGTCAAAGTACTTTTATTGAGCATGAGTAACTGATGGATCGCGTCAATGAGACTCGGTCCATCTGTGGCTCAAGCTCGACAAAATAATATTCTTCACTGGGTGGTTATCTTATCTTAAATTGTATAAATCTCTGCTTTTAAAAATTTAGTGGATGCTAAGTGTGAGCATTTCAAAATTCCTTATCCCGTAGATTCAGAATAATGAAATATCCAAACCCAAAATCAATTTCGTAGGCATACTTGGATTCGATTCTGATGCCACAATGGTGCCAAACAATTAGGAACTAATCAACACCACTCTTGCTTGGTTTAACATTCCATATATATATATATATATAATTAAATCTTAATTTTTCATTTGGTTCATGAACTTTTGTGGCCAATTCGATTATTAACACCTGTTTCATATACACAATCGCACATTTCAAAACTGTATTTCCGATTCTCTACCCTGGATTAGATTTAGGAAATTCTCATATAATACTAGAATAGTGAAGTATTATGAATTAATTGCCTATTCTTAGTAAACGCATTTTAATTCTATCAAACAAAAATGTTCAAATCCTCATCTACCCATTGGAAGATGTTGGGCTTGTACTGGTCCATCCATCTAGATCATTCAACTCCTTTTTAAATCTCTGCCTAAAAAAGGCAGAGAACGTGTTTTGACAAAATTATGATTCCAATATGTATAAAATTTTAATGTAATCCAAATTTGGTAATCATGATCCATTGATAGACTTCACCATAGTTGACCACACATGTTTTAATTTTGTTCCAGATTTGGTAAATGTATTTCACTATTAGATCCACGGAAGATACCACTCACTGTACTTTACCATGGAAGTTCAGTTCCGTTTGGGTTGTTTCAAGTGCAGTTTCTGTGCTACACTTTTTAGTAGCTCCAAAATTTTTCTGCCTGTGGGTTCCATTGTGACATCATGATTTGATCACTGAAACTTTTTTAATTTTCACCCCCATCTCCTCCTTTCTGAGATTCTAACATTAGATACATCACAGTATCATGACACCCTTAGACCTTAGTATTGTGACATTTTAGACCAAAGAGCAATATTGTACCATTAAATCTCCATGGTGTATATCTCACGGAATTGTATCATATTTCTTCAATTTGTTTTTTTTTAGCAAAGTTTCAATGCTTTGTGTTATTTTTTGCCCGAGGGATAGGGCATCTTGTTTATACTGTATGATTTGACGATACAAAACCATGTTTGTTGTATTTCAATTATTGTGACATAACAAGCCATGTCATTTTGATCATGTGTTATGTCATAGAATTATCAACAATGGTTTTTATTATTGTCTATTTTTTGTTTCAAAATATTATGAGAATGCAATTTTTTATCAGAAAAGACTGATTTGCTGAGCACCCCCTCCCCCTCCCAACTCTATGAAATTACTACAATAATATACAACTTCTTACGTTTCAAGGACAAGTTGTGATTATCAGTATCTCGTGCTATTGTCATAAATGTGACACACATCGTGCTCGGCAAATCAGAATGTAACAACTTTTTTCTGAATAGAGTGGTAAAACTGATGAATATAGGCTGCCGTATTTATCAGTTAATGGCTGGCTAACTTGAATGCTATAAATCAATACTTCTCAACCTTATTTTGGCGACTCAAATATTAAACGTAAATTACTTACAAATCTCCTGTACCACAATTCTTCAGGCAACTTTTCGTAAGCATCATTTGTCTCAGAGACATTGATAAAGTAGTGTAAATTCTCGCTTTATAAATTCAGTCTGAAACATCAAATGGTGATACGAAATGAATACTGCCAGATATAGGGGTTGAGAAGTATTGTTATAAACGATTGTGTTAGCCATAATGGCAGCAAAAACTAGCACAAAAATGGACTTTCAAGTCCTTTTTGAGCCGAAAAAAATGTATTGAGAATAAAAGATGAAATAATAATTGGCTCGGTTAATTTGTCCCGCTATTTGTACTGTACCTAGCATGCATTGGCTGAATGATAAACTTAAAAAAGGATTAATTATTTGAAACCGCTTATGACAAATTTAATCTAACCTTTAAAAAAAGCCGATTGCGGTTGATGACCTCATAAAAAGTACATTTAGCGGAACAAATCAACCTTGTGTGAAGATCATTCATTGTTATTGTTTTATTGAACATGAGATGAGGGCGAAATCAAGAGCTCTCTTGCACTGGCAATTGAGGGGGCATCGAGATAAAAAAAAAGGCCCCAACGATATTACTGAAGACACAACTCACGGCCAAGTGTCTTCAACTTCATTGATGAAAAAAGACTTCTTCCGACAAAGTGCACACGCTTCTGTCTTCAAGAAATATCGAACATCGAATTGTGTGCGCTTTTCAAATACTGTTGGAATATGAAGTATCATAGTCAAAACAATTCTGCCTACTCGTTTTTGCCTAGTATGAATCAATGATGGAACGCGATTTTGAGGCACGGTCCATCATTGATTCATGCTTGGTGAAATAAAATTTCTGAATGGCATGACATGATACTATGATACTGCCATATCTGGCAACGAGCAGACTTTACAAGACAATTTGCTGATGCATGAAATCAGCTGACTTGATCATTGTAGTGTACATATTTTAATGTCAATTTTATAACCTTAGGCAGTAGAAAGTTACAAATCTTTTTGTCTGGGAAGCAGAAATTTTCAATTGCACGCCAAAAGCGCCTGGAGAAAAGTTCTGCCTTTTTTACTCCGGTTTAAATGATGGGTGCAAAGCTTGCCCATGGGTGCTGTATTGAAATAAAATTTAGACTGATAACTGGGAATGCTTTCCAGTTGGCCAAACCCATTTTCAGCAAAATAGGAAATAAAAATTTTGCATGCTTTGAACTGAGGCCAAAGTTTTTTTTTTCGAATTTTCAATGATTTGAAAACAGGAAAACATTTGAAACTTTCTTCTGCCATTTTCTTTTTGTGTGCTCTTTTTATATAAAGAATTCTTAAAACTATAAACCGCGTTACATCATTTAAATCCTTTCAGCTTTGTCCTTACCTGCTTGAATGAAGAATTAAAATGAGACGAGAAAATAGTAGAGAGTATTCCCCTTGAGCATATTAATTTATGAACTATAACCACCCTAGCCTTATTTGCAAGGTTCCAAATGAGCCATTGACTTCAACCTTATGTAAGAGAGGATGTTTATTTTGCCAAGTATGTTACACAAACGGAACCACGTTCATAAACCGAAGAAAAATCTTGATCAGTATCAGTTTTGATCATTAGAGGGGAGGGAGAGGCATAATAGTCCCAAAACAACGCCGCGCCGACGGAGCGCAAAATTGGCCACTTTGTGAAAAGTTGTCGTTTTACAAATAAAAACGTACAAAGGGAAATTTCGCGCTAAAGGCGCTTTATAATCAAATTTTAGAGTAACATCCATAGTCTTTGGGTGGGAGAATGTCCCTAACACCTGGTTACGCCAGTGGTTCATTTAATTAAATCTTACATGCTGTCCTAGGATTTGTAGAGTTGCTTGATTAGGGCTGGGCAATTCGATTCGAAGCACATTTTATTCGAATCAATTGTGAATCGTTGAAAGGAACAAAAATTCGCTAAATGAACTAGAATTTTCGTTCCTAACGACAAAATACAATCGATTTCGGTCAAATTTGACCAAAATCGATTATATTTATTCGTAAAAATATAAAAATTGTTGCTCTTGGTGTGAATTGAAAAGACACTGTATAACTCTATATTTATATTTCTTGATTTTCACAAGCTGGCAAGTTGTAATTAAAATGGGATATTTGTATTCACATGGGATTTATTATTCGATCCGATATATATTCGATCAGATTCGAATTCCAAATGATTCGGTTTTGACCAGCCTTAGGGTTACGGGAAATTAAAAAAAAATGAAAGGAACCAATTTTTATTGAAATTTGCTCAGAGCAAGGCCGCAGGAGACAAATCATACTTGAAAATTCTCCTGGACCCACTAAAGTGCAAAGAGCTACATGAAATGCAGGAATAAATACTAAGGAATCCCCATCCCTGATAGAGGTCTATTAAGGCCGGTTTTAAAGTCTTGTTGATCAATACAATCAGAAGCCAAGGAATTCCAAAGTTCTTGGAGAAAACCTATGGCAGAGAACTAACTAACATGTAAAGCCGACAATCGCGTACTAAGTGGGAAAAATATCATACATAACTGAAGCGCCATAATTGAGTGCAGTGCTATCTGCTCTGGTTGATTGTGATTTCCAAGGATCGAAAAGCCGCGTCTGAACTAACGAGTACACCGAGAAAATGTCATTTATTTGTGGTGCAATCCAGCACCTGATTGGCGTACTTTGAGAACAACAAATATTGCATTCGCACGACTGTGGTGCTGTAAAATAATCGAAAAATTAACTGAGATTTTATAGTAATTACTTGAACATTATCTCAAATTAAAACGAATCTTCGAAACTACCAAGGTCTACCCAAATGTGGAGTTATGTAAAACGAAATGGCGAACATATTATCTAACAGACAAGAGATTAATTTGTGCAACGTTTCGTCTAACCAAGACTAGACTTTCTCCGACAAGCATTTGAACGATGACAATAAAAAGCATTAGCTTACGATATCTGAGTCTAAGAATTTAGTCGTAGTGTGAAAATGGCGTTACATTGTCGATAGACATCATTTATAATATTTAACATTAAAGGAAATCCTGGTCATTTCACGCCAGTTTTAACAGTGTCTGTAAACAAAATTTAATCGACAATATTTGCCGACATTTGTTTTTGCAGTAACCATACAGTGAAGGATAATTCGTACATAGAGTAGCTTAAAGTCACAAATGTACAAGGTGGTGTAGAGAAATGGGACTCTCATTATTATGAATGGTACAAAAATAACGTTCAATATTATAGTGCATAAATGTCCAAGCAGAGTCTTAAAATCGGCAACTTTTGCACACTTAAGAGCAATGTAAGATTGAGATAGACGGAGTTGGAATAAGAGCAATTTGGTCATATTAGAAATTAGATATTATTGGGTACTTAGGTATCAGGTACTTAGCAGTAGAAAGACAAGAGTTCTGACTTCCCTATCCTTAGTCTTCAATGAAATGGCATGCTTTGAAAGTTGCTAAACAGGAGAAAAAGACTTCTTACCGAAGGGTACTGTCTAGCTGGGCAAAATCGAATCATTTGGAATTCGAATCTGATTCGAATATTTTTTTTCGAATCGAATCCCTAATTCGTTGTAAATAACAAATATCCTATTTTTACCATTATAGCTTCTCCCTATTGTGGAAATAAAGAAATTTATAATTTGTTGTGTATTTTTAATTCACATTAAGTGTGACAATTTTCATATTTTAACGACGAAATATAATCGATTTTGGTCAAACCTGACCAAAATCAATTGTATTCCGTCGTTAAAAATGAAAATCCCAGTTCACTTAACAAGTTTTTGTGTCTATAAACGATTCACGATTGATTCGAATTAATCGTGCTTAGAATCGATTCGAATCACCGAATCCAATTGCCCAGCCCTAGTGCTGTCCCTTCCAAATCGAAGGACAAATGAATCGCGTGTTGGCGGCGTTATCTATTAGTCATAGTATACGCTACAGTGTTTTGAGGCGATTTTTCTCACTGGGTTGGCCACTCGTCAGCACATGGAAAAACTTATGATTTTCTCCCTCCCCACCAGTTTCTCTCATCTCTCCACCATTAGGCCATTATCATCAGCGGAGAAGAGGGGAACGAGGAATTCACTTAAATGCGAACCGCATTTAGAAATAGGTTGAAGAAAAAAATTTTTTTAGGTTTTTAATAATTTGCTATGGCCTGTCCGTGAACCTACCGGGGGGCTTATACACAGCAACCGTTAGGCACGGACATTTGTAGTGACTGTGTATCTGTTCTATGTTACAACAGCTACCCGCAAAGTGCCTTGCTGAAGGGCACGCTCGGTGGTGAAACGGTCAAGCATCGAACCATCACCTCCCGGACAATGCGATCGCGCTTAACCGACTGATCGCGCAACCGTTAGGCACGGACCTTTGTAGTGACTGTGTATCTGTTCTATGTTACAACAGCTACCCGCGAAGTGCCTTGCTGAAGGGCACGCTCGGTGGTGAAACGGTCAAGCATCGAACCATCACCTCCCGGACAATGCGATCGCGCTTAACCGACTGATCGCGCAACCGTTAGGCACGGACCTTTGTAGTGACTGTGCATCTGTTCTATGTTACAACAGCTACCCGCGAAGTGCCTTGCTGAAGGGCACGCTCGGTCGTGAAACAGTCAATCATCGAACCATCGGCCTTTCGGACAATACGATCGCGCTTAACCGACTAAGCCACCTACTTGGGTTTTGTTAAAAATTTTCGATTTGATGCACCGTACCCCACTCCCCTAGCGGTGGTCAGATATAAATAGTCAATAATTTTATTTCGTTATGTGGGAAATCATAATACATTACACGATTAAACATAAAAGTATAATCGGCTTGAAATAAATTCTTGCAATTGATGGGAATACGTGACGGACTAAAACGGCCTCCAAATTCTACGACATCCACGTTTTAGATATATTTTTTCGTTCTTCACACAAGCCCTCTTATAGTAGACAGCTAGGACTAAATTATGGGCGGTCATACATGTAATTGGGAAAAGTCAAAATCACCCCAAGAATGGTTGGAAACACAAAATTCATTGAATTGGAAGGCTAACTTTGAAGAAAAAGGATATTTGGTGAGTTGTCATTGATACCTCAAAAAAGGGGTATTCTAAGGAGCATATTTTATGACCATTCATGAGTAATTGAAATTGCATAGAAACTAATCTAAACTCACTACGACTAATCTGAATATATAATTCGACAAACACTATAATGCAATAAAGTCGAATAAAACATTTTTGTCTATAGGAATGCAAGTTTCGGATATTTATTTTTCCGAACCAAATCTCCCCCCAAAAAAAATCAAATCGAATCTTTTTGAAAATGATTCTATTTGATAGAAAATCATTTCCAACTGTTTTAAGGTGATACATAAGGTTACAAAACTATAAATAACACACATTCGTTGTTCAAATTCTATCAATACTGAAGGAGAACGAAATAGCTATGTATTGATTTTACGAATAGGCACAATAAAATTGTTCAATTTTTTCCATAAAAAGTCGCCAAATAAATTTGAAATGTTTTTATTCGAGATAACCTCACATACGCGACGCAACAGGAATCTAGTAAAATCAAAACGAGTTTTCTTGAAATGATTAGAATCGATTCGAATTAACATTGATTCGAAATTATGAAACGCGATTACATAAATTGGATTTGCATCCATCTCGCCTGACATAAATAGCTTTACTCTTTTACGTGGTATAATAATATTACAGACACTTTTCCCCAAATTCAATTTTGCTAATTTTTTAAACCATGATTCTATTTTCTTTACCGGACCGGTATAAATAAATGACAAAAATGGGTGCCCATGTGATAATGAGACACTGTATAAATAGCAATAATTTTGTCCAGAATCGCTTCATACTTTATGGTATTTTGCTCTTGAAAGCAGCATTTTTGCGCACTTGTACAAAAACTTTCCTGCGATTTTTATGTCGATTTGCCCTTTAAATTTTGGACAAAACAAAATTCTTATTTCAGGAAATCAAAGATATTTTGTCACCAGAAGAAGTTGAAGTTTATCGAACCATTTACGACAAATTATTGTCCGGTGAAATCAACGCAACATCACATAGACATGACCTGGGAGCGCACTTTAATCAAAAGTTAACTCAAGTAATAGTTAGTTTGTTTAAGTGGTAGATAATTTTTTACGTAGTAAATACTTTTATTATCACCCAGGGCAGATATCACTCACTGCACTTTAATATATCAAGTAAGTTCTAGTTGGTATATCTACAGCTTAGAATCCAGTTGGTTGTTGACACTAGCGTATTTACGCGGGTGGGCATGATGCTAATCCCCGCACTCCTCACCGCAGATTGCGTTTTAGGTGTTTTGAAACATAAGAAAACCCAAATTTTTCGTGCTATTTTATCGTGAAATACAATAAATACACCATTTGATAAGAAAATTATTTCCCGTCCGGCGCTTATAATGATGTCAAAAAGATGTCCCAAAAAATTTTCATACGAGTCCAGTGTAGCATATATTCTATTAAATTCGCTTGAATTTGGCAAAATGCAATGCTTTTTCAAATGGTATCATGGCAAATTTATGATATTCTAAATTATATTACATTGTCACGATTATAGCGCGTGGCTAATTAAAAACAAGTACGAACGAAATTTACCCTACATTTGGTGACGCGGCAAACGAATTGCGCCTTCTTGAATTGGAGTGAGATAACAAAACCGTTGTGGCACGGAGAAAATTCAAAAGAAAAAAATAGCAGCAAAACAACAGGCACAAGTGTAATGGTCAAGAAAGATACGGAAGAAAAGTAAAAGTAACACGAAAATACAAAGAAAGTGAAACAGAAAATGCTTGGATGGACAATAGAAAGACGAATGAATGAAATAAGAAAGAACAAACAATAGATGAATAGAAGATAGAAAAAAAGAAGAAACGAAGGGAGAACGACAAGAAGATATATAAACGAAAGATCAAAGAAACCAAAGGAATAGGATACTGAGAGAAACGAGCGGAATGAATTCACGAACAATCAAAGCGTGGTTTAAAAGACTGTTATAGAATGAACTGTGCGTGAAAATATTAAACTTATTTTTGGCGAAAACTGCAAAAATTTCATATATTAAAAAACGCGATAAGCTGAACGACTTGACGTTGCCAAGTATGACACAAAGAAGAAACGCTCTTAAAGAAGAATAACGCCCGCGAAAATGATATATAAAAATCGCGCGTCCGATGTTTTATTATTGTTATTATTATTTTTGTCAATACACCATGGACTCTTGAACTTTACAGGTGAACATATTTTCATTCTTTCTCTTTTCCTTTTTACATGCGTATGTATTTGGCATTCAAGACAAAACGTGATTGAAATTGGCAGATCCGAGCAACTTGTTTTCATTAAATAGATTATCGTTGATATTGTTACACTTCAGAAGATGATTTCTAAAAAAATCACACTTCAAGCAAACGTCAACTAGACCTCAAAATGCGTGAACTATGCATTCGTCAAATGCGAGTGTCGTCAAATATTTTTTATTATCAAACGCCCAAAAGAGGCCAACTACACTATTACAGCCAACAAGGCTCAATTTATACGCGCAAAAGACGCGTCTAAATACAAATCGCAACAAGCGAACATTTTTTTATTTTATACACGCATATAAGTTATCAATGTGAAACGAAATATATGAAATTAAAACATTTGCAAATATCTGTCATACTCAATATTATTTAAACATACGCATCAACTTCTTTAAAAACATTTATCACTTTCACACACATCTTTTGAAATTTCTTCTCAATCTATTTTCAGTGTACTATTATATTGCGTATATATTACAGTGATTGTGTTTATTCACCACCTTTTTTTAAACAAATATTACTGCACGAAAATTCTTTACCCCGACTTCCAGTCTCGCGAAGGGAGTTATGTAGCATATATTCTATTAAATTCGCTCGAATTTGGCAAAATGCAATGCTTTTTCAAATGGTATCATGGCAAATTTATGATATTCTAAATTATATTACATTGTCACGATTATAGCGCGTGGCTAATTAAAAACAAGTACGAACGAAAATTATTTTATTAAGCCTTCAGGGCAAGTTTTGGCCAATTCAAAATGACCGTATAACTTGTTTTGTGAGGGCATAGAGGAGAGAGTTACGAACGGGCGTGCAGTAAGAATTAACAGGCCCTTGGCCATCTGGCCAGGCGATTTTACTTTTATAATGGATTCGTATCAACTGTAATAATTTTATCTCAATAAATATATCAAAATACTTTTTACCCTACACCAGTATCGCCCACGGTTTAACCATATGGGCAAGTTAAGATCATACTTCGAACTCGGGTATTGTGATTTTTGCCCAACCGATTGCCTATTTTTTCTGTGCAAGAACATGATTTGTAGAAAAACCGTAAAATGCGTGAACTACTGCGCGCCGACGCAAGATGCCCGGTAATTTATTCGGGACAGGAAAGGTCCTGGTGCTTCGTCATTTTAATCATCTTCGCTAGATCATTTTATTCATTCATTATGTATTTATTTTTGATAACTAAACGATTTTTTCTGGCTGAAAGCATAGATGGGGACCCTCGAATTTCTGTTATGTTATTCATAAAAATATAAATTGCCAGTCAAATTCAGGGAATTCATCTGCTCCCTCGAGAAATTCATAGGAAAAATTGAATGTAATGCTTTAAAGTTCGAATCGACTAAATATTTGGCATTCCTCTGGATTTTTCAATATGCTTTTCATTAATTTCTAAACAGGTGAAAAACACAGAAAACATTTGCCAGATCATGTGGCCTTCAATGTTCGTAGAAAACCTTCTACAGGGTCCTTTGCATCAGAGAGCTATTAAATGTTCTAAAGTAATATCTGGGGAAGATATGGAGTTCGATTTTGATATGATGATTTCAAAGGTGAGATCTATTTGAACACACGTTATCAAAATAAGGATAAGATTGAAATTTTTGTATCTTAATTTTAAGTTTTTTTTCTAGCGAGATGGATTTTTTATCATCACATATACAATTTTTGCCCTAGCCTTTACATAGACAATATGTATATAAAAATAGCGCGATATGACGGATTAATTCTGTCTAGATATGGCAATATGAATTAAAGCCCGATCGCTTTTGGCCTTAGCCGATAACATCCGCAAGTTTTGCCGATAAGTATTTCGCGCTGGCAAGGACTGGCGGGCACTACAACAAAACGACGCTGCTCCCATTCATATTCCCAGTCAGATTATTTATTTCGTCAATAAGACACGAGTTGAACGACGCCTCGGTGACCCGATTTACGAACGAAAACATGATCTTTTTATATAGCCACCCATTTGAGCGGATCGCCCTAAACAAGGCCCTGTACTATAAGCGGCCACTTATAGACGAAAAAGATTATAGTTGTCGGAAAGATATGATGTTTACAGTTCGGCCGAACACAAACAGTGTTACTAGATCCTCGCCGGAACTCGAACCCGAGACTTTCAACCTGCACTGCCGATATGATAATCACTCGGCCATCGCACGCATACGATTTACTTTCTCGTTCTGAGTGTGTTTTTCTCTCAGATATAACTCAGATATTGATATACCATACGTAAAACTATACCGGACCCGCTGAACCCATTTTTTTTTTATTCCCGAGACAGATATTTTCTTTACTCTGCAGCAAAATCATGATAAATGCAAGTTTTTTTTATTACAATGTTACGGATATAAGAATGATTTGCGTCCGACTAGATGCAATTTGAAACTTCAAATGAAATTTTAATATTCAATTTTTGACAGGCTCCACATAGAGATACTATCATGCCATGGCATCAAGATGAGTCTTACTGGCCGGATCTACCAGATAAACGTGCAATCTCCTTTTGGCTCTCATTGGACAACGCTACAATAGACAACGGGTGCATGCAGTTTGTACCCGGGTCTCATAAAAAGGCACTTAGACCTCATAGGCCTGTCCAAGAGGGACATCATACATTGACTTGTGAAGCCAGTGCGGTAAGGATATTTTTTTTTAGTACAGTACAGTGTTAGTCTCACTGGCCCCAACGATCTCATTTTAAAGGAATTTTTGATATTTTATTCAAAATTTTACGTGATCTTATGTAACTTTCACCGTTTTTGTTATAAAATGACGAAAATGGGAAAAAATTTATTGAAAAAGTTGTTTTCAGACATGGGCTGCCTGTGCTTAACTTGACCTACTCTGCATGCATTACCATCAAACATGCATTTTCATAACATATTTCAAACAAGTAGGCCTAGGCTAAGTAATATTATTTTTCACTGAAGCCTGAGTGAGGAGAATATATATATGTATATTGATAAATCTTTCAATTTATTAGAACGAATTCGTTCCCGTCCCACTGTCGCCAGGCAGCTGCACCCTTCACCACGGTAGAACTGTCCATTATACCAGAGGTAACTCAACCTCCTGCCCTAGGAGAGCAATGACGGTGGTGATGAGGCCTGGAGAAATGGTCAAACTTGAGAGAGAGAAAGGATTCGATCACGGTAGAAGTCAGGTAGGTTTTGACGTCGCGACTAGGAGCATTGAAACGAGACAAATTCGGGCCACGCGTATGAGCTACGAGAGAATTTCTGGGCACCCCGATGGCGTTACGTGTTTCACGCAATCACTGGTTACAGTTAACTATATATCAAACATGTCCAAGTACCAAGAATTAAATTATGATTAAGGCAAACCCTGTATCGCGCATTGAAACTGGTGATTACATAAGAAGCGGCTTGTACTATGCTTCAGCAAGAAATGATATCCTATCCTCAAACGTGAATTCATATGTTTTACTTTTAGGGTGTTGGAAAAATACTCGGAGTTGGACAGGGACACGATACAAATTAAAGTTGATGTGCTTTTAAAATTACATCGACCATTAGATCACGAGGATTCTGAAACTTATGGAAGAAATACATAAAAAACTTCTTCAGTTTGCGCATTGATCACGTAATTTATGCTGTGCTCAATTTTTATTTTATTTTTTTTAATTTTATTCATATTGATGTATACAACAGTTAATCGAAAAATTATTATTATGCGATCTTGATATAGTTCTCACCATACTGGATTTGTTTGAATTATGAGACAATGGCGAATCACGCCGATGTGGAAAATGGGCTAGGGGTAAACTTTCATTTTCTCGTGCGCTGATGAAGTTTCTTGGTGATTCTATTATTGTAAAAGTCAAAAGATTGCTCGTTTAAGTTATTAATAAGTTGCAAATTGTCGCCCTCGCGTATCCAAATCATACTTTTATTCATGATATTTTCGCTAAAAACTTGTGACAATATAAAAACCTCCAATGGCTAGAAAGATTATTTAAAAATGCATGAAAAATTAAGATTTTTGATTGGCCTAAAAATAATTATTGTAATAATATTAAATATTGAGAGCGTTTCAGTTGAGAAAAAGTTTACAAAATTACAGCCCATTTTTTGTTATTTATATGGGTTTTACCCATATTCCTTAGTCTCTTTCATTGCAGAATATTCCAATTTTTGTTATGACTCTCCAATTTTTCTTTGAAAAGGGCTAAAATTCTTTCCGAGACCTGAATTTCTCTGATAAATTGGTAATAGGTTTGAAAAATGTCTTTGTTTTTCGTACTTCACATTTTTATATGAAGAAGCGAGCTGCTATTAAACAGCAGTTGATAAACTTTTTGTGCCCATTTCTACTATATCCAACAAAAATTTGGAAAAATAGTCGAGTAGCAGTACAGTTGTAAAATAAATGTTCAACAGTTTCTATTTGAGTTTTACAAAACTCACATTGATTTGAATTCATAAGATTGAAGCCATATAATACATCGTTCAATACGATTTCCCTCAAGTTAAATTTTATCCGGAATGATCATAGTTTGGTTTCTGTCGTTGAGTTCTTTATAGTAACTATTGTTCTATCGTATCGCTGTTGATTTTCTATGATCAAAGACTTTCCTGTCGTCTTAGTGTCACCTAGTGGTTCATGAAGATCCGCAAAACTACAAGTCAGCTGTATTAGTTTTGGCGGGACATTCTTCTGCTCGTTACAAATATACCGTTTCTCGTATAAGTGTGTGGTTCTGTTCAGGGTTGGTCGGAATCTGCATATATGCTTATATGAACAAGTATCTGATGACTAGAATGACAGCTGAAGAAATTCACAGATGTAAGCAGAGGTGAGTCAGGGAAACGGTACCGGTGCCCCCAATGGTGAGGTAACTTAGTTATAACTTAGCAGGGTACCGTAGCCAATCTGCAATTCAGCCAGGCTACCGGTAATCTTCTTATGCTAACGTTAAGTCACATCTATCTCAGGGCAAGAAGCTTATAGTGGAGTACCAATGAAAAAAGTATATGCTATCAAACGTTTTTTTCTTCATCAAGCTAATTGGTCTGACCGGTCAACAAGATCGATTGGGGAGAAATTTTATTAAAAAAGTTGTTTTCAGACATGATCTAACGTTACCGGTTGGCCTACAACTTTTGCATGTCTTCTGCGTATATTACCATCAAACATGCATTTCAAACAAGTAGGCCTAGGCTAAGTAGGTACGCTAATAATTTTTCCCACTGAAGCCTGAGTGTTGAGGATTGAGGTCCTTGGGGCGAGGCACAGTACACATGGCTGCTTGATAATACAGAGTCATACCGTTTCCTCATTGATAGCCAACTGTAGACCTATAGTTTTAAAAATTTTTATTTTCTTGCAGAATATTCTCATCCTAACTAGGGGGCACCAATGCTGCGAGTATCTGACATTGTCTCCCGGGTTAGGATGAGTCATTTCCAACATGGGAAATTTTTATGATAATCGGATATATGGTACTAAACTTCCTGAGACCCAAAAAAACTTGCTTCTTTTTGCAATATCACAGGAAACAGTATAAGTTGATGTTGATAAACTTGAAAGATTTGACCAATGTTTTACCACCAGTTCCAGACTGCGGAAGGCCAAAGACCAAGGTAAGGTTGTCAAGAGATTTACTTCGAACTGTATTCGAAACACACATAAAAGATGAAATTATATTTCATTTTTAAACTAACAAAATTACTGTTTGGAAAGTACAGTTTGCTGTCTGAAAAAATCAACTGGTCCTTCAAAATTAATCCTATATTGTCAATACATTTCGAGGAAATCATGTGTATTAAATTTAGACTTTTACGCATTACACAGACGAACCTGCTCTATTTTAGGGTAATTCTTGATTGCTAACATCGCAACCAATCCATATATTGAGTGCCATCTTGTAGATTTTGCTCTTGCGTAAATACTGTTTTTTAGTATGGTAGCTACTTTTGAATGCTTTTTTTTCTAAATTCAGTTGTAACATTTCGAGTTCTTTTTTTTTCCAAATTCTTCGGTTGCAGAAATTTGTTGTGAAATTCGATGAGTGACCAATTTTTTATTATAATATATGAGAATTTTTGAAAGAAAAATATAAAATCTCCTTAGCACTAAAACTGATTTTTTTTTGCTCAATGTATTTACCAAATCGGGAATATGGATACTTGAATTGGGAAATATTTTAAAATAAATGATGAATTCTAAAGTGTCATCTCTGGAGTTAAGCTAGTTTTTATTTATTCTTTTTGTTGAAATTCACTCTGAGCAACTCCAGAAGCAGTGCCTAAAAGGAACCAATTACCGACCACTTACTAGCAAAGAACTAGTAAAAGATTAGTACCTTCAACTGCACTCTAAACGAAAAACATCCCAAATGGAGCTGAACTGCTATGGTAATGTATGGTGAGTGATATCTGCCCTGGGCGATGATGAAACCAGCTACGTTTTTTGCTTCCCTTTAGTCGCATTTCATGGCACATAGGAAGTACGTTATGACTATTTTATAGCCTGTATCTACAGGTTACAAATGCATTAACCACACTGATTCCCAGCATCTATTTTTTTTTCTTCAGCAAATTCTAATATCAGAAGCCACACAATACATTCATTATCTTCAACTCTGTATCTATCAACTCGGTAAGGAAACTGGATGTTGTGACAGCAAGCTATTAGAATGTAAGATTTTTATTCTTTTTAAATTTTCTGGAATATTTGGAATCTTATGTTTTAATTAAGAGTTTAAAAATTTGAGAGAATTATGTCTATGTTGGCATAATTGTGAGAACAAATGGGCCAAATTGGTCTCAAATTTCGTGAAACCATCATCAGCAAGGCACTGTAACCCACAGTATTGGAAAGATGCTCGATAACCTTAATGGCCCTTCATTGGTTCCACACTGGATGAAATGGGAAGATGCAAGATTTTTCGTACTACTGGATAAAAGTTGTGAAAAATGTCATATCACAGAGACAAGGCTTTTTTAGACAATTCAGTATATAACTGAAATATTGGTTTGTGTAAATGCTTATATACTTATCTGAATTATTTATTATTATTGAACGAATCATTTCAAGAAATCAGACTTCGTTTAACCTTTTTCATCATAAATTTTTAATTTTATTTCTCAGTTCTTCACTGGGCCTCACCATGTACAGATCCATGTCAATGTTTAGATGTTCTGGCTCTGGAATTAACACAAAGTATGTCATTGCCGAACTGTGTAGCTGACCAAGTAAGTTTAGAACAGTTTTTGGTGATTTAAAAAAAAAAAACAATATGCAGCATAACCATGATATCAATAATTTAAGGTAAATTATGACTCTGCTGTATTTAACTATATTTTAATAAAACTTAATTATGTAAATGAAAATAAGTTTTAAATAGTTTTCAATTCATTGCCTTCATACTGTTTTTCCCGATCTTATTGATGTGCAATGCCTTAAAACTGATAAATTTTTCCTGGGGAAAAAGATTCCTTTTCTCGTTGAACTCATGTTGCTCTTTGTGCACCAGTTGTTAGGATAGAATTTCATTTTTATCCTGCGGGAGCGGAAAGCAGAGAATACAGCTTAACCATATGGCGAACCACGACCTCTCGTGCGGATACCACTTCCTCGGGGTGAAGGTTTTTGATTACCGTATTTTCGTTTTTCCTGTGCATGGACCTGGTTGGTGGAGGAAGCCGTAAGCGGCGCTTACGTGAACCACCGTACACCGACGAGGCGCCCAGCAGACCTCTCAAATATAATCATCATTATTTACGGGATTCGAACCTGCGTCTTGACGATCCGAGATAGGTAGCTTGAAGCGTGTTCCCCACTCTTTACCGATTGAGCTAACCAGCCTCAACTATGTCTGAGCAACAGAGACGTAATCATCTGCAAAATTTTCTATTTTTGATCCTTGGAATTATATATTTTGTTTTTATGAAATATTGATTTTATTTAATTTGTTATCACTTTAATTTAACAGATCGAATTCCCTCCTGATCTTCAAGCTTCCATTGAAAAAGTTGGAAGTGTTAATAAAAGTATGCAGAATGTTCTTTTATTTGTATTTATTTTATTTCATTTGTAACAAGCTGGGGGAAAACATCTCCTTCCTTAATTACTGGTACCACATCTTGGAGCAGCTCTTTGTTATTAAGTGGCCGTTAGTTGATTCCTTTTCGGCACTGCTTCCGGTCTCGCTAGGAGTGAATTTCAATAAAAAAATATTCATCAAATGTTCATTCAAAAATGAATTTCATCAATGAAATTCAAAAATGTTCATCCAGAAATGAACAGTGCAGTGGTGTCAGCCTTGGGCGATTGTAAAACCCCGACTGGCAGAATGCCAGCTACTCTGCTAGTCAGACACTCAAAGAAAATGTCTGGCATCACAGGAAATTCAGCTAATTCTCAAACTCAGCAATTCTGCATAATATGTCTGTGACTGGAAGATTAAAATGTCTCTTTTTGAGTGTGTGGTAGTAAAAAAATCATAGAAAAAAAATTTAAAATTTTCAACACTTGTCTTGATTGGTTTTGAAGCTTTTTAGTCTATCCAAAAAAAATGAACATTTCAGACACTCGAAGAAAACTAAGATTCTGCGACGCTGATTGAACCTCCTGATCTTTTCTCTGGTAATATGTCCAGAGAATACTCAAATCAAGCGGATCAGATAAACTATTAATTTATTATAATTTGAGTTTTGCATATTATGATTCAATGTCTATAATTTATAATCGTAATTGCTTTTATAGTTGTTGCAGGAACCAGCGGACAGCATTTGCAAAATAGAAGCTCAACACCGAGTAAAGTTTCTAAAAAGAGGTAAGCATTCTCTTGGTCGGGTTAACGTGGGACTAACTGATTAGCCTTATCTCCTTCTATAGCATCCTTGCGGAAAGCATACGGATCTACTTTAACAAAGGCACAGGAGAAGGCTAATCAGTTAGCAGTTCTGGATGGCCTAGTGGTTATCATATTGGCATCGCAGGTTGAAGCTCACGGGTTGCAGTCCTGGCGAGTCTGGATTGTATATCCATGCCCACTACTCAACCCATGGTGTGATAAATTGGCTAGGCTCTGCCGAAACAAAAATATCATGTATTCTCAACAACACTAACCCTGTTCGTTTGTGAGAACATAGCCTTGTTAAGAGTGATCCACTCAGATGATTTGCTATAAAAAGTTATTGAGCACATGTTTAAGTCTTAACAGTAACTGCTTATACCGGTGTTGTACTGTGCTAGGGCTTTGGTCAGACTGGCAGAATGTCAGTTATGTTGCTACTCAGCCACCTGAGTCTGTAAAACTGTCTCATTTTGAGTGTCTGCTGACAAAGCAACCATAAAAATGGGCTCTAAATCATCAATACTGCTGTGAATTTCTGCGAGACTTGTTTCGTGGAGCGGTGCATAAAGACTGGTTGTGTGAATCAACATGCGACGACGAGCTATTTAGCAATCCTTCCTTAAATAAAATCATCTCTCGCAGGGTTTAAACCTTTAGTTTTTGTTCAGGAAGTCACTGGTACAGTGATGTGTCTTTCTCACTTTATCGAGTGAGCTAATCAGACATGAAAGACAGGGCGACAAAATGTGTGCCTTCAGATGGAAAAAAGTACTGAATCATAAATTTTTGAGATTGGTTTGATAATGACCGGGCAATCTCATAGGATCATGCTCAATTCATTCTCAGCAGCTACATAATTTTATTTTTCAGAAAATGTCAAACACCCAAGTCAAGGAAGAGAATAAATGGATCAGCCTTCGTCCCTGACACACCACAGCCGCTAGGTAGGGTAGGTCAGAAAGGGTGAATTTCAGCTACTCAGACACATCAAGATAATGTCCCATTACCATCCCAAGGACCGCTTGTTCAGATACCAGTTCCGAATCGGGGTGGAATATTTTGGCTTAGCATTTTTCCTGTGCGTGGACTTGGTTGGTAGAGGGAGCAATAAGCAGTGCTTTGGTGAATCACCTTGCAATGCCAAGGCATTCAGCAGACTTCTCGAATATAATCATCATCCCCCAAAGGATTTGAACTTGCGTCTTGAGGATCATTGATATGTAGCTCGAAGCATATTCCTGACTCTTTACTGATTGATCTAATCGGCCACCCTTGTAGAAATATCAACGTAATTTTTCAATACTCAGGCGTTTTGTTTTCCCCTAGATTGTCCATGGGCTTTCAGCCCTATTCAGCCTCTCAAACAACCAAAACGAAGCCTTGTGAAAGAAGATTTGGACAAGTCTAGTGATAATGAGGAAGCCACAAGAACTATGAATAAGTAGGTCAAATCATTTAGAATCCGAATAATTTCTTCGATTTTGATGGAATCACTAATTCGGTTTTACAATTATAACTTATCCCCGTCGATTTGGATCGAACCACTAAAACTCAGTTGCTATTAGCGCTGTGGAGTCGGAGTCTGTAAAATTTTCCAGACTCCAACTCCATTTATAATAATATACTTCCGTACATATAAAATGCCGCATATTACCTTAACACATATCACTTTGCGACGATTATTCATGTTTCTAAATAAGTTAATAAAATAAAGTTCTCTGAGAAAAATGATAACTTATTGTCAGTGGTCTGTCAACAACTACCACTGGCACCACCTACAATCAGAGCAGAGTTGTAGGAAGATCAGTTTCAATAGTCGTTTTTTACATAAAATTTATTAATGTTTTACTTCAGACATTAGTATATTAAGATTATTAGTATGATAATAAAAATTTTTCGATCTGATTTAAGGCCATTTATGAAGGAAGACGTGACTGAGGCGATTTTGTTTTTGAGAACAAAAGCCTGAAGCTTTTGTTTTCAGAATGTAATTGCTGCTCTTATTTTAAATAATATGTAAATTTTAGATACATTATTTGACAGTTTGACAGATTTTTGTTGTTGCTAAATTATTAAACAAGATGTAAATTGGGACCAGTGTTTGACATCTATTGAAATCATACATGGGCGATATAATCTATAGCTATTTCAGCAATGCATCTACTCTATCCGTTATACATTCCGTTCATTTTGTGGAACATTAAATAGACATTGAGCAATAGAGGAGTCGGAGTTTTAGATAGAGGAGGAGTAGAATGTTTTTTTTAATGCAATAGAGGAGTAGAATGTTTTAATACCAACTCCACAGCCCCGATTGCTATAGTATATAGTGTGATGTAAAGCAAAAAAGTGATAGATAGAAATGGAGATGGCAGGTAGTGGGTATAAAAACACATTTTACTGTGTAATTTCAGCATTGACCAGTCGAAGACTTTGAAGTCTAATTGCATAACAGATAAGAGATTCAAGAAAAAGTTACTCAAAAAGAAGAGAAGAGATAAAAAAGAGGTTTTATGATTTTAGATAGACGAAGAACAGGGTTCTAATAATTGTAATAATTCCTAATAGCATTTATGAAATATTTTCTGCCCAAGGTTGGTTTTCAACTTTTATGGTAGGATGATCTTTTCAGGATTTCAAAACCTAATTTGAGCAGCTCAAAGTAATTAAATTTTCTCCGAATTACTCCTGAGAATTCGTTATTTCAAGTGGACTTATATTTTATAACTTATGTGCCAAAAATGTATCATAGACAGAAACTGAAAAAAGGGAGGGAGAGTTTGCTTGTCAAACAAAAAAACAAGGCAATAACACAAAAGTATAGAATCATAAAACATTCATGGTACAGACTGGACGGTTATGATACTACATTTGAAACATTCCAATTATCCTGCGAATTACAGTAACCCAAGTGTTTTCTTACCTGTTTAGGAATTTTTTTAAACGACGATTCTTTTTTCAGTCAAGTTCGCCATTAGGGACAGTCTGTGATATTATCACACCTCCGAGTAGCTACAGACGTACCATCATTGAAGACTCCCCACAGTCAGCCTCTACTTCACATAATTGGGCAGATGTGAGTTAATAATTTTTTTTTCATTTGCTTCGAAGAATCAATTTAATTATCAACCAACGGCTCTAGAAATGTTTCATGGCAAGAATATCAGCTTCTGTGATATGGAATGAACTTTATTTACGCGATTGAAAATGTTTACAATATGGTCTGGGAGAGATTTATCTTGTGTCTTGTCATTCTATCCAGTGAGGAACTGGTGAGGTTATCAAGGATCATCCCAAGGCTGTGGCTTCCCACATGTATTGCTTTTTGAAACCTTATTTATTTATCGATCTTAGCTTATTTAAGCCAGGAATCAACCCCATCTTCATGTATTAGTCATTGTGTTCGACGGCCTTCCATGCTTCTTTCGTTCCACTATACTGCCCAGTGTCCACGCATACCACTTGAGCTTTTAGAAAAAGGAGGCTTCCATAACAACCTAAATTGCTGAAAATGCTTGTAAATATACTAGAACATCTTCGAGTAAAAAAAATACTGTAAAGTAAAATTACTAGAAATACTGTTAGGGGTAAGCAATGCTAGTTATCTTTAATGAGAGACAATTGATGGAATCTTGCGTGGGATGATATGTGTATAAGGAATGCTAGACACTTGACCATGTCCATTGACGTTTCCCTCAAGCCCAGGATAAAACTGACCTTTTTTATTTTATTGAAATTCACTCGGAGTAAGGCCGGAAGCAGAGCCTAAAAGGAATCAACTAACGGTCACTTAGGAATAGTAAAGAGATGCTAAAAGATGTAGTACCAGCAACTGCACTCTAAGCGGAAAACTTCCCGAACGAAACTGAACCACCATAGTAAAGTACAGTGAGTGGTATCTGCCCTGGGCGATGTAGAACCATTCACCACTTCCTTGCTTCCTTTTAGTCACATCTTACGACACATATGAAATACGTTAGGACTATTCTAAAGCCTGTACCTTTTATTTGTCACAGGTTAGTGTAAGAAGAAGCAGTAGTCCGTGGATGCCTAAACCTGACAATGTCTATGGAAGCATTGAAGATTTGGCAGAAGAGATTGTATCGGATTATGAAAAACGAGATGTTTTAGATGGAACAGAGGATTGCCTTGATGGTATGCTTTAACTTGGAGTTAATAATTCAGAATACTGAATCCAATATGTATATATTAATTGGATTTGATTTTTAATTAACATTTGCAGAGCGCGTGAAGACAGCACGAAATTGAAAACGTTGTAGAAACACGAGTTCAGCTTGATTACGATCAGAGTACAACGATAACAAATTAATCTAACCAATGACGTATGTGTGTCGCCGATTTTTTGAATGGCCCGTTTTGCGTTTTGGAGCTAGCTTAAATGCTGAATGATGACATAGGATTTACTTCAACTATGTATATTCGAATCCCACAAAAACAAGATTATATGCGAGAGGTCTGCTGGACGTCGGCGCATTTAAATACAAAGAATACTAAATCAAAAAAATTAAACCCTGTTCCAGAACTAGTGTTGGCACGAGAGGTCTTGTTTTGCGATATGGTTAAGGTGTACTCTCTCAGCTTTCCTCTCTGGCAAGATGAAAATGGAATTTTATGTTATGACAATGTTTTTTTCAGATACTTTCCTCCCCAGCTCTTTTGCTATTGAAAGCTTCCTAGACTCGACAGATGAAGATAGTCTTCCACTGGATAACTTTAAGATAAAAGATTTCATGCAAAGGCCGAGGACTGGTGTGAGGGATGCTTTATTGTGCCAAAGAGGGTAAGCACAGGTTGTACTTGTGTGTAGGGTGGCAGATTCTTATTACTCTTATTCTTATCTGACGCTTAAAGCCTTCTCATGGAAAAAAGTCCTCAAAAGATCAATACTGTTATTTTGTAGCATTGTCCATCAATTTGAAATGTTGTGTGCTTTTTGTTTAAAATATACACAAAAAAGGTGTTTTAATTTTGTAATGATTGATTCGACTAAAAGGAATCAAAGAGGTGTTAGACGGTTTTCAACATCACCCAAGGCAGATACCACTCACTGCACTTCACCTTAATGGTTCAGTTTAGGATGTTTTCGTTTAGAGTGCAGTTGCTGGTACTACATCTTTTAGTAGCTCTTTGCTATTGAGTGACCATTTGTAGGTTCCTTTTAGGCACTGATTCTGACCTTGCTTAGAGTGAATTTTAATATTAAAAAAGTGAGAAGCCTCCAGGTGGTCATTGTGGCAGGAATTTCTGTGTGATAAATTAGATAATGTTCTGTGGGTCTGTGTTCATGCATTTATAAATAAGGGGAACATACTACTCAAGTCCCAATATAATTTAATGACTCAAGTCGCGATTGCCATTTTTTTTAATCTATTTTAATAGTTTTTATTACCTCTGGCCTGTGACACTGAATAAAGTTGTTATGGCAAAAGATATTTGTATCTTGCATCCCATCGAATTCTGTGTGGGATGTTAATTTTCCGGAGGATTGCTGAACATTTCTCCAACGCACAGTGCTTTCTGTATCTGGTTTACGACTTCCTCCACCAACCATGCCCAGGAAAAATCAGTAAACTGCTAGAAATTCTCTCTGCTTAGAGTGCATTGCAATCAGTGGTCGCTATATAGTTCCTCTCAGAGACACTTAAACCTTGTCCAAAGTGGATCTCAGTAAGAAAGTACTTCAGCAGAATATTATATCTTTCTTCCCAGTGACACTCTAAGTTCTCCTTCTCCAACTCAATCAAGTCCACCAGAGCCATCACCATCTTATACTTCGCCTGATCTATCCCAGCATTGCAGATCTCAGAATATTACGGTAAGTGTGTTTTCGTCCTGGACTGTTCTAAGTATTTACTCCATGAATTAAGGAATACGATTTTCCTAACGATACATGAACAATAGAATAAAAAATTATTGCAAATTTTGTCCACATTCAACATTGACAGTTCTGAAAGGGCCACGAGAGCAGTACTAATGCTCGATTTACAGAAGTTACAGCTTAGAAAACAGATATTTGCCAACTATATTTTTAACTTAAACTAAAAGACGCCCGACATGCGCCAACACGAAACTCATATGAACAAAACTTGGACGGAGTAATCACGATCATAACAAATAGGTAATCGCAGATTTGAAAACACTGTCAATGACCCCAAGATGTAAACAATTTTAAGAAACATATAAAAAAAAATTATTTTTTCATAGCCACTTCTTGCAGTGGATCACCCTACCCAAGGCCCTGTAACAGCAGCCACGTATAGACTGACAAGGTCAGAATTTCTGGAATGATATGGTCTTTTCCTGTTCGGCTTAGCCTATCCCAGTTATTACACACTGGGTGGAGTGGTAATCATGGATTAACGAGCCGGATTCGCCGAGACTCGAACCTGAGATCTCCAACGTGCGACGCCAACATGTTTAACCACTAGGCCATCGTGCCGTACCCACTGTTATTCGGAAGCGTTTTACAATAGACTAATACCAACATATAAGTCGCCGCTGTTACAAGGCCTTAAACAGGGTGGTCCACTCTAAAAAGTGACTATAAAAAAAGAAGAAAAAAATCATAACATGTTTTTCCATACTATTCTTCTTTTTAGAATGACTTCTCATCACCTGAACACCTACTAGGATTTAGTCCAAGGTTGTTCCTGACTGGACGAAGGTAATTTTTTCATAGCCATTTCTTGGAGTGGGTGGGTCCCCCTGACCAGGGCCCTATACCCGCAGCCACTTATATACAGACAAGGTTAGAGTTGTTGAAAAGATCTTTCCGATTCAGCGTAGTCTACCCAAGTTATTACTCCCTGGGTTGAGTGGTGGACATGAATTAACAAGCTGGGTTCTCCTGGACTTGAACCCAAGATATTCGACAAACGATGCCAAAATGTTAACCACTAGGCCATTGGTGTCCTAGTGTGTGTATTTCCTGTTTTTTAAGGAAGTAACAAAAAGGAAGCAAAGTGGTAGATTGTTTTACTATCGCCCAGAGCAGATGCCACTCACTGCACTTTTGTTATAGTGATTCAGTCCTCTCTGTTCTTTCTGCTTAAAGTACAATTGTTAGTACTTTTTTTATTGAAATTCACTCTGAGCAAGGTCGGAAGCAGAGCCCAAAGAAACCAACTAACAGCCACTTAATAGCAGAGAGCTACTACAAGATGTAGTACCAGCAACTGCACTCGGAAACCGAAGCGGAAAACATCCCAAACGGAATTGAACTGCTATGGTAAAGTACAGTGACTGGTATCTGCCCCAGGTAAAACCGTATACCACTTCATTTTCTACTAGCTCTTTGCCATTTACTATGCCTTCAGTTGATTCCTCTTAGATACTGCTTTCGAACTTGCTTGGAGCAATTTCAAAAACAAAGTAGCATCTGTCAAGGATGACAGAATCCTACACTTTTTTTATGTTTTGTTCCATGTTTTACAGATTTGACTGCAGCTGAACTATGTTCTATATTGAAATTATGCATCTAGGAAGAATCGTATCACTAAAATGTCATTGGAAACCGAATACACTAGGAGAAAAAACTTGTTGGCGATCCACTTTTCTCCTGAGCAATGCCCTATACTAGTGCCATTCGAAGTTCGATATTTCTGTTGTTGTGCGGCCATAACTTTTTTTGCATTGATCAAAGCCACTCAATTTTATTGTTGCACCCTAGATTGTGTGGTTGAAATGGGTTTCAAGCCAAACTAACTGGTACTTGTACCTGAGATCTCCAAAATGTGATGTTAATGCATTGGATAGGATTTCACTGTATTCTGTGGGGGGGGGGGAGCTGACAATATGGATTAACCATATGGCGAACCACGACATCTCATGCAGACACCAGTTTCATATCGAGGGTGAAGGTTTTGACTAATTTTTCCTGTGTGTGGACATAGTCGGTGGAGGCCGTAAGGAGCGCTTATAACCACCACAGTCCAGTATATCTCTCACATATAATCATCCCTTATTGGAGGTTTAAATAATCTATTGAGAAAATCCATTATTAGGATTGCATTTCATCAGCATGGTGAGGTGAAAGTATTTGAAATTACAATTCTTTTTACAAAAGGAATTGTTTAAAGAGTATTTATTCCAAGCACAGAACAGATAGAAAATGGATGTAGATTTATCAGGAAATGCTTCGTTCTTGATCAAATGTTTTTATCAGTTTTGTTAAGATCAAATATATTCTGGTTTCAGAAAACATTTTTGGTTACTGGCTGTGGGAAGAGTCTATATACTTTGAGAAATAGTTGGGGCTGCTTCCAATGAGGAGGGTCTATACCACACTGCCTGTGGGTTTCAAGTACCGGTGTACTAAATATTCAGTGGTATCAAAAAGACTAAATTCAAATCTTTTGGATAACGATTGTAAAACTACAGCTGTTCGAATATTAAATCTGAGGTTTAGAAAATCAAACATTAAGGAAAAGACTTCATACCTGTTTGATGGATGCCATGCCTGTACAGGAACTTACACAAACGCCAAGAAGGAAAGGTTTAAAGCTAGGCATGCTGGTTTTCTAAAACATCCAAGTCTGTGTAATCCGGTAGTCACTTATGATCACGTTCTCCAGTCTTAAACTAAATTTTGACATTCGCTTTTCTGTATCCCACCTCAAAGCTCTACTCTGAAATTTTTCTGCCCAAAGCATATTCCATAGTCAGTCGATAATTATGAATATCCATTTTTCCACTAAATATGGTTTTCTAAAACCACTCACTTCAGTGGTTTGCCCTGGGTGAGGCTCTGTACACCAGCTGTCAATTATACCCAAACAGGGTTAGTGTAGAAAAGTCCTAAAGTATTTCTTGAATGTCTTAAGGGGAGACTAAAGATATGCAAACATTGGGTAGATGATGGTTTTACCAGTGCCCAGGGCAGATACCACTCATTGCACTTATCTTTACAAAGGTGGTCGGGAAGTTACCTTTGATGTCAACATGATAACCACAAGGCAAAAACAACACTCACGAGTTCCATGCAATCTTTAATATATTGAAGTTCTTATTAGCAAGATAATAATAATAAATGAAATAGCACATCTTTGGAATATAGTTTAACAAGGCATACACTGGAAAAGTTGACTTCAAATACAAGGTTATTTTGGAAGCTCTAAGTGCTTCAGTATCCAGGAACCATATTTTAAGCAACATTTGAAACGATGTTCATCTGAGCTTTTTTTCTGAAACTCGAAGAATATCTTTCAGTGGACTGTGCTAGAATTTTTTTCACCCCATTATCAGCTAGAACACGGTTTCTCAAACTGTGAGTGGAGACACCCCGGTGCATCTCTTCGATATGCAGAGGATGTCTGTCTACCGGTCACCACAATGTGCATTGAATATATATTTAGATAAATTAAACACAAAAACAATCGCGATATACTTAACGATATCTTCTTTAAAACTCTTTGAGTGAGATCCTAAATTCGCATTGTTGCGTTACTATAAGGCGACGAAAGAAACTCGTTATCTGAATATGGCATCCTTTATAACAGGGACTTTTTGGATAATCGCGCGAAGCGAACATATCTCCGATTTTAGTAGTTCAAGGATGCTCTTAGCCCTTATTTTGACCAAATTAACTAAAAAATAGTACCCAATAGCGGGATTTTGATAATTTTTGTCAATGGGCAACCAGTGGTGTGGCTGTCATTGCAAAGCTGGGTGGCATAATTTCTGTTTTTCTTCTGTTGTCTGTAAATTTTCTTTAGTTGTACAAAAAAGCTTCAAAATCATCAACACTCCTATTTCATAGCATTATTGATAGTTATGAATCTTTTCCTACAGTAAGGATGCCCAAAGACTTTTGATTCTTCTAGCAAAAGATATATCATAAAATGCAGCCCATTCGCTAAATTTTCTTTTGGTGAAACCATTTTCTTGGTGTCTGAGTAGCAGTTTGGTAACCTGGTGCAAGACAAGTAGGTGAGAAAAGAAAAATAAACACATGGGATGAAGAGAATTGCTGAGCCAAATAATCTATGAAAATGTAAGCTGTCGATATTGATCTATAACTAGAGGCAACGACTAGACTTTCCAGCTCTTGAGTCATAGGACAACAACTGAGATGAGTCATAGGACAACAACTGAGATAGCACATGCGGGAAGCAAATAGTCAAAAAAATTAGCAAAAGCGCGAGTTGGGGCAGGCTGCAATTCTGAAGATGCAGCTCATCACAAAAGTAGCACGATTATGGCCGCAGACATTGACCGCGCCAATGCCGTGCGAGTGTATGTGTGATGTCATAGGCTAGTTAAGACACCGCACCCGGAAATTTTTTGACCCCAGATTGATTGCCGAATGATGGTATTCAGGGATTCAACTTAGGAGTAGGATTTAATATTCTGGATTCGATTCCACTATTCTGGGGTAATCCCGGAATAGTTGAAGTATTTTGAATTGCCCATCTCTAATGACAAGAAAAAATTTCTGATTTGCTTCATGAAGTTTAAATGGATATTGATGAAAAATTTTATGTGTCTTGGTAAGATAATTTTGTCCTCCTCAATTTTATTCATCTTCAAATCCATACATACGATCATAGCCGTCCCTGCCTACTTTGTCTCGACGTCTCTCAAACTGATTTATATACTATCGCACCTTCACGTTCTCTCTCAAATAGAAAGAATTTCTTCTAAAGTACAGTGGAATTATTACATAACAAACACTTTTTCCGCATTGACATGTGAATGTTCTTCTTTTGTTCGGGGACAACAAACTTTTCCATCTTTTGCTAATAGTTGGAGACCCTGGTGAAAATTGAAGTTGGTTAGGAGATGACACTTGAGATCCAAATCGATTCGGATACATGTCAGATTCGAATAACCATTTCTGTAATTTGGTCTTAATCGAAAACTTCCTGGTACTACACTGAAGAAATTGGCGAGGAAAAGTTTCAAAATGTACAAACAATTATTGGTGCTTTTAGTATTTGTCGTTGAAACGCTAAAAAAAATCTAATCAGGCAATGAACAAATAATTTTTTGAAGCACGGGAAGCAACGCTGAAATAATAGCGACAGCGTAAAATATAGCTCTCTCACCGTATCTCCATAAATATGTCCGTTAGATAACATCATTGGCGGATTGTTTTCATTCATTACTTGACCTGTGTGTACGATACATTAAGTTGAAAAAGTGAAAGAACTTGTACTGGTTTTTTTGAACAAAATATCAGGATCTTGTTCCCCACATTACTATATTTATTATATTTTTTTGCTCCAAGTGAGGCCGAATGCAGAACCAAGGAGTCAACAGAAAATCAAATGTCAAAGAGCCACTACAAGATAAAGTATCAGCAACTACGCTCTAAGCAGAAACAATCCCATACAGAATTAAGCCACCATGGTGAAGTGTAGTGAGTAGTATCTGCCCAGGGCGATGATAAAACCATCTACCACCTATATAGTTGACTTATAACAAGCTTTCCGCTAAAGCATGGTCTAGCTTCATCACTTTTTGCAATAATACCTTGGATATCAGTTATAATGAGCCGATAACATGGGTCAAAGGTGACTGGTATTATCGACCATTATACTCTGTATAGTGTTCGTGCAATTAGCGAAGAAAAGAAGTACCATAACCCAAAGACCAATAGAAAAATGGTCATTTCGCCGCAGAATAATTTATTTTCCAAGGTTCGAACAAGCCATTCCTATATAGCCTCTCCTGGAGTATGTCACTCTGACCAAGGCCCTGTACCGGCGACCACTCACTTATATAAAGACATGGCGACAATGTTTTTTGTTTGGCATGTCCAACTCAAGTGTGGTCACGAGTGGAGGGCATGGATTAACGGGCTGACTCACTGGGACTTGAATCGGGTATCTTTGACCCGCGATACCATATCGGTAACCACGAGGCAGGCCATCACGCCTTCCACAGTGTTTAACACTTTGTTCGCACTTACTAGACTTATATAAAATATTTCTCAGAAAAAAGATTAAGATTAATAAAAGCATACCTGTGATCCCACAAATAAGTCTGGATTGAGTGCAGTGGGCGTACGGCAAAGATTCCGCAAGTTTATTGAAAGTTGGATTACAAACAGGGCAATCAGGATTCTTCGTTTCTTCTCTATAACATTGGCTGATATTCGGAGTTAAAGAAAATTGTCCAAACATAAAAATACTTGAAACTTAAAGTTTTTCTGAAATAACACAATGGGGCTGGACCAGTAAACCAGCCTGTGTGTACCGCAAGCGACTTATTTGAGTTGTCTTTAGTGTGTCGCACGGTGACAGAATCATGTTTATCTTCGGGTATCGGAATTGGTGTTGGGTTTGGACTCCGAATGTCCTGATTTTGGACAGACGAAAAAGACTTCAAAACCATCAACACTGCTATTTCATAGCAGGATTACTAATGATTTTGAACTTTTTTTACAGTTTGTTTGTCACCAGACACGCGAAGAAAAAGAGTTCCATCCAAAGAAAATTCAGTCAATGGGCAATATTGGTGTTAATTAAAAATGAGAGAAATCATCCATGAAGCACATGAGTTTTAGGAGCTCAAGGTCAAGTATAGATGGTGTTGAGGAGGCACAGTCCATCAGCGGCTCATACATGACACAATAAAATGATCGAGTCGAGGTGGAAGAAAATATTTACTATCTTTTCAACACTCTGCATTAGCGGCGGAGACCGACGTATACGTTGTATACTATCGCCTTCAGCGTAGCGATACCAATCTTGATATATTTTCTCATTCTAACAATAAGAAGTGTATTAATGGCTTAATTAATATTATTACAATTAGAATGAGTTAATCAATTAATTCTACCACAATTAGAATGAGCCCAACATGACAGAGCTCAGACACATATGGAGCCGTTTATGCACAACCTGTAGTTGATGCTCAATATATATATATTTTTAAGGAAGTTCGCTCTGAGCAAGTTTAGAAATAGTTCCTGAATAGAATCAACCAACGCTCACTAAAATAGCAAAAAACTACTACAGAATGTAGTACCAGCAATGACGCTTCAAGCGTGAAACATCCCTAATGAAACTGAACTGCCATGACGAAGTGCAGTGGATGGTATCTTCCCTGGGCGATGGTGAAACCAAATGCCACTACTCTTGTTAAAAGGATACTGTGTTTTCAGCCCAGATAACCCAGCCTGTAATGTTACTTTGAAGACCGACACATCGCTTAATTGATGAAGTCTATAATTCTCGTATCGAAATTGTTCCTTCAGTTGCTGCCATCTAGTGTGTGAGAATAAATCTTTATACGGTGAGACGTGGGTGTCCACAGGAAATGCTAAGAGCCCCATAACCTGTGGCAAAAAACAGTGACTATATTTTTATTAAGACTTGATTCAGGGTGACAAATTTGTTTCTCTTCGAATGTCTGATATGTCCGGATCATTTTCTTCGAATGGACAAAAAAGCTCAAAACCCATCGACACTGCTATTATATAGCAGTATTGATGATTTTAAACTTTTTTACTACAGTTTGGATGTAATTAGACACATTTTAATCTTCTTTCTGGCAAGTGATACATCATGAACTAGGGGTCATCCGTTAAATTTTCTTCTGTCGAAAGCCATTTCACTCTGGCTTGTGAGTGGCTAACAGCCTGGCTTCGATCTATATTGGGGATTGTGAACCATTGCCATTGAATCGGTAAAGCATAGACACACATTCAATTTCATGAAGGTAATATGTGGAATCGTGAATGTTGATGTCTAAACAAGTAAACTTGTATAGTTTTGAAGCATTAGAAAATAAAATGAACATAAACAGTGAAAGCGAACGATGTATATCGCCGACATTTCGACATTCCCCCCACTTGTTTATAAATCTCTGTTTTAACCCTTTTTCCTTTCATGTAATATTTATCTTGGCCCTGTTTATCGTTGTATCATCAATGACACATTTTAAAATTTCCACGTTCATTCTTTAGCATAGATATATTGTACTTTGCCTTGAGGGGGTTTGTTCATGCGAACGTTGGCAATATACACCGTTGCTTTCACTGGTTGTGCTTATTTTATTCTGTAGTGGTAAAACATTATTGCTTGTATGGTTTTGTTCAAATTTTTGAAACACCATTTAAGCCCCGATATATTATTGGTGGTTAACTTAGCGACTCCCCGCAGGTCAGTGGTTTGCCATCTCGGATCTATATGGTCTACCAAACGCTGCCATTATGTATTGGCTGTAATTTTATCATCATACAAAGAGACGGGGAAACTGGTATTTATCACACACTTCGGGATGCATGAAATAGAAAACCAAGAATGCAGACAAGGCAAAGAGGCGTATTTTTATGGTAAAAATACAACAAGGATGGTTTCTAATATAAAAATATACTAAAGAGCTGCATGACGACCATGGTTTGCCATTCGACTCGTTACCGGCTCTCCACTCCAAAGAAATACAAGCAATAACTAATGTGTCAGCTAGTTAATGAACGACAAGAATGTGTCACCTGTTTTACTTCTTCAAGTTGAGATCCTTCCGCAGTACCAAAAAATTTTCTTGCATGTCTGTGAAAATGAATTTATTGTTAGCGTACAAGAATGATGACGAAATCTTTTCACACTCGCATGACAAACTGTGACTATTGAATGTTCAATGATGACAATTATAATGTTAATGAAAAAAAGAGAATGTTAATATTATTGTCGCGCCATTTTTGATGAGGCGAACTTCTATCATTTCATGTTGCGAAATTAGGCATGGATTAAACAGTACACATACCTGTTCAACTTGAACAAAAACCTATACCTCTGTGAAATTAGACTAATCAAGGCTATCAAAAAATGATTTTCAAAAGTACTGATCCTGTACTAAAACCGTATCATATTATTACCACATATAAAATTTGGTTTTATTTTCGCCCGAAGCAGATACCATTCACTACACTCTATTATAGTAACCGAGTTGTTTTTAGACGGTTTTTTACTTTGAGCATTTACTCGTTTTACATTTTGTACACCTCTTTTCAGCTCTACCTGTACCTTGCAGGTGCCGCTTCCGGCCTGGCATTGAGTGAATTCCAATAAAAAAATTCTTACTTAATTGCCTCCACCCTTTCGTTAATTCGTACAAGTTCAACAAACTCCTGGATTCGAAGGCTGAACTCCAAATTACTTTTTAATTTACGAAGCCTAGATCGATTATCGTGACACCAGGCCAAACATCGAGAACTATCATATTTTTCTAGCGCTTTTTCAACTTCCCAAGCGGTCACGAAGACATCTATATTGACCAGATGCTGGAAAACAAAATTGAGATCAGATTTAGAATCTTGTTATCAACCAATGTTTGGAATCTAAAATTAGAACAGCAATGGTATTGATATGGCAGATGTGGAATAATGAACGGTAGTTATCCTTCCTATGTGCCTTTGTGTTTGCGGATCCGTATGCAGTACATTCAAGGATACAGTAGTAAGAGTAACTATGACTAACTAGAGAGGTTCAAAGTCTTGCTTCACACTCGCACAAATTTATTTTCATTTGATCCAAGTCAGACTTCTTCAAACAAGCATTTTAAAAAGCCAATCGTTACAGAATAATTTGCGTGCGAAGCAAGACTTTGAACCTTTCTAGTTGGTCATAGTTACTCTTGCTATTGTATTCTTGCTTTTACTGCATACAGATCCGCAAACACAAAGGCGCATAGGAAGGATAAGTAGTTATTCCTTATTCCTTGTTCCAGTGTAAAACAGCAGCGTTGTCGATTTCGAATATATTAAAACGATTTCATAGCAGAGACTATCATGCTGTTAAAAAGATACATGTAATTTTTCTAACAAGTGTATGCATTAGAATTGTCCTAATGTTCTCACATGCTGTAGAAGATCCAAGACATCAAAGTTGTGGTAGATTTACCCTTGCCTGAGACAAATACCAATAACTCAAACATACTATAGCTGTCCAATAAAAATTGTATAAGAAATATTCAAATTGAACACGAACCAGAATTGATACGATACCAGGCAGGCAGGTAGAATGTCAGCTACTCTGCTACGTAAACACCTGAAGCAAACGGGTTCCATCAGAGGAAAATTTAGCAAATGGGCAGCATTTCATGATATATCTATCGATGAAAGATTGAAATGCCTTTCCTTGAGTGCCTGGTAGCAAACTAATCTATTAAAGATTTCAAAATCATCAATACTACTATGAAAATAGAAGGGCTAATTATTTCGACGCTTTTTGGTCACATGAAAAGATATGACAGAGGCGTTCCGGACGCCTAAAGGAAATCAAAATTCTGTCATCATAATATATGGTATCTAGAAGTGACACTCCTGCAATAATCCAATAAATACCTCAATATTCGAATCTTTTGCGAGCTTCAAAGCACTGTTATAAAACCCAGATCTTAATAAATGATCAACAACCATCCGATCGAATCTTGTCTTCTTCCACTGAGATACGACATGTGGTGATGAACTTGCGTGGTCCTGTGGTGAACGAAAAGGTACAGATGACTCTAGAATTGTCTACATCATATTTTCTGGCGGTAGATTGTTTTTACCATTGCCCAGAGCAGATACCACCCACTGCACTTTATTATATCAGTAAGTAAAATTTTGTTTGGGATGCACTAAACATATTATCTGCAAGACATAAGCAGCTACTTAGGAAACAAGAAGCAAAGATAGTTTTTACTACATTGTTCGTAACGTTTTCTGTTTAGAGCGCAGTTTTTGGCTATATAAGTTTAATAACAGTAGCCCAGGGCTATTGATTGGTTCCTTTTGGGCGCTAATTTGGTTGCTTAGTGAATTTCAATAAGACAAAAACGATGGATAATTGAAATTGCACAGTGGAGGAGGAAAGCTGAGAGCAAGAGACTTTATTAATCCAAAAGTAATCTTCTGATGAGCAAAAAGACTTCAAAAGAATCAACACAGCTATAATGCGATGTAATCAAATATGTATCGGTAAAAATTACAAATAGTGGTATTGATGATTACTATGGAACGGTGCACACCCTCCTACTCAAGACATTTGAAGAAAAAAGGTTTCAAAATATAGTACATGGGCTAATAATTCATGATAAATCTCTTGCTGAATGAATAAAACTACCAGAGACTAAAGTGTCTGGTAGTAACCATACCGCACCAATACTAGAACTGGGCGGCATTAGGTATATTTTGTACCAGCTCACCTCTGTCAAAACGCCGGTATTACCGGTATGCCAAGCCATATTCTGTTATCAAAAAGCATGGTATCGTGCCATTCTAAAGAGCCACGTGAGATGCGAGCGACTTTATTAAAAAATCAAGAGCATACCTCTGAATACGGGCAGGTTGTTGTTTAAAGACATCGCAAAAATTCAATTGAGGCATATCAGCAAGTGTAAGCGGGCTAAAGACTTGTTTCTTTTCGTTACTTGACATGATAATGCATCAACTTGTAACCATTTTCAGACGGTATGTCACAAAACACCGGTATCACCGCAAACCGACATTGTGAAGATCAATGCTATACGGTATTTTGGAAAACTCAATATCGATATTTACCGTCTTACCGATATGACGCCCAGCTCTTATCAATACTGCTATGAAATAAGAGTGTTGATGGTTTTGGAGCTTTTTCGTCTATCAGAAAAAAAGGACAATCAATTCAATCACCCAACGAAAACCAAGATTCTGGCATTCCGGACACACGTGTATACAACAAAAGTAAAACGTTTGTACGGCAATACAAAACAGCCTACTTAGCACTGATAATTGGAAGATCTGAAGCCCTGCACGGTGTAACTAACCTTTAAATGTTCAACTCTTCTTTTGCATAATTTGGCACTGGCTTCTTCCAACTCTATAGCATCAGCTGCCTGTTTTAAAGAAAGATTCTTGTTTTATTTCCACGATGCACACTACATTAAATATAACATATTGAATAAGTGTAAATGAAAAAGAAAAAATAATAACAGTGCTCGAAATGTAACAAGGAGTGCTTTGCAAAATAAAAGATTACAGAGGTTAAATTTCGAATTAAATTTATACCACTTTTTGCAAGCAATGAACCATGTCATCCGTATATCAATGATATGATGCAACTTATCAATCTAGGATCTTTTTTTCACTAAAATACACTCTAAGCAAGGTCGGAAGCAGAGCCTAAAATGAACCAACTAACGGCCACTTGATAGCAAAGAGCTACTAAAAGATGTAGTACGAGCAACTGCACTATAAGTGGAAAATATCCCAAACGGAACTGAACCACCATGGTAAAGTGCAGTGAGTGGAATCTTCCCTGGACAATAGTAGAACCATCTACCACTTCTTTGTGTGTGATCTATTCAACATATTTTTGACACCCGCGCCCTAAAAAGGTTGAAAACCACCTGAAAAGAGCTACACAAAGGCCACTAATATGGCGAATGGCTACATAAAATAAAAAAAAACAATCAGCTGCACCCTATAACAATTCATGGAAAATTGAACTGTTATAGAAAAGTAACCATCCACATCCCTTATTCACAAGCCTCATTGGAGTGGAGTAGAGATATTTTTATCCAACAGCGTCATTATTATTATTATCGTTCACGAATCACAAATTGCAGCTGTCAGCTCACGTAGAATATATAAGTAAGTCACTGATGAATTAAATTGCCGAAACACAATCCCAATATGATACGGCATGACCACTGCGTTGTCCGCATTAAGAAAGGCGAAATGTCAGCCATTTGGCATACAAGCACGCGAAATCCAAACAAATGATAATTGGCAACAAAGGCAGATGGTAACAAGTTTGTACAAAATGCTTTAAAATAATTAAACTAGACACCATAGCAATGGTCACGAAACATTGTGCCTAAAGAAATAGATAGAATTTCAGAAACCTGAAAAAAGCAAGCTTTTTTCACGGGACCTACCTTTCTTTTCATGCTGTTTATTTTCTCCACAACGCCATCAAGTAATGTAACAACATTTCCTGCAGTTGCATTCCCAGACTCTATACATCTCTCCAAGTCAGTAAGTGCTCCAGCCACCCCATGAAGTTCCCGATCGATAGTCTTTTGAGCTGATCGAAAACGCTTGTTTAGAATCTCATACGGTACCTAAAAAATAAGAGTTGATTGAAAACAGAATTAAAATCTACCTTCCATCTTATGTATATCGTCCTATTTATTTCCTGTACAAGACAAATAAATAGAAGAAATATAGTGGTAGTTGAGTTACCATTATCCCGGGCATATAGCATTCACTGCACCATTCTATAGTGGTTCGGTTCTTTGTGCATCACACACTAACCTTCAATGTAACATATTCTTGCACTTTGACGTCCATTCCAACAGAAGAGGTCATTTTGCAATAAAAATCCCGCTATAGACGACTAAACAGTTATGTACATAAATTTACTTTATAGTATGAAAGGCTGAAAAAACAGAATTTGATAATAATAGTATGATTCTAGCAAACAGGCAGAATGCCAGCGACTCTGCTACTCAGACACCCGAAGAAAATGGGTTCCAACCGTTCCATGAGAGGAGGATATCTATAGATTGGGCAACATTTAATGAGCTATTTGTGACCAGAAGATTTAAATATCTCTTTTTAGTTGTCTGATAACAACCAAACTGCATAAAAGATTCAAAATCATCAATACTGCTATGAAATAGCAGTGTTGATGGTTTAAGCTTTTTGTCCCCCTGAAGAAAATGACATGATTATTTCAGACATCAGAAGAAAACAGAGTTTCTTCCATTTAGCACTAAACACTTAAACTAATAATTTCTATTGTACAATAGAATGAAGATTTTTCAACTGGTTTGTTTTCTTTTTTTTGCTTTTTATTATTTGCTATGGCCTGTCCGTGAACCTACCGGGGGGCTGATACCCAACAACCGTTAAGCATGGACCTTTGTAGTGACAGTGCTACAGTCGTTTGCTATTTTTTAAAATAATTTTGCTCAAAGTAAGTTTCACAAGCACTATGTGGATATAAGTCAAACCAAAGCCAATTTGAGCACTAGACTATATTCAGATAATCAACATTTTCCAAATGGAGAGGAGAAGAGTGAGCAAAGAAAATAGCTAACAGAAAAAATTTAGTGAACAATATTTAAGTTCTCCTAACCTCTCCAGTGCAGAGTGACTACCGATCCACGCAAATCAAGATGAAATATTCTAATACTGATGCTTAATTTGATAACGGCAATAGTCATCAAAACATAACGTGCAGCACCAAATCCTGCCAGTGAAATAATCGAAACTAAGAGCAATCACACCTACTCGTGACTAATCATGAATCTCTGCTAACGAAATATGATGATTGTTTTTCTAGGTGATTCACACCTTCGCTGTGGGTGGCAAGCTAATGGTTTGAACTTTAAGGTGAAACCTTTATTTCCAAATTATGGAAAAATGTACAAAATTATCATTTCATAAAAGCTTGTAATGAACCTATGTTTCTGTAGAATGAGAACAAGATAATTTTGTGAATATTTCGAGCTTCATATCATCTCAGTCGTGTATCCTTTTGAATTCTCTCACACACGGATACAGGATTTTAAGAAAACAATACGGTATAAGTAATTCATTGCAAGATATCAATGAATCGCTTGAATATGGAAAAATGAGTGTAATTTTTTAATATATCCAGATATGGTTTCTGCCATCCTGTCGAAGACATTAAAATACCATCTTTGGCACCAAATTCTTATATTTTCTTCAGGTGGTGAATTTGTCATCATCCATGGCAAAACCACCTACTGCACTTCATTATAGAGGTTCAGTTTTGTTTGCATTTGCTGGAGCTACATTTTACAGCACCTCTTTATCATACGAGTGGTCATTAGTTGGTTCCTCTAATCACAGGTCCAATAAGGTTTAGTACCATATTTCCGATTCAAGAGGTTCAAAGTATTGCTTCACACATTTTTAAAAGGCTTGTCTGAAGAAGTCTGACTTTGGTCAGACGAAACGTTACAAAAATATATTTGTGTAAGTGTGAAGCAAGACTTTGAACCTCTCTAGTTAGTCATAATTAATTACTCTAGCTACTGTATACTTGCATGTACTGCATATGGATCCGCAAACACAAAAGCACAGAGGAAGGGTAAGTAGTTAGTCCACGTCCCCCAGAAAAGAAAAGGACAGTTGGCCAGTGTTTGTTGGCGCCAGTGTGAGATTCTATGGCCTTGGTTGAAAATTTAACTGATGAGTGATAGAGACTGGCACGCAATGCTGGCTACTCAGGCTACTTAGAAAATGGGTTCCATCAGAAGAAAATTGCCAAATAGACATTCTATCTTGATATATCTAGCGTGTCCATCGGTAACGAATTTCTATCCAAAACTCCTCCGATGCAACAAAACAGTTTGACCTTAAATTGTCAGGAAATGTTCACATATCAACAAGGCGTGTCATGACACTTTTCGGTTTTTATTTATTCAAGGAATTAATTTAGTTGTATTTGTGAATAGTTCCAAAGGCGGAGGAATACTTGAGTAATTAGTCTGCACAAATGGTAACAGTTTATTGTGATGAAACATTTATAAAACATAAATTATGATGTCACGAGCACTTTTCAGATGCTCGTAAACGATCATGAGATCCAAGCCAAGGTTATGTGTTGTTTTTGCTCTGCTATCGATATTTGAAAATAATTAAGGGCACCATTCTAACTTAGAACTGCTTCTCAAATAGTAAAAATTTCAGCGTTCTGTTTCTCAGTTTCCAATACATAATAAGCAATTTGATAAAAACATTGACATTGATCAAACTTATTTCCCCAGTGTTGTCTTACTCTTATCCCAATTTTATGTGATTTTTGCAGGTGTAGTTACTTTTTCAATTAAATTTTAGATCGGATTCCTGATACAATCAAACATTAGCATCTTAAACAGAAACATCCAAACCAGAATTGACCTATTGTCGCATCTTCAACATGCGATTTTTAAATATCATCCAAGTGTTGCAGGTCAGCTAGTTCTGTGATACATCTGTGGCAAGAAGACGCAGCTGAAGCTTTTCTGACAATCTGAAGAAACATTTAATACAATCAAAGAAAACTGAGATTCTGACACCCTTGAGTGATAGTTTTCTTAATTGTGTGATATCAATAAAGAAATTGTGTTCACAACGTATATGTGATAACAAATGCGAATTGACTGTCAGTTCATACTAGTACGTTTTTCGTGGGTCAATTCGTGCCTGAAAAAATAGCACATAGGTCAGTTCTTACCCTGAAGAAATCTGCACTGAACTCCACTCAGCAGCGCAGTTGAATATATTTCTTTGATATTTAATTACATATAAGAAAAAAAATAAATTATTTTAAAAGTCGCCAAATCAGTGGAAGTTATCAGGCCATCAGGAGCGGTTGCTGTTTTAGACCCAATTGGCCATATGATAAAGCCGTATTCACGACTTTACTCTCCTACAGGATAAACATGAAAACCTAACCTAACAAGGAGCAGACCGGAGCTCTGTCTTTGAGCACTAGAAGTTCAAAATGGTTCATTTTATGTTGAAAATTCGGTCTAATTTCTTCAAAGCGAATTTTAGCCTTTCTTGCACTTTTGTCACATCAAAGCGGTTGCCAGTTAATAGTCGTACCTCGGTCAATTCGTACCAGTATGTTTTTGGTTGGTCGGTTTTGGTGGACGGTGAGAAGTCTGGGATGGATGAGTTGTAGTCGGGCATATTGTTTCAATATTTAAATATATTTTTTATAAGAAAATTTTATATGAAAATTTAAAAAATACTACTGAATACCTATTCAAATTTGCAAGAACAAATCAATCTAAAAGTCGTTGAATCTGAGGAATCAGGTAAGTTTTCTGAAATTGTTGGGAATTGTAACTGTTAATCTGCTATTTTCTGACCAATGACGATTTGCTCAGGGTGCGTATTGACTCATCGCCATTAATGGAATTTTATACTAGTAAAAATTGAGTGCCAACCCTTTAAAGCTATATACCGGTATAAGAAAATTTTTCCTGTTCAATCTTTACTGTTTATGTTTCCTTGTTAATCAGAAAAATCAGCTTCGGATGTTAATAACCATTTCCATAAATTTGACTTCGAGCGACTTACCACTGAATGCAATCTCACTGCTACACCCAACCACTCTGCACTAAAGCAGGTTCGGTGGTAAGTTTCAAGATTTTCAACTAATGGTGAACTGGTGAATGACCATTACCATGAATTTTGACTTAAGCACAGGTCACAGACAGATAGTATCAACCAGGGGTCTCCATGAGGTTTAGTATGATAAGCCTATATCCCATCATAAAAACCTCCCACGTTGAAAACGACTCGTCCTAACCCTCGAGACAATACTGAATAGATACCGTAGGATTTCATATTTATTTCGCAGGAGAAGAAAGCTGAGCATTCAGATTATTCATATGGCGAACCACAACCTCTAGTGCAGATCCGAATCTGGGTAAAGGTTTTTGGCTGGTCATATTTCCAATTTTTTCTGTGCATGGATCTGGTTGGCAAAGGGGGTCTAGTGAAGTTTAGTACCATATTCCCGAATGTCATCAAAATCGAAACTGGCAGAATATCCTCATCCAACAAAGAGGACACCAATGCTGCAAGCATCCCTGTGCCCGGTTAGCTCACTCGGTATCGGTAATAAAAGCGTTGGGAACCGGAATACCATGAGGGATGATGATTATATGCGAGAGGTCTACTGGATGCCTCATCGATGCACGGTGGTTCATGTAAGCACCGCTTACGGCTTCCTTTGCCGGGTCTCATGAAGTGCCATATATCCGATTATCATAACAATTTCCCATGTAAGGCACTCAATCTAACCCGGGAGACAATGCCAGATGCTTGAAGCATTGGCGCCCCCTAGTTAGGATGAGAATATTCTGCCAGTTTTTATTTTAACGACATTCGGGAATATGGTACTAAACTTCACTAGACCTAAAACTGCTTTAGACCGCAGGCCTGTTTTACTCTGACAGTCTGAATTAAACCATCCTGCATTTATCTGATTTTGGGTTAAACCTCAGTGTACGACACCAAGAGCTTCCAACGCTCAGTACTGCACTCCAAGCACGGAGACAAAGAACGCCACAAGAAAGTGAACGCAGAATGCCCACACTTCCAGTCGACCAACAAAGCGTGCACACTGACAGCTGACATGCCCGATAACCCTATTCTCATAATACGGGATTTCATTTGGTGAAATAAAGCCCGTTAAACATAAAAATATGTGTCATTTTTTACTTAATTTAACTTGTGCTCACATGATTGGTAAATAAATTCCGTCTGTCTGCCTGAGTCACTTGAAAATTTTAGTGAGAAAAATATATAAATTTCGGAAGAGCGATATGGCAATGTGTGACTGCAGTCCGACCCATCTAGTTACGCCATATCAAGCTAGATCATTACTCAATACTCACTGTTTCGTGGAATTGATGTCTTCTTCCTCTTGGCGTGAATTGCTTGCCTGCGACTTTTCACTAGCTGGCCTAAAATGGGCTAATGAGCCGTAATTATTGCTTACGGGATTTCCTTCGTTTTTAAGCATTGAAAAGGCCATCCTATGGCTTGTTTCGGGTGGCCAGAGGGGGCTATGGTAAGACTCTTTCCACTTCCATAGGTAGTTATGGACAGCTAATACAGCTTCTTGAGGTCGTGCAATACGAGACCAATCTTTGAGGTGGCTCATCCGATCTCTGCTTTCTTAAATCATTTATTTTAGTCAGCTATTTGCTTTTGACCTAACAATAGCGAACCAAGGGGAAAAAAGGAAAAACGCTATATAAACAGTTTTAATGGAAGCGATAAAAACATGTCCATACCGGTACCCAACAAGTCAAAATTGTTTTGTCAAAAGTGAGTGATGTGAACATCTCTATTCATCTATTGATTTATCTTACTATTAGCTATGTTTTTCTTGTAATTACGGTACTTTTCTTTGTTTTTTAGTCTATCTGCGGTGTTGCAGACTCAATGACCTATATATTCCTTCGCAAATCCCACCATTATTTAGTATTTTCTTATGTTGTTATTTTTTATAATATATGGTAAAATAACTTGACTTGACTTGCTGGTACATATTTTCAATTCGGCGTAGGCCGAAGGCGATTCTCATAAAACTGTTACAAACTTTCTGCAAACGAGACATTGCCAGCTTGTTTCATAGCGAATGTGTAACAAGATTAATGATTGAAAAAGAGTCAGGAGAGTAGATCTGTCTGCAAACCTTGCAATTTTATCTATAACGCATGGGCCCGTTTTTTTTTTTTTTTGTAAAACGTTGTTTATGTGCTCTTTCTAATTTAGAGATTACGTGAAAAGAATGCCTAAAAAACAAATATCAGTGGTTCAATGGTTTCGTTATTCAATGACACTATAGGATTACGTATGTCGCGGTCAGATCGATTAGTCTGGGCTGGACAACATAAATTTGGTTTTTAATAAATTAAGGGTTAATATGTTTGCGAGCATCCTATTGTGTGGTAAATTTTTTTCAATAATATATCGTGATTGACTGTGTCGAAAGCTTTCGAGAAATCGAAAATTATGCCAAAAGTTCAACGTTCAAATTCGGATGTGAGATTGTGAACAAGCATAGATGCTAAACCAGTTGAAAGGTGTTTATCACTGAGTAGGCAATATTCTTTCGGAATACTTTCCTCTTCTTCGTGTTATTTATCGAGTTCCGGTTGAGATAAAAATGTGCATTTGAAGTAAATCTGCTCGTCACAAAAGTCACACGCAATGAAATCTTGATTACGTCTAACCACCTTCAAGCATATTTTACATGGTTATTTTTTCCTAATGAAGGGCATTTGAATAAGAAAGCGAAGGAGAATGGGCAGAACGTATTAACGAGATGAAGAAATATATATACTTATTATAACGATTTTGACAATGGACACAACAAAGAGCGCTCACGCGCACACCTTTCGGTTATTCATATTGTTGAATGTCAAAACAAAATTACCAACGTCTAAAGGGTTCAAAATATCTGCCTATATCAGAAAAGAATCGAATTACTCGCCTGGTATTGTGGACATATGTGACGATGTCCTCATTTGAAAGTGTGACCTTGTCTTTGCCAAATGTGCCTTTTGCCGTTTTCAGGAGTCTGACGGGTCTTGAGTGAGTGATTTGGTTATTGAAAGACCGGAATTAGCAAGAGTTTCCTTCCTGTCGTATATTGCATTTTTCACCAAAAGTCTGACGAATGATGAGTGACTTGCCCCGATGATTACGCCTAGTTTGAAGAATATGAAGCACATCTAGATAGACAGTCTTCGGTCAGTTTCAGACTTTTGATAAGCGAACTCTGCTATAATCATTGTCTTCCCTCAAGTCCTTGCACCCGTGTAAGATAAGGCAGTTTCTGTGGCGGCATTTTTCTAAATCATCCTGTTTCGAGTCGCAAAATTCTATCGTTCTGATCAAATTTTGTACAATCGGCACGATTTCTATGACTTGTGCGTTTAGAACACTGAGTTTATCGGCAAAATCATTAGGCGTCGTCATTATGTTTGCAGATGAGTGAAACTGTTGTTGACTATGTTGGGCTTGAGACCGCATATAATTGTCACAACGTGCAGATCTAACCTCACGGCAACGTCGAGGTCCATTACGGGCCGAGATAATTGATCTTGTTCTAAATCACGCTGTAAATATGTCTGTTAACATTTTGTTAATGTCTCTTGAATATTTATTTTCCCCCACATGTCTGTTTTTGTGAACATTTTTTACATTAAAGTTCGTTCAAAGCAATACTGGAAGCAGTGGTTACAAAAACAACTAACGGACACTTAATAGCAAGGATCTCTTAAAGAATGTGGTACCAAAAACTGCACATTAAGCGGAAACATACTAAATGGAACTAACTGTTGTGTTAAAGTGCAGTGAACGGTATCTGCCCTGGGCGATGGTGAAACCATCTACCACCTTTTTTTAGTCGCCTCTCACGACACGCGGTAAAATACGTTAGGGCTATTCCGAATCCGGTACCTACACGGCGAAAAAACATTTTGTTATTACCGGTATTTAGTAACAAGGTGATAGGTGTCTGTAATGCCATCAAGAAGTGGATAAAGTTAAATTTACAGTTGTATTTTAACGAAAATAGGCGGCGGAGCAGCGCAAATAATTTCAGAGTCATTCTGCAAAACCTGCAAAACTTTAACTAAAAAACATATTTAACATGATATAATTTAGTCGTAAAACTCCGTTAAAATTTGGCGGTTTCTAACAATTTTATGGTATTTTTTCTAATTTAGGGCAGTCTGCCTTACCCAATAGCGTCATGTGCAGATCAACGCCTCTCTTCCGCCACCAGAGGAGTGTCTAAATGACAAAGGGCCCCAAACGCATGTAGTATGCCATATTTTATTTCGGATTCTGTGCTTTAATGGCTTTAATGATTTTAATTCAACTTTACAAATGTTGCATTACTTTAACCTTCCAGAAACGCTAATATTGTGGGTAAAAGTGATGATATATTTTATTAGGCATCACCCAAGTACCCGGTCTAAAATAAATTTCTACTCATACTACAACTCCTGCTAGTCTTCGCGCCTTTTCTGCTTGGATATCGCTCATTTCATTTCACATGCATGAACCGTGGATGATCCGTGACTCCGTGCACGATCAATCGTGCACCAAACGTGGATGCACTGATGTAGTGCAATTAACGAATTTACGGTAGGTTTGGGAGTGGTGGTGTTTAATGTGATCCGTTTCTGAACAAGTGTTATAATTCAGAATTGAATCAATCAAAATAAACGAAAAAATCCGTTTGGCATTGGGTTTTATTCGGCGAAAAAAAGTTGTTCATTATAATTATATTTAATTAAAATTATTTAAGTTATCAGGTTAAAATGTCAGAGTTATTCAGCATTTAGTGCACAACATGACTGAGGATGTGCTTTGGAAATAGCCTAGAGCATAAGACCAAGACATCCCTGCAGATGCAGACTTTTTTATTCAGTATTCTCTTGCCATTTTTGGTATGCTGGTATCCAGTACAGAGTAACTGTGAACTGACATAGGATATCATTTTTTTCCCGAGAGAGAGAGGAAAGCTGAGAATACAGCTTAACCATATGGCGAACCACGAACTCTTGTGCAGATACCAGTTTCGAATCAGGGTTTTGATTACTGGTATCATATTCTGTACCTACTCCTCCTGTACTCATTTTTCTTATGCATTGACCTGGTTGGTGGAGGAAGCCGTAAGCGGCGCTTACGTGAACCAGCATCCAGCAGATCTCTCGCATATAATCATAATCCCTCACTGGATTCGAACCTGCGTCATGACGATCAGAGATGCGTATCTTGAAGCGTATTCCCAACGCTTTACCGCCTAGCTAACCGAGCAGGCTTTTCAAAAGACTGTACATTTTAAAGTCTTCTGAAGCCATTAGTCTGCAAAGACTGAAGAACTGCGTATACCTACGCAGTAAGGGCTTATTGATTGACTTATTGATTCGAGTTTTAAAAACGTGTTATATAACATAATCTGTAAGAACTGTTGGAAACTAAGAAGGCGTTGATTTTCATCCCAAGCTTATAAGTTTGTGAAAAAAAGTTTTTGCATAGAATCCATAGGCCTGTGATCTTGATATACGTTTAATTTTACATCATAAAATCTTATGCATTACAAGTCTTTAGAATAATTAAACCTTAAAATGAATTTTTTCGATTGGTGATAAACAAACGAAAATGTGTTCGTATTTTGTCAAAATGTCATATTTGGTATATCTGTTATTTAAA
>OZ023144.1:21469520-21484906 GCA_963675895.2 Styela plicata | reverse complement strand
AGTGGTAGATGATTTCACCATCCCCAGGGTATAAACCACTAACATCGGGAGCTTTACGCAAAGCGGTTCAGCTCGGTTTTGGGTATTTTCTGCCAGTGCAGTGTTGGAGGCATGGGGGTGGAGAAAGCTCTTGCTATAAGTGACCCTATTTTGCTTCCCATAAGTGGCACTCTGCCGGCATTGCTCAGAGCAGACTTCAAAAAAAATTTTAAGGTTTTTTTAGATGTGCTAGTGTGAGTATGAGGGCTGCGATGGTTAAAACTTCAGCGCCTAAAAATACGTTGCGCAGATATACCTGTTTCAGAAAAATGAATGTAAAATTTTGATTAGGTTATCACTGCATTCTACCATGAGCTTAGAGTACGGTTGCTGGCACTTATCTTGTAGTAGCTCTTTGACATTTGAGTGGCCATTAGTTGGTTACTTTTAGGCACTGCTTTCGGTTTCTTGTAAGCGAACACCTATAAAAAAAATATTTGTGTGATTTGATTCAAAATCAAAAGATATAGAATAATTTACCAAAATGATATTTTATATTTTCAGGCGAATTATCCCTGACAAAATTTTGACACAGCGAGGTTAGAAGAGATCACAACAAAAGGAATCGAAATATCAACAAACCAGGTTTGTTTTGTTCACAATGTTGTTATAATGATGTCATAATTATTGTCATACTTTATTTTGCTTCTTACATAATAATCATAAATCATGTTATGACTAAGCATATTTTCTTGCTCGTCATAGTAATTAATATACATTTAAGATGCACACTTCTGATTAACTTGTGCCATACATAATTCTTATATAAATTTGTATTATCATTATTTACCGTGATAAGCTTATAATTATTAGTCAGTTCATTCCTGACTTGGCAAAAATATCACCTTTCCCAGACATCCGAAGAAAATGAGTTCCACTGGGAGAAGGAAAATTTAACAAATGGGCATCATTTCCTTATATATATTTGTGTGTTCTAGTGGATTTAAATGTTTCTTTTACTGTGTTTAATAGCAAATTTTATTGGAAAGCTTCAAAATTATTAATACTGCTGTGAAGACACCCCTTGTCCGTCCAAATAGTTTTCATGAACATTTCAGACCACCCGAAGAAATTCAAGAGCCTGCCACCCTCTTTCATTCCTTGTAACTTGTCTGGTTAATAGTTTATAAATTCAGCGTTTGCACTTCACTCAATAAAAAAAAACTTCTTTCATTAAGCATGAGCCACAGATGGACCGCTCCCTCAAGGAAAATGAACGATGAAATGAACTTTATTTTTAAGAGTATGCAATTAACAATGTTTTACAATATTATATCGGGTTATGAGATTTATCTTGCCATTCCATCCCAGTGTGGAACCCCATGAGGAACCCGGTAAGGTTATCGAGCATCGTCCCTCCAAGGCAAAAGATGTGTGTGCGAACAGCTGTTACTTGTGTGGTTAATTATGTGTCAAACCATGTTCATTACTATGCTGTCATATGTTCGTACTTTGAACTTGAAATGACTTCATTCATATGTTTGTACTTTGAACTCAAAACAGCCTTATCTGTTGTATGTGGTGCAAGGACAGATAGTATCATGTGGTCGGATATTTACTCTGTTAAAACATATTTAGTCAAGTATGAGTCTCTGATGGACCGTACTTTCTACTTTCATAATGTTATGTTGGTACTTTGACCCCCATATGACATCATTTGATAGCTTTGATACGAATTTGTTGTTATATGCGTAATTCCAATCATTTTTATCATAGGAGAAGTATCGTAGTAGATTCAATTTTGTCAGAAATGAGGGTTCCTTAGTTTCTATTCCTGCATTTCATCTTTTGCATTTTAGTGGTTTCAGGAAACTTTTTCAAGTATGTTATGTCTGTTGCATCCTTTGTTTTTGAGCGAATTTTGATTAAAAAAAAAAAAAGCGATTAGGAGTTTAATCAAGACAAGATTACATAGTAAACAAGCAAAAAGAACCTCGAGGGGAATCAAACTCTCATGGTCCCTGAAATGAAATTTTAAAATTTCATCAGGGCTTCATAAGAGTTTTAAATAACCCTCCAGGCAGCATATAATAATTTTCATTGTGGAAAAAAGGAAATTCTTACAAAAATTTACTATAAACTGTAATGATCAATATTGTTGTTTTGCTGCATTGATGCAATACACTATAACAAGCATGTAAAGGGTGGTGTTCCGAGGCATGTCAAAATTGCTTACACTGCAATGAGGAAGTAAATGAGAATAGGAATTTTTGACTTTGTTCTAAAAATACCTCATTTCCTAGAACCGAAAACTGCTGACTAGTGTTTAATATATTTATCAACAATTGTAACCCTGTCCGTCTATATGTGGGCGCTGTTACAGGGCCTTCGACAGGGTGATCTACTATAAGAAGTGGCTGTAAAAAAATAAAATTAAATAAAGCATGAAAGATTTCTCTAAATGCAGGCGAAATTCATACATATGTGGATATTTTACTGAAATTACGCAACACACAAAGTTGGAGGCAGTAATATAATGTAATTAGTAGGTTTATGAAAGTAGAGGTCTACATTTTGTAGTAGCTCTCTGTCATTTGAGAGGCTGTTAATTGGTTCTTTCAAGTTGTTGTTCACGAATAAATAAAAATTAGAAAAACGTGTATCTATTCGGATAACTGGTTACAAAATTTTTATCAGCTGAATATCTATTTTCAGGTCCAGTATTCTATAAGTAGATCAACGGCCAACACAAAGAATGAGCAAATTCTGTCGAATGCATGGAGTTAAGCTTCTAACTTATGGAACACTATGTAAGTTGATTTCTTATCTATATAGAGTTTACTATGTAAGTTGAGATTTCTTATCTATATAGAGATACTATGTAAGGTGAATTTCTTATCTATATAGGGATACTATGTAAGTTGATTTATCTTATCTATATAGAGTTACTATGTAAGTTGAGATTTCTTATCTATATAGAGATACTATGTAAGGTGATTTCTTATCTATATAGAGATACTATGTAAGTTGATTTCTTATCTATATAAAGATAACTATGTAAGTTGATTTCTTATCTACATAGAGATACTATGTAAGTTGATTTCTTATCTACGTAGAATGATCAACTCCAAGACATGGCTTTAAAAAACCACTAGTCACAAACATTAAAAAAAAATGAAATATAAAAAAAAATCAACATTATCATAAATAGACGAGGGGTTCGAGAGTCTTTCTACTCACGTACACAAATTTATTTCCGTAACGTTTCTCTGACCAAGGTCAGACTTCCTCAGACAAGCATTTTCAATAACATTGTGTTCAATTAATCATATTATTATTTTACTATTGAATTCACTGGTTTAAGCCAGTTTGATCATCGGCCAATTATATTTTTTTATCCCTATATAGTGGGCAGATAATTACCTATTTTTGGGTGCTGTTTTTTGTCCTAACGTCTTTCCTGTGTGACATAAGGGGCGACTACAAGGAAGCAAAGAAGTGGTAGATGGTTTTACCATAGTCCTGGGAAGATACTACTCACTGCACTTTATCACGGCAATTCAGTTCCGCTAGGGATGTTTTCAATTTAGAGTGTGGTAGCTGGTACTACATCTTTGCTATTGAGTGGTCATTAGTTGGTTCCTTCTAGGCTTTTCTTCCAGCCTTGCTGAGTGAGTTTCAATAAAAAAAAAGATTATGTTAAATAAACAATAGAGAGCCCATTTTACAATGAAATGATGAGCTTTGCAAACCAAAGAAAATGTTGGTTATATTTGGGGACTGCTTCCACCTTGCTCAGAGTGAATTTCAAATAAAAAAAAAAGATTTTGGACCAATTATGAATGATTAATATATTTTTCATTGTTTCTAGGTGGTGGTTTGCTCACCGACGATTACCTCGGCCGTCCTGAACCCAGAGGAAGGAAAGATTTATATACTGCGTCATTATGGAAATACAAACAGATGATCGATGCGTGGGGAGGATGGAAATTATTTCAACAATTATTATCGACTTTGAGAAATATTGCTGACGAGCATAACGTGACCATCGCTAACGTAGCGACGAGGTACATTTCATTGTGAATATATATCGCCAATTTTTTTTTTTATAAGATTTTTTAAATGATGATACAACCACTAATGTAGCAATGGAGTACTTTTTTCCTACTGATATAGCAGGAATATTTCATTGATTTGGCCGATAACTTGATTAGTTCGTTTCTTTTAGGCGCTGCTTCTGGCCTTGCTCTGTAAATTTCTATCCCTGAACTTCAATTTTATTTTTCAGGTGGGTGCTAGATGACCCTATCGTAGGGGGTGTGATAATTGGATGTCGTTTCGGAGTATCGGGAGCAAACCATGCCGTAGAGAATTTACAGAGCGTGGACACTGATTGGTGCTTAACAGAGCAGAACAGGGCTGCGATTGATCTTATAACGTCACAGTCGAACGATTTAATGAAAAGCATTGGAGACTGCGGCGCAGAATATAGATGAACTGTTGAAAACAGAAAGTGATGTCATCATGTGCCAATAAAGCAGGACAGTGGGCAAAAAGGAAAATATCGAACTGTTTCCCAGAAAAAACCAGCAGGATATTAAAAACTGTGATATCTATGTTTTCAAGAGCAAGAAAAGTTATTTGGTTTGATTGACAGTGTTTCTGTGTATTCTAAACTGATTAAAGCTTTACTGTTAATTAGTGCCTCTGTAATTAACCTGCCAAGTTTGGTTGAAAATGCGAGAAAACGACCCTAAAGCTCTGACCTTTGACCTGATTGGCAGAATTCTGCTTTTCTACTCAGTAGCGCTGTCCAAAATATTTGGTTTGATTCAGATTTTTCGATTCATGAATTCTTAGATTTTCAATTTCTGCGACGATTAGAAATCAACAAAATGTTAAATTTATGAAATAGCAGTGTTGATGTTTTGAAGCTTTTTTTTGTCCATTCTAAGAAAATGTCATGAACGTTTTAGACACCCAGAGAATACGAAGATTTCGTCACCCTGATGCGGACTAAAGCTAGACTGTAGATAGTGCCCTGGTGGTGTTTCACCCGGCAATGTTTGTTGAAAATTTAAGAAAAAATGACCCAAAACATCACCGATTTTAAGTTAAATCGTTGGTTGACGAATGTTTTTATGCATGAAACATATGCATATGGATAAAAATTAGACTCTGTAACGTGTTTGTGTTTTGATTTTTTTTTTTTTTTGGGGGGTTTGAGGGTGTGGTTTCTGCCCTGGGCGATAGCGAGAAACAACACATTATGTGAGAATGAAATTTTGCAATATATTACAAAACTAGGGTGACATAAATCGTGTTTTTTTAGGGTGTCCTGAAACATCCATTTCATTTTTTCTTTTCGGATGAACAATCATCATTATAGCAGTATTGATGATTTTGAACCTTTTTGTACAGTTTGGTTGTTACCAGACACTCAAGAATAGACCATTTAAGTCTCCCAGCCCCAGATATATCATGAAAGATTTGTCCATTTGCTAAATTTTCTTCTGTTGGACGACATTTTTCTATGGGTGTCTGAATACCAGAGTATCTGGCATTCTGACACCACTTCGATATAAACTGCCCGTATTACAAAGCAATATCAATGCAATAGGGTGTTTTAAACATACTTCCAATCTAAAAGTAGTGGTATCTTTAACACAATCAAAACAATTTATGCAAGGATCTTTCCAGTCAGATATTTTATTTTTGTTAAGTATGAGCCACTGATTAGACCGCGCCTCAGCGGCGCAATCTCCCAGTGACTCATACTTAACAAAAGATGCCCCTGGTTCTGACTTTTTTTCAACTGGATTGAATACAGTACAATGAATGTAGGCTTGCAAAATTCAAGGTATCGTGGCTTCTGGAATTTTCGGAAGGAAAAAACTCTTACAAAGCTGTGATGAAATTTTAAAGTGCTTATTTCTAAAATGGAGAAATTGATTCCTTAAGGTTTCTTTTGTTTATTTTCTGTGTAATCCAATATTCAAATTCAATATTCAATCTGCTATATTACACTCCCTATAGTTTGATAGAAAGAATTTGGAATCTTGTAACGAATCCGCAAGTCTGTGAATGTTGCTACAGATAATAAATAAATACCGTCAAAAAACGCACTCTTATTCTCATTTCGCGCACTCAAAAAGTAAGAATGATCAACAAAAAAGCGTGTTGGGCTTGATCCTTATAGAATAGGGTAGTTGAAATGATATCGAAAATTTACATTTAATCAGTGGACTAAGGCTTGAAACAATAATTTTTTTTGCGTATACTGCTCGAAATGTCCCTTAATTATATTATATCATTTTCAAAAATGCTTGTCTAATATTTTTTTGTGTATACTGCACGAAAATGGCCCTTAATTACATCATTTTTAAAATGCTTGTCTAAGGAAGTCTTACTCTGATCCGAGGAGAAAACTCTCTACAGAATTAAAATATCTGTAAATGTTAAACAAAACTTAGAATCTCTCTAATTTGTCATTGTTAAATTTTGCTACTGTATCCTTGTTAACCTTGATACTGTATTCATGTATGTTACGCATACAGAACCGTTAACACAAAGGTATTGGAAATAGGATAAATCACCCTGAAACAATCACACACGCCTATTATTATTACAATTGTATTAAAAATCATTCTGTGCTTTGTCCTTACATATATATATATTTGATTAAAGATTGTTAGTTTAATTATTATATTTTAATTGATTTTTATTTTGGTTTTTATTGATGTTAATTTCTATTCCTCTTTCCTAGAATCTGCCAGAATTTCTTGCTGTATATTGATCAAGGTTGAATATAATTTCTTAGAGATTTCACAGTAACCCAAGTAGGGATCATAGGCCTCGTTGTTGGTTTGAACGGTATTTTAAATTCATTATATAATTATAATGTTTCGTTTGAACAAATTTGCTGGTGTTTGGTTTTACCTTCGCCCAGGGCAGATACTCCACTCACTGCACTTTACCATGGGTGGTTCAGTGACGTCTGGGATGTCTTTCTATTTAGAGTGCAATTGCTGGTACTAACTTTTTTTAGTAGCTCTTTGCTATTAAGTGGCCGTTAGTTGGTTCTTTTTTAAACACTGCTTCGACCTTGCTCAGAGTGAATTTGAATAAAAAGTTATAATTTTATGTGAAATTTAAAACCAAAAATAGCATACAATCATGGTTTTACCTCAAAAATACATGAGTTTAAATAAATTTGATCCTAAGGACAATTTTTAAACCCAAGACAGATTATCAATTCAAGTAGGAATTTCATAAAATTGTCGTTCATATTTATCTCTGTTCCTAATTTGTTTTTTTCCCACGTTGTCTCGGGCTTTAATGGGAATGAGTACTCAATCTCACAGATACTGTTTGGAAGGCAGTTGCTGGTATTATAGCTGAAGGCTCCTTTTAGTCACTGCTTCAAGCATTTTGAAGCGAATTTCGAAATAAAAAAATTCATGAAATCAAACATAACAATGCTGGTTTAATACACATTTAGGGCATTCAGGTGTATATCACATGACCTAAAATGACATGACCGTTTTTCTTTGAAACGTTGATATCCAAAACTCAGCATATAATTTTCTTCTGGTAGATCAGCCCTGTATATCTTTTATCATGACTTTTAAGTTCTCTTTTTCAATTTTTAAAGTTTCTTTTTGTGTTTATTATCGAAGGATAGCTTACAATGCAAATAAATTGTTAGTTTTGTTGAACTGCGTTCGAATCATTTTTGCGGAGGGGGAGGGGTGTGCATGGACCTGGTTGATGCAGGAAGCCGTAAGCAGTGCTTAGTGAACTATCCTGTAGAGGTGAGGCGCCGCAGACTTCAGATTTCTCGCATATAATCACCATCCCTCACGTGATTCGAACTTACACCAAGACGAATAGCATAGCTCGAATCATTTTCCTAATGCTTTAACGATTGAGCTAACCGGCCATCCATGTTACGTTTTGCAGTTCAGATTTCTATCAGTCAAGGTGTCATAGTTTTATCTATTTATATAATCGAAGCAAATCGTTATGGTAAAAACGGAACATTTACTGTTTGTATGAAATTGTGATCCGATTAAAAATAAATATATCTGAATCAAATTCGAATTCCTAATTATTGGTGTTTGCCCATTCGTGCTTGGAGGGTACCGGTAGTTGATTTTGTGAGAACCATAACCATATTGCACCTCCAGATCTACAATGAAATATAGTGCAACTTTTTGTATCAGTGCAGCAATCATATAGCTGGATATTAGTAGCCTGGCCCCCTGGTTTTTACATATGCTTGTTTTAATACTTTAAGCGGATTCGCAGTCGGCCACCGTTGAGGTCGGACGTCTGTGTAATGATCTCAGTCTAAAATATTAATAGCCGATTCTTGACTACATGTGGATACGGGAACGCCGAACGGTATAAATACAGTGAAATCGAATTTTTGTCTTCGCATCTATATTCAACTTACATGCGAAACTGGTCGATTGTACAGGTATGATATTTGATTGATATTCACTTTGAGCAAGGCCGGAAGCAGCTCCCAAAGGAAACCAACCAACGGCCACTCAGTAGCAAAGAGCTACTAAAAGATGTAGTGCGAGCAGCTGCACTCTAAACGGAAATCCCAAATGCAACTAAATCGTCATGGTTTGAGTGGTATCTGCCCTGGGCGATGGTAAAGTCATCTGTCACTTCTATGTTTCCTTTTAGTCGCCTCTTACGACACGCAGGAGATACGTTAGAACGATTCTGAAGCCCGTAACTACACGGCACAAAATGGGATGGAAGCAGTGGACGACACAGCAGAAAAACTACAGCGCAAATCATACGTTTAAAGCAAGCATCGGCGCTCCAGCCATACTTATAATAGTTGGATTCTATTAATGGACTTATGAAAAATTGCGTGGAACAGATAAGATGGACGAAACTGAACAATCGAGGCGGTCGTAATAGTGTACTTTTGTTGTTATCTCTAGTTCCACTCACTGTTTTATTTTTTTCTGAAAGTGAACGCCATCAGCTAGTCGCTTAATTATCACATGCACAACACAATGCATTTTTGTTTTGAATCCACTCAAAATTCGCATACGTTGTGTTTACGTTTCAAATCTTATTTTAGATTTTGTCCGCTTTCCAGAGTGTGTTTTTGTTGTATCCTTTTTTTGCTATTTGGCTTGCCCGTTACCATGACATTTCAGTTTTTTCAGTTCTTTTTGGGATGTTTTCCTTTAGAGTGCAGTTGCTGGTACAACATTTTTTGTAGCCTTTTGCTATTGAGTAGCCGTTGGTTAGTTCCGTTTGGGAGCTACTCCTGGTCTTGCTAAGAGTGAATTTCAATTAAAAAAACTACCGTGACACTGACATACAGATTTTAGGACCACTCAAGAAGCATCTGCAGATCAACAAGTACGTCTTATGCTAATAACGCCCTCAAAAAAGAACTAAAAATATCCAACCAATCCCCGGTGGGAATTTAAAACTACGACCGACCCACTATTCGCCAATTCTACATCTACTAAAAAAATCCAACCAATATGTTTTTTTTTTGTGGTTTCTCGATGGCGAAGAAAAAATGAATTAAAATTGCAGCAGAAGATATCTATATATTTGATTGGGCAATCTGATAATCAACTACCTAAAACGAACGAAGACATGAATCATATAAAACAGTGCACTCGTTGAGAACACTTGGAAAAATCCCAACTCAATTCTAGTCGAATGTTTGTAAACAAACTGACTGCGAAGCGCTAAACACTTGCTTAGTTTTGTTCACTCCATTTACTGGTGCCTAAATTTGAATAATCTTACCAAAGTGTAGAGAAACCAATGATTTTATAGTGTTGTAAAGTTGTTTATTTAATTTCGTTTGAGATTGTATTTAGCTAGTAGGGCTTCGTTTGTCCGAAATAGCATTGATATTGGAATTGTATTCACGAATGATCGCACAAACTTTTTCATAGCATAACGTACATCTACACTTTTTGAAATGCACGATTTGGTCGGAAAATACTGCAGCAATGCTGGTATCATTTGTGTGCCTCCACGACAGTGGAAGTTTGAAATAGCCGATTTTTTTTCGTGTAATGATTAGTTAAAGTTAAGTCAATAAAAGTCCCTGTAGGGATTTGTAACACATTCTATTTTGTTTGTTTTCGGTAAGATGGTCGCATGATATATCGTCATGTTTTTAAGCTTTATTTTAGGTTTTGATCATTTTCCACATCTCTCCAAACTTTAAATGTGTGTTTATTTTTTGCTGTTGTGTCGTAATTTCGGGGATTTGAAAATACACTTTGTTTATGTCTACTATGTCAATTAGGATAGGAAATAATTTTTATCTTGCGTTGGAGAAAAGCCGAGAATAAAGCCTAATCATATGGCGAACCGCGACCTTTCGTGCAGATACCAGTTCCGAATCGGGGTGGAGGTTTTTGGATTATCATATTTCTCATGCTTCCTGTACACGGACATGGCTGGTCTGGGAAGCCGTAATCAGTGATTACGTGAACTACCGTGCGCCGGCGAGGTATAATCACCATCCCTCACGGAATTCGAACCTGCGTCATATCGATCAGAGATGCGTTTTCCCAACGCTTTGCCGATTGAGCTAACCGGGCATCCAATTAGCGACATGAATCCAAAAGTGCGACCCGCCAATTCCACATTACAAGAATCGATGTATTTCAGGTAATTTTTTGCCAATTAAATCATTTTTCATTCCCAAAGTTGGATTTCGAAACTTTTTCATTTTGTGGATTAAGGAAATTATTCAAAACAATGAAAACCCCCCAGATACGGCATTAATTTACTCCATATCGATGTTTCAATATTTGGCCCATTGCCATATCGAAGGTGACTGTGTCAGGTAGAAGCGTACACTAAAATAATATTAAGGCATACTCTACTTGTGATATTATTTATTTATTTACAGTCACTTTTTGGAGTGGATGACCCTGTCCGAGGCCCTGTAACGGCGGCCACTTATAGACGGACAGGATTACAATTACTGGAAAGATACGATATTTTCCTGTTCGGCTTAGCCTATCCAAGTTATTACGCTCTGGGTCGAGTGGTGGGCATGGAAGTGAGCCGGACTCGAACCCTAGATGCCAACATGTTTAACCACTAGGCCATCGCTGGTACTTATGGTTGAATAATAAATCAGCGTTACCTTCCTCTACAGTGGACTATGCTTTCGTAAACAGATTGTAAAAACCTCAGGTAAACAGATAATGACAAAAAAGATGGATTTTTATTTCACAATAAAACAAAATTCAAAAAGAAGAAAATTGAATTGAAATTTTTTATATAACAGATAGACTCATATAATTATCGGAAAGTCACGAACTTCACAGTTTGGGCAAGTCCACTCAAGATATTAGATCCTGGGATCGATGGGAAGTCATTTTCTTCGGGTGTCCAACTCGTCAGGTAGAAGAAACGACCAATCAGCTGGACTATATGTAACTACCCATCACACATGAAGCAATTGTGACATACAACCAGTGACCTCGTAATATTTTAAATTGCACTTAAGTTTATTGTAATTTTTTTCTAAACAACACAATCATGCATGATCCACGGATGGAAAGTGCCTAAGCAGCATAATCCATCAGTGACTCATGCTTAATGCATAATTAATTCATACATATTTCACCCCAAAAAATGCTTCAATTTGCAAATATTTACAAAGATGAAATATTGGATTGATTAAATTGGGGACCATAACAACTGATCACTGAGTATCAGTGTAGTTTATCAGAATGAATGTGTTTGACAGAATGAAATTTCTATAAAGTTGCATAAAAAGCTTTATGCATACATATATAGTGAGTCAATAGGCAGGCCAATGAAGCATTGACCACAGACGTCGCAACAAAGGATTGTGAGAAACACAGGACCAAACAAAGCCAGGCAAAAAATGACCAAAAATATCCCAAAAATCACCAAGCTAACAGGTATAACAACAGCAAAGGTCACAGTTTTCCTGTTCGCTTCTATGAGACTTTTCAACTAACTATGATGATAACTATGGTGGACAATTCTCCCTGATCTGGGCTATCCTAATAATGGTCGATGTTCAATTGGGCATAAAACTTTGTAATTTTGTTAGGATGGAACGAATATTTCCATCTTACGAACATCATTCAGTCATGCTTTCTTTCTTTTGAAATTTACAACGAAAAAAAAGTGACGAATAAACATGTATCAACATTCCTACTGCTGGTTATGACCCATCTGTGAAATATACGTGAAAATTAGGTATGGTGTTATTTTGCTTAAAAAAGCACGAAAAAATTTAAGCGTGAAAATTGGAACTTGGAATATTTTTCAGAAAAAAAAAATATCCCAACATCTTGGTGTGTGATGAGGATGACTCAAAGCATATTCGACCGAAAATAACCCCCAGAATCACCAAAGCTAACAGATCTAACAGCAACGTTCATGTCCTTCCTGTTTCTATACTACTCTACGGACCATATTGTGCTCCAGGTTGATGAAGAAGAACAATTCTCCTTGATGTGCTCGATTTACTACGACGTTTAACCTTTAATAACAGCGACAGGTCGTAACTTGATTGCTTTTTTACTGATTCCGACAGCGTGACAGGTGTTGACAACGTCAGTTACATTTTTGTACGATTCTGGTGCCTGGAAAGTGGAATTGTAAATGAAATGAAAATGCATCACAAAGTCGAGCTGGATCCAGACTTTTTTAATGAAAATTCATGCTATTCAATTTTTTTTTTTACAGCCACTTCTTAGAGTGGATCACCCTGTCCAAGGCCGCGTAACAGCGGCCACTTGGACGGACAGGGTTAGAATTGCTGGAAGAATAAGATCTTTTCCTGTTTGGCTTAGCCTACCCAAGTTATTACACCCTGGGTTGAGTGATGGTTATGGATAAGCGAGCCAGACTCGCCGGGACTCGAACCTGAGATCTCTAACCTGCGATACCAACATTGAACCATTGGATTAATTTCGTTTTTCGATTATTCCTAATTTGCTGAAATCATGATATATAAGGATGATTTTCTATGAATTACTAACCTCTTCCATCACAAGTTTGGGTGAAGCTACACGTATAGAAATTCCAAGATCAGCCAGTTTATTTAAAACGTCTTGATAACTAATGTTTCTTCGAGACTTTGCTCGAGATAAAGCTCGACCCTGAAAAGTAGGATTATAGTTAATTTAACCAATAAAAATTTGAAAATTTTGTTTCATTTTTTCCCCTAAGAGTAAGCGCCGTACTTGGTCACACTTTAATTTTAATTTAAGGGCTAACTTCTTGCTGATCCTAATCATTTCATTTTCGCTATATTGTTATTGCTCGTCTAGTAATGTTAGTCATCTGGTAATAGGCGTGTGTTGTTCTATTTATTGCATCTAGTATTGTCAAGGATATTTCGAGTATTGATTTCTGGGTTGGACTCAATTCTAAGAATTGACAATTCTAAGAATTGACTCAATTCTAGGTTGACAGTCCTAGTCTAATGGTTCATTTAATTTATATAAATATTGTGGTAACGTCAAAGTCAACTAAATAGTACTAGATACAAGGCAACAAGTGAGCCAGATGTAAACAAAGTAATCAACCAATTTAGGATCACGAATCATAGCGGTAGCTCAGCAATTACTAACTAACAGATAAGATTCAAACTCACATAAGCAGTATTGGAAATTAGATACATCACCATTATGTATTGAATTAATTTTTACCACAAATATATAAGCGAGCTTACCGCCCCATGACACGTAGTACCAAATGTTTCTTCCATACCCTGCTCGGTTCCTGTCAGTACGTAACTACACGTTCCCATCGTACCTCCAATCAGTACCGGTTGACCTGTTAACTGGGAAATAAGAGAGAAAACTTTAACAATATTGACGGAGAATTTATTGAAAGCAACGACCCAATGGCTGTCATTTTGAAATCACAGTTTATTGAAAATCTAATGTCCAAATCTTGAAGAGTCTGGTTACAATAATTCATAAATATAGACGCTTGCTACATATGATGTTAACTGGTCCTTCATCATATTTAGTAGCTCAGATTGAGACCTTACTTTGTGATGGTTGAGTCCTCGAAGCTCCATTTTGTAGTGACTCTTTGTCATTTGAGTGAGTGACTATTAAGGTCCCACTACATGTTTGCGTAGGCTGCGTTTTTTCTAGGTTTGTTTTATTTTATCCTTGCGTTTTACGCAAGCGCAATGCTCTGGATGCATTTCCTCATGTTTTCCAATGAAACAGAACAGTTTGCTATGCAAACTAACGAAAGTGCCCGTTTCGTTGCTAGCGTTTGAGCTTCGTAGGCATTTGAACAGGATCAATGCAAAGCAATACAGACGCCTACTGTCGTTTTTATTTTGTTACCCGAAACGTAATGCAATGCATTGGCAAGACAACTTCGCATGTATTATGGGTTTGTGGCCTTTAGGCTCTTTGTCATTTGAGTGCGTGACCATTAGGTTATTTCTAAAAAAAAATAATTTTAAATAGTGTTTTAATAAAAGTCTCGGGAATCATGAGTAGTTTTCCTGTGAAGTTACCGCTTCCTAAGTTAGGCATGGACATAATTAGTGGAGGAAACCGTAAACAGCGGTTATGTGAACCAAGCCTCTCACAAATATATCATACTGAACAAGCTTTGGGCGAGCGTCAGGACATTCTGAGATGCGTAGCTAGAAGCGTATTACCATTAAGCTAGTCATGCATTCGATATCATTACTCGAAGGTTTTAAATATGTTATTCAAGGCATATCCTTCAGCCTTCACTAATTTAGCTAACAAAGTGTCTCTAAGAATCTTTTACCTGATAATCAACAGGGATAAGTGGGTGGTGAGGTGGGAAGGCACGTGTTGATCCTTTCCTGTGGACAAGTAACGTTTTCTGTTTACCATCGACAATATGTTCTTCAACTTTAGCAATATTATGTGAGACGTCGTAGATCAAATGCATGTCCAAGTCATCAGCAGGACATTTAAATACCTTGCCGAAAGCCTGGATAGATGAAAAAAATAAAGTTGTATTTCTATAATTTCGCTTATCTACAGGTATCTTACACGTATTGAGTAGGTTCTTCACACTATTATGGTTAGACCAGGCACATTAATGTTATTTTCAGAGAGAGGCAAAACACAATGACAATATGAAAAACAGAGTTATCATGTTGGCATCGCAGGTTGAAGATCTCAGATCCGAGTCCTGGTTCATTAATCCATGCCCATCACTCAACCCAGGGTGTAATAAATTGGTTACTCCAAGCTGAACTGAAAATCTTTCCAACAAGTCTATTCCTATCCGTCTATAAATGGCCACTGGTCTGGGTGATTCACTCCAAGAAGTAGCAATGAAAAAAAAGAGTTCAAGGACCAGGAGTTCATGATTATGGGCGACTTTCCAGTAATAGT
>OZ023144.1:21451979-21469420 GCA_963675895.2 Styela plicata | reverse complement strand
ATCAATTTGTTATTGTATCTTTCTGTTTTACCTCTCTCTGAAAATAAGATTGATGGGCCTGGCCTAACCATAATAGTGTGAAGAGCATCAAAACTCAATACGCATAAGATACCTGTAGATTAACAAAATTTTAAAAATCTAACCTTATTTTTTCTTCATCTATCCAGGCTTTCGGCAAGGTATTTAAATGTCCTGCTGATGACTTGGACATGCATTTGATATACGACGTCTCACATAATATTGCTAAAGTTGAAGAACATATCGTTGATGGTAAACAGAAAACATTACTTGTTCATAGAAAAGGATCAACACGTGCCTTCCCACCTCATCACCCACTTATCCCTGTTGATTATCAGGTAAAAGATTCTTAGAGGCACTTTGTTAGCTAAATTAGTGAAGGGTTAAAGATATGCTTTGAATAATATTTTTCTAGTTGGGTTTGAAACCTTTGAGTGATGATTTCGAATGCATGGCTGGCTCGATAGTAATACGCTTCGGGCTACGCATCTCAGAATGTCCTGACGCTTGCCCAAATCTTGTTCAGTATAATATATTTGTGAGAGGCTTGGTTCACATAACCGCTGTTTACGGTTTCCTTCATTAACTATGCCCATACCCGACTTAGAAAGCTGTATTTGCGCAAGAAAACTACTGATGATTGCCGAGACTTTTATTAAAAACAATCATCAAACATCTAGAGTTATTTTAAGAGAGAGAGCCATTTTTTCTTAGCGACATGCTGCGCGCGCGGGTAACTATGAAGCAAGACCGGAAACAACCCTTCTCCTCTCTACACGAGCAACTACCGACCATTTACTACAAAAGCTACGAAAGATCTATTACTAACTGTTATCTAAAAGCAGAAACATTCCCCCAGAATGCGCGAACCTGAACCTGCGCCCAACAAGAGGCGCGCGTGAGAGCATCGAGTGGTATCTTCCCTGGGCGATGATAAAAAACCCATCTAACACTTCTTTGTCTCCTTTCAGTCGCCCTCTTACGACACACAGGAAACTACCATTAATACAATTCTAATTCCAAAGCCTGTTATCTATAGGTTGAGGAATTAACCTAATTTTGTCACTCACTCAGATGACAAAGGGCCTAACACGGCACTCAACACTAGACACACCAGGAACAAAACTAAAGTTGTCTTACCAATGCGTTGCATTACGTTTCGGGTAAATCAAATAAAAAACGGCAATTACACCACGCTGCATTGCTATTAGTTTAATCGTGTTCCACTATTGCCCTACGAAGCTCCAAACGCATGCAACGAAACCGGGCCACTTTGTTTAGCTTGCTATAACAAACCCGTTCTGTTTCATTGGAAAACAGTGAGGGAAATCTCATCCAGAAGCATATAGCGCTTGCGTAAAACGCGAACCAAGGTGATTAAAATAAAAAACAAACCTGAGAAAAACGCAAGCCTACGGCAAACATGTAGTGGGACCTTAATAGCTCACTCACTTCAAATGACAAAGAGTCACTACTACAAATGGAGGCTATCGAGAACTCAACCATCACAAAGTAAGGTCTCAAATCTGAGCTACTAAATATGATGAAGCACCGGATAAACTCTTTCAAGGTTTGGCACATTAGACTTTTCAATAAACTGTGATTTCAATTCAAAAATGACAGGCCCATTGGGTCGTTGCTTTTCAATAAATTCTCCAGTCAATAATTGTTAAAGTTCTTCTCTGTTTATTCTCTCAGGTTAACAGAGTCTACCAAGGTACTAATCTGGAGAGTTACGATGCGGAACTCTGTAGTTACGTCATGACAGGGAACTCAGAGCAGGGGTATGGGAAGGAAACATTTGGTATCACGACGTGTCCATGGAGGCGGTTAAGCCTGTGCTATTTTCATATATATTTGTTAGTAGAAAATTAATTCAGTACGTTAATTTGTGATAGTTATCTAATTTCCAATTACTGTTCATGTCGAATTTGAATCTTATCTGTTAGTTGGTAATTGCAGAGCTACCAACGTCCATGCATTCGTGATTCCTAAATTGGGTTGATTGCTATTGTTTACGTTGGCTGACTTGTTGCCTTGTATCTAGTGATTACATATTCAGTTCACTTCATGCTTAGCTGTGAAAGAGTGGATTAAAGCCTAGCTCTTGATATCCTAAGAGTTGTAATTTGATGTTGTATACTGCTATTACGTTACCACAAACAATATTTAATAATAAACTTAAAGAAGTGAACCAGTAGACTTACTCTCGACTGTCAAACCTTTTAAATGTTGACTACCACATTCGTAAAAAGAATCGGATTTTGCCTTTCGGCTGAATATGAATTTCAGAATAGCCACATCTTCATGATTATATGTTCTTCAAAAGGATTTTATATTAATATTATTTTGGGGGGTGCCTGGTTAGATCAATCGGGTTAAAGCGTTGGGAATATACGCTTTCCGAAGCTACGCGATCTCTGATCGTTCATTGTGCAGAGTTCGAATACCATGGGGGATGGATATGACTTATATTGCAAAGGTCTGCTGGACTCCTCGCCGGTGCAACGTGGTTCCACGTACTCACTCTGCTTATGGCTTCATCCACCAACCAGGTACTTAAATTAAAAAAGGAAGTATGATCAAGTAAGGGGGCGCTTGGGGAAAAAATGAAACAAAATTTTCAATATTTTTCTTGGTTATAATTAACTATAATCCTATTTTTTCAGGGTCGAGCTCTATCTCGAAGCAAAGTCTCGAAGAAACATTAGTTATCAAGACGTTTTAAATATAACTGGCTGATCTTGGAATTTCATATCCGTGTAGGCTTCACACTAAACTAGTTATGGAAGAGGTTAGTAATTCATAGAAAAATCATCCCTATCATATATCATGATTTCAGCAAATTAGGAGTAATCGAAAAAAACAAAATTTAATCCAAATGGTTCAATGTTGGTATCGACAGGTTAGAGATCTTTGGTTTCGAGTCCCGACGAGTCCGGCTCGCTTATCCATAACCATCACTCAACCCGGGGTGTAATAACTTGGGTTAAGGCTAAGCCAAACAGGAAAAGATCATATCCTTCCAGCAATTCTAACCCTGTCCGTCCAAGTGGCGCGCTTGTTACGGTGGCCTTGGGGGACAGGGTGATCCACTCTAAGAAGTGACTGTAAAAAAAAAAAAATTGAATAGCATGAATTTTCATTAAAAAAAGTCTCTGAATTCAGATCGACTATCTGATAAAGTTTTCATTTAATTTGCAATTCCACTTTCAGGCACCAGAAATCGTACCCAAAAATGTAACTGACGTTGTCAACCTGTCAACGCTGTCGGAATCAGTAAAAAAAGCAATCAAGTTACGACCTGTCGCTGTTATTAAAGGTTAAACGGTCGTAGTAAAATCGAAGCACATCAAGGAGAATTGTTCTTCTTCATCAACCTGGAGCACAATATGGTCCGTAGATAGATAGTATAGAAACCAGGAAGGACAATGAACGTTGCTGTTAGATCTGTTAGCTCATGGTGATTCTGGGGGTTATTTTCGGCATCGAATATGCTTTGAGTCATCCTCATCACACACCAAATTGTTGGGATATTTTTTTTTTTCTGAAAAAATATTCCAAAGTTCCAATTTTTCACGCTTAAAATTTTTCTCGTGCTTTTTTTAAGCAAAATAACACCATAAACCTAATTTTCAACGTATATTTCACAGATGGTGTCAATAACCAGCAGGTACGGAAATGTTGATATCTGTCTATTTGTCACTTTTTTTTCGTTGTAAATTTCAAAAGAAAGAAAGCATGACTGAATGATGTTTCGTAAGATGGAAATTATTCGTTCAACATCCCTTACAAAATTACAAAGTTTTATGCCCAAGTAAACATCGACACAATATTAGGATAGTGCGGATCAGGGAGATATAATCCACGCCCAGCCTAAGAAGCGCATCATAGTTAGTTGAATAGTTCATAGAAGCGAACAGGAAAACTGTAACCTTTGCTGTTGTTATACATGTTTAGCTTGGTGATTTCTGGGATATTTTCGGGTCATTTTTTGCCCGGGCTTTATTATGTGGTCTTGTGTTTCTCACAATCCTTTGTTGCGATGTCTGTGGGTCAAGCTTAGTTGGCCTGCAATTGACGCACTATATATGTATGCATAATTAGCTTTTTTATGGCAACTTCATAATAGAAATTTCATTCTGTCTGAAACAACATTCATTCGCTTGATAAACTACACTGATAGCTCAGTGATTCAGGTTGTTTATCGGTCTCCAATTTAATCAAGACCAATATTTTCAATCTTTGTAAATATTTTGCAAATTGAAGCATTTTTTTTGGGGGTGAAATATGTATGAATTAATTATGCATTAATTAGGCATGAGTCAGGATTAGGAAGATTCTGATGGATTATGCTCTGCTTAGGCACTTGTCCATCCGTGGATCATAGCTATGACTTGTGTTGTTTAGAAAAAAAATTACATTTAAACTTAAAGTGCAATTTAAATATATTACGAGGGGAGGTCCACTGGTTTGTAATATCTCCATGATTGCCTACGTGTGTGTTGATGGGTAGTTTACATATAGTCCCACTGCTGAACATCCATGGACTGGGACCTTTTCTTCTACCTGACGAGTTGGACACCCGAAGAAAATGGGATAACTTCCCACCGATCCCAGGATCTAATATCTTGAGTGGTCTTTACCAAAACTGTGAAGTTCGTGTATGACTTTCCGATAATTTATATGAGTCTATCTGTTATATAAAAAAATTTCAATTCAATTTTCTTCTTTTTTTTTTTTCTTTTTTTGAATTTTGTTTTATATATTGTGAAATAAAAAATCATCTTTTTTGTCATTATCTGTTTGGAATCTCCTGAGGTTTTTTACAATCTGTTTACGGAAAGCATAGTCCCACTGTAGAGGAAGGTTAACGTGGTGATTTATCATTCAACCATAAGTACCAGCGATGGCCTAAGTGGTTAAACATGTTGGCATCTTGGGTTCGAGTCCGGCTCTACTTCCATTACATTGCCCCACCTCCCACCCAACCCCACCCCACCCTCCCACCCCCACCCCATCCCACTACATAACCCAGAGATACATAACCTGGGTAGGCTAAGGCCCCCTGAACAAAAAAAAAGATGAAAAAAGAGAAAAAAGTCATATCTTTTAATTTAGGTAAGGGTTGTAACCCTGTCCATCTATAAGTGGCCGCTGTTACAGGGTGATCCATTCTAATAGAGTGGGTTCCTTGTAAAAAAATAATAATCGCAATTAGAGTATGCCTTAATATTATTTTTAGTATACACTTCTACCTAACACAGCAACCGTTCGATATGGCAATGGGCCAAATATTGAAACATCGATATGGAATAAATTAATGCCATATCTGGTGGGGTTTATCATTGTTTTGAATAATTTACTTTAGCCACAAAATGAAAACAAAGATTGGAAATCCAACTTTGGGAATGGAAAATGATTCAATTGACAAAAAAAAAAAATCACCTGAAATACATTTGACTGCTGTGATGTGGAATTGGCGAGTAGTGGGTTGGTCGCGGTTTTGCTTCAGGTCGCTGATTGGGTGCTCCCGGTGTTAGCTCAATCGGTGAAGCGTTTGTGTGAATACGCGACACAGGTTTCGAATCCCTGAGGGATGATGATTATATGCGAAAGGTCTACTGAACGCCTCGCCGGCTTACGTAAGCACTGCTTATGGCTTCCAGGCCCGTGTACAGGAAGAATGAGAAATATGATAATCCAGGTATCTGCACGAGAGGTCGTGGTTCGCCATATGGTTAAGCTGTATTCTCGGCTTTCCTCTACCGCGGGATATAAATAATATATATAAAAATTATACCTTATCTTGATTAGTCGGATATTTTTAGTAGATGTAGAATTGGCTTATAGTGGGTCGGTCTTAGTTTTAAATTCCCACCGCAGATTGGTTGGATATTTTTAGTTCTTTTTTGAAGGCGGCATTAGCATATGGCGTATTTGTAGATCTACAGATGCCTCTTGTGTGGCCTTAAAATCTGTGTGTCAGTGCCACGGTATTTTTTTCTATTGAAATTCACTCTAAGCAAGGCCGGAAGCAGCTCTCAAACGGAACTAACCAACGGCTTCTCAATAGCAAAGGGCTACAAAAAATGAAGTACCAGCAACTGCACTCTAAACGGAAAACATCTCGAAAGGAACTGTACCCCCATTGTAACGGGCAGTGAGTGTATCTGCCCTGGGTGATGGTAAGACCATATACCTCTTCTTTTTAGTAATCTATAATGTTAAAGTACTTACGTAGACTAGAGGTCGAATTAGAAATATGAGGCTTTTGAAAGAGTTTTAACTTTTTATTTGCATTTGGAGGTCTGTACCTGGCCTTTAATATTTGATTCTCACACATGGTTGGTGAAGGGACGGCGGAAGCGGAAGTTTCAGATTCTGGTAGGCTCAGCAGCATAAACAGAAAAAACTTGGGAAAATTTTAGACTAACCATGTTTTGTCTGTGAGTGACAACAAGACAGAGACAATCTCATTAAGATCTACTACGAATGGCAACGAGACAGGGCCTTGGGTCCTGGAGTCATATCAGTTTATTTCGATCTTAGCCATATAGCAAAAGAAGTACACAGCAAAAACACACAGAACAAAATACCGACGAGGAATTTGGAAAGCGAGCGGACAAAATTTAAAATAATATTTGAAACGTAAACACAACGTATGCGAATTTTGAGTGGATTCAAAACAAAAAAATGCATTGTGTTTGTGCGTGTGATAATTTAAGCGACTAGCTGATGGCGTTCACTTCCGGAAAAAAATAAAACAATGAGTGGAACTAGAAATAACAACAAAAATGTACACTATTACGACCGCCTCGATTGATTAGTTTCGTCCATCTTATCTGTTCCACGCAACGTGCAGGTGTAATTTTTCATAAGTCCATTAATAGAATCCAACTATTATAAGTATGGCTGGAGCGCGATGCTTGCTTTAAAACGTATGATTTGCGCTGTAGTTTTTCTGCTGTGTCGTCCACTGCTTCCATCCCATTTTGTGCTGTGTAATAATAATAATAAATTCCGTCTGTCTGTCTGTCTGTCTGTAGATTGCGGGCTTCAGAATAGTTCTAACGTATCTCCTGCGTGTCGTAAGAGGCGACTAAAAGGAAACATAGAAGTGACAGATCGACTTTACCATCGACCAGGGCAGATACCACTCAAACCATGACGGTTTAGTTCCATTTGGGATTTCCGTTTTTTAGCGTGCAGCTGCTTGCACCCTACATCTTTTAGTAGCTCTTTAGCTACTGAGTGGCCGTTGGTTGGTTTTCCTTTGGGAGCTGCTTCCGGCCTTGCACAAAGTGAATATCAAATCAAATATCATACCTGTACAATCGACCAGTTCCGCATGTAAGTCTAGAATATATTGATGCGAAGACAAAAATTCTATTTCACTTGTATTTTATATCGTTCGGGCGTTCCCGTATCCATATGTAGTCAGGAATCGGCTATTTAATATTTTAGACTGAGATCATTACACAGACGTCCGACCTCAACGGTGGCCGACTGCGGAATCCGCTTAAAGTATTAAAACAAGCATATGTAAAAACCAGGGGGCCAGGCTACTAATAATCCAGCTATATGATTGCTGCACTGATACAAAAAGTTGCACTATATTTCATTGTAGATCTGGAGGGTGCAATATGGTTATGGTTCTTCATGAAATCAACTACCGGTACCCTGCAAAGCACGACTGGGCAAACACCAATAATCAGGAATTCGTATTTGATTCAGATATTTTTTTTTTTAATCGGATCACAATTTTCATACAAACAGTAAATGTTCCGCTTTTACCATAACGATTTGCTCCGATTATATAAATAGATAAAACTATGACACCTTTGACTGATAGAAAGCTGAACTGTAAAACGTAAACAATGGATGGCCGATTAGCTCAATCGTTTAAGGCTTTGGGAAAATGCTTCGAGCTATGCATCTCTTTCGCTTCGTCGGTGGTGTAAGTTCGAATCATGTGAGGGATGGTGATTATATGCCACAAGTCTGAAAGTCTGCGGCGCCTCACCTGTACAGGATAGTTCACTAAGCACTGCTTACGCTTCCTGCACCAACCGGGTCCATGCAGAGAAACACGATAAGCCAGAAACCTTCACCCCGATACGGAACTGGCGTCTTCACGAGAGCTCGTGGTTTGAGCCATGTGATTAAGCGGTATTCTCGGCTTTCTTATCTCACAGATAAAAAATGATATCATATCCTTCAACCCACATTTCATTTCCAAAGGCATAAATCCAACCTATTTAGATTCTAGTTCTTGCCTAAAATAAAAATTTCCACTCCTCCATTCACTGCCAATTTGAAGTTTTTCATTGAAATTCAACTCTAGCAAGGTCGGAAGCAGTGCCTAAAAGGAAACCAACTAATGGCCACTTAATAACAAAGAGCTACTCAAAGATGTAGTACGAGCAACTGAACTCTAAACGGAAAACATACCGAGAAACGAAACTTAATCGCCATGATAAATTGCACTAAGTGGTATCTTCCCCGGGCGATGTTAAAAAGTATTCTTACTTCGTTGTTTCCTTTCAGTCGCCTCTCACGACACGCAGGAAAATACGTTAGAACTATTCTAATCGCCTGCATCGAATTGAGCATATGCAGCTAACCGAGCATGTGCCGGATGACAACATGCACCACCCAAGTCCACTTACATGCCTGCACACCCCCTCCCCCTCCGCAAAAATGATTCGAACGCAGTTCAACAAAAAACTAACAATTTATTTGCATTGAAAGCTATCCTTCGATAATAAACACAAAAAGAAACTTTAAAAAAATTGAAAAAGAGAACTTAAAGTCATGATAAAAGATATACAGGGCTGATCTACCAGAAGAAAATTATATGCTGAGTTTTGGATATCAACGTTTCAAAGAAAAACGGATCATGTCATTGTTAGGTCATGTGATTTTTTTTGTTTTTTATACAAACCTGAATGCCCTAAATGTGAATATTAAACCAGCATTGTTATGTTTGATTTCATGAATTTTATTTATTTCGAAATTTCGCTTCAAAAATGCTTGAAGCAGTGACTAAAAGGAGCCTTCAGCTATAATACCAGCAACTGCCTTCAATCAACAGTATCTGTGAGATTGAGTACTCATTCCCCATAAAGCCCGAGACAACGTGGGGAAAAAAACAAATTAGGAACAGAGATAATATTGAACGACAATTTTATGAAATTCCTACTTTGAATTGATAATCTGTCTTGGTTTAAAAATTGTCCTTAGGAATCAAATTTATTTAAAAACTCATGTATTTTGAGGTAAAACCATGATTGTATGCTATTTTTTGGTTTTAAATTTCACATAAATTAATAACTTTTTATTCAAATTCACTCTGAGCAAGGTCGAAGCAGTGTTTAAAAAGAACCATAACGGCCACTTAATAGCAAAGAGCTACTAAAAAAGTTAGTACCAGCAATTGCACTCTAAATAGAAGGGACATCCCAGACGTCACTGAACCACCATGGTAAAGTGCAGTGAGTGGTATCTGCCCTGGGCGAAGGTAAAACCAAACACCAGCAAATTTGTTAAACGAAACATTATAATTATATAATGAATTTAAAATACCGTTCAAACCAACAACGAGGCCTATGATCCCTACTTGGTTACTGTGAAATCTCTAAGAAATTATAATTCAATACCTTGATCAATATACAGCAAGAAATTCTGGCAGATTCTAGGAAAGAGGAATAGAAATTAACATCAATAAAAACCAAAATAAAAATCAATTAATATAAAATCAATTAAACTATAATAATATAAAACTTAACAAATCTTTAATCAAATGATATATATATGATGTAAAGGACAAAAGCACAGAATGATTTTTATACAATTGTAATAATAATAGGCATGTGATTGTTCAATCGGGTGATTTATCCTATTTCCCAATACCTTTGTGTAAACGGTTCTGTTAGTGCGTAACATACATGAATACAGTATCAAGGTTTAACAAGGATACAGTAGCAAAATTAACAATGACCAAATTAGAGAGATTCTAAGTTTTGTTTAACATTTACAGATATTTTTAATTCTGTAGAGTTTTCTCCTCGGATCAGAGTAAGACTTCCTTAGACAAGCATTTTTAAAAATGATGTTAATTAAGGGCCATTTCGTGCAGTATACACAAAAAAACTATTAGACAAGCATTTTTGAAAAATTGATATAATATAATTAAAGGGACATTTCGAGCAGTATACGCAAAAAAAAATATTGTTTCAAGCCTTAAGTCCACTGATTAAATGTAATTTTCGATATCATTTCAACTACCTATTCTATAAGGATCAAGCCCAAACACGCTTTTTTGACATTCTTACTTTTTGAGTGCGCGAAATGAGAATAAGAAGTTGCGTTTGACACGGTATTATTTATTTATCTGTAGCAACATTCACAGACTTGCGGATTCGTTACAAGATTCCAAATTACTTTTCTATCAAACTATAGGGAGTGTAATATAGCAGATTGAATATATTGAATTGAATATTGGATTACACAGAAAATAAACAAAAGAAACCTTAAGGAATCAATTTCTCATTTTAGAAATAAGCAGTTTTAAAATTTCATCACAGCTTTGTAAGAGTTTTTTTCCGAAAATTCCAGAAGCCACGATACCTTGAATTTGCAAGCCTACATTCAATTGTACTGTATTCAATCCAGTTGAAAAAGTCAGACCAGGCATCTTTTGTTAAGTATGAGTCACTGGGAGATTGCGCCGCTGAGGCGCGGTCTATCCAGTGGCTCATACTTAACAAAAATAAATATCTGACTGGAAAGATCCTTGCATAATTTGTTTTGATTGTGTTAAGATACCACTACTTTTTAGATTGGAAGTATGTTTAAAACTCCTATTGCATTGATAATTGCTTTGTAATACGGGCAGTTTATATCGAAGTGGGCAGAATGCCAGATACTCTGGTATTCAGACACCCATAGAAAATGTCGTCCAACAGAAGAAAATTTTAGCAAATGGACAATCTTTCATGATATTATCTGGGGCTGGGAGACTTAAATGTCTATTCTTGAGTGTCCAGGTAACAACCCAAACTGGTAACAACCCACATAAAAGGTTCAAAATCATCAATACTGCTATAATGATGATTGTTCATCGAAGAAAATGAAATGGATGTTCAGGACACCCTAAAAAAACACGATTATGTCACCCTAGTTTGTATATATTGCAAAATTTCATTCTCAACATAATGTGTTGTTTCTCGCTATCGCCCAGGGCCCAGAAAACCACACCCTCCCCAAAAAAAAAAAAAAACACCCACATCAAAACACAAACACGTTACAGAGTCTAATTTTATATCCATATGCATATGTTTCATGCATAAAAATCATTCGTCAACCAACGATTTAACTTAAAATCGGTGATGTTTTGGGTCATTTTCTTAAATTTTCAACAAACAATGCCGGGGTGAAAACACCAGGGCACTATCTACAGTCTAGCTTTAGTCCGCATCAGGGTGACGAAATCTTCGTATTCTCTGGGTGTCTAAAACGTTCATGACATTTTCTTAGAAATGGACAAAAAAGCTTCAAAACCATCAACACTGCTATTTCATAAATTAACATTTTGTTGATTTCTAATCGTCACAGAAATTGAATCTAAGAATTTCATGAATCGAAAAATCTGAATCAAACCAAATATTTTTGGACAGCGCTACTGAGTAGAAAAGCAGAATTTCTGCCAGTCAGGTCAAAGGTCAGAGCTTTGTGGGAGGAGGGTCATTTTTCTTGCATTTTCAACCAAACTTGGCAGGTTAATTACAGAGGCACTAATTAACAGTAAAGCTTTAATCAGTTTAAAATACACAGAGAACACTGTCAATCAAACCAAATAACTTTTGCTTCTTTGAAACATAGATATCACCAGTTTTTAATATCCTGCTGGTTTTTTCTGGGAAACAGTTCGATATTTTCTTTTTGCCCCACTGTCCTGCTTTATTGGCACATGATGACATCACTTTCTGTTTTCAACAGTTCATCTATATTCTGCGCCGCAGTCTCCAATGCTTTTCATTAAATCATTCGACTGTGACGTTATAAAGATCAATCGCAGCCCTGTTCTGCTCTGTTAAGCACCAATCAGTGTCCACGCTCTGTAAATTCTCTACAGCATGGTTTGCTCCCCATACTCCGAAACTTCCGACATCCAATTATCACACCCCCTACGATAGGTTTTAACGAATAGGGTCATCTAACACACCTACCTGAAAAATAAAATTGAAGGTCTGCAATAGAAATTTACTTTAGTCAAGGCCGAATAAAGTGCCTCGAAGAAAACAACCAACGACAACTCATATTGCAAACCGCTACTTCATAACGCAGTAACAGAAACTGCAATTAAAGGAAAATATGCCAAAGAGAACGAAACCACCATAATGCCAAAGAGAACGGAACCACTATAGTGGATAGGATATCATTTTTATCCCGTGGGAGAGGAAAGCTGAGAATACGGCCAACCAGTTCCAAATTGGGGTCAAGGTTTTTGGATTATCATATTTCTCATTTATTCTGTATATGGACCTGGTTGATGGAGGAAGATGTAAGCAGCGCTTAAGTGAACCACCATGCACCGGCGAGGCGTCCAGCAGACCTCGCGCACATAATCAGTATCCCTCAAGGGATTCGAACCAGCGCCATGACGATCAGAAATGCGGAGCTCGAAGCGTATTCCCAGCGCTTCACCGATTGAGCTAACCGGGCACCCCGGAAACTGCAGTTATTGGTATCTGTCTAGGTGATGATAAACCATTCACAATTACATATATTTCCTTTCAGTTGGCTTTTTTGACATACGGCGGAAAATTTGTAAGGGAAAGTCTAAAGCCTTTTTTATTGAAGTGCATTCTTGGCAGCACCTAAAAAGAACCGACCAATTGCAACTTACATAGCAAAGAGTTACTTCAAATTATAGTTCTAGCAGCGTCAGTATGAGTGGGAAATGTTCTAAAATAACTGAATCGCTATGATAAAACTGCAGCAAGTGGTGGCAGCCTTGGGCCAAAGAAATATGGTATATGAAGATGATATATCACAGATGATCCGGCTTGTCTCCGTTAAATTCAACTCCAAGGAATGTAGAATAGCTGACTATTGTAGCGATAAAAAATTACCTAGCGACCGCCACATTATACTTGCTGCAATATCTTCAAAAGTCGATAATAATTATTGAAACAGGCATAGGAAAGAGATAATATTGGCACCACATGGATCAGGGTTCCCTGGCAAGTGTAACTTCCAAATCCATGCTCAACACTCAGCCCAGGGTGTAAGAACTTGGTAGGTTTTGGCCGCAAAGGAAAGTCCAAACATTAATCGTATTTGGGGTCATGCCGCTTATGCTAAGAGTTTCTTTCTTTTTTTATCAAAATTCACTCTGAGCAAGGCCAGAAGCAGCGCCTAAAAGAAACCAACTAATCAAGTAATTGGCCAAATCAGTGAAATATTCAGATGCTATATCAGCAGAAAAAAATACTTCATCGCTACATTAGTGGTTGTATCATCATTTATAAAATCTTATAAAAAAAAAATTTGGCGATATATATTCACAATGAAATGTACCTTGTCGCTACGTTAGCGATGGTCACGTTATGCTCGTCAGCAATATTTCTCAAAGTCGATAATAATTGTTGAAATAATTTCCATCCTCCCCACGCATCGATCATCTGTTTGTATTTCCATAATGACGCAGTATATAAATCTTTCCTTCCTCTGGGTTCAGGAACGGCCGAGACGGTAAATCGTCAGTGAGCAAACCACCACCTAGAAAGAATGAAAAACATACATTAAAATCATTCAAAAATTGGTCCCAAATCTTTTCTTTTATTTTTTTTCTTTTTTATTTGAAAATTCACTCTGAGCAAGGCCGGAAGCGCCAGTCCCCGACGAGGAAAACTAAACAAAACGGCCACCTTAATTAGCAAATGAGCTACTACAAGATTTTTAGTACCAGCAACTGCACTCTAAACGGAAAACCTTCTATACGGAACTGAACCGTCATTATAAAGTGCAGTGAGTGGTATCTGCCCTGGACAATGGCAAACCATCTACCACTTCTTCTTTTCTTTGGTTTGCAAAGATCATCATTTCATTGTAAAATGGGCTCTCTATTGTTATTTAACATATTCTGTTTTGTTGAAATTTACTCAGCAAGGCTGGAAGCAAAAGGAACCAACTAACAGCCACTTAATAGCAAAGAGCTACTACAAGATGTAGTACCAGCAACTGCACTCTAAATAGAAAACATCCCAAGCAGAACTGAATCCATGATAAAGTGCAGTGAGTGGTATTTTCTCAGGACCATGGTAAAACCACTTCTTTGCTTCCTTGTAGTCGCCCCTTACGACACACAGGAAATACGTTAGGACAGGAAAGCAGCACCCAAAAATAGGTAATTATTTGCAAGAAAGGCACTTCATAGGGAGAAAAAGATATAATTGGACAATGATAAAACTCGCTTAAACCAGTGAATTCAATATGTTGTTCGAAATGCTTGTCTGAGGAAGTCTGACCTTGGTCAACGAAACGTTACAGAAATGAATTTGTGTATGTGAGTAGAAAGACTCTCGAACCCCTTGTCTATTTATGATAATGTTGATGTTTTTTTTTTATATTTCATTTTTTTTTAATGTTTGTGACTAGTGGTTTTTTAAAGCCATGTTTTGGAGTTGATCACTCTATATAGATAAGAAATCATACAACTTACATAGTATCTTTATATAGATAAGAAATCACCTTACATAGCATCTCTATATAGATAAGAAATCTCAACTAACATAGTTATCTTTATATAGATAAGAAATCAACTTACATAGTATCTCTATATAGATAAGAAATCAACTTACATAGTGTTCCATAAGTTAGAAGCTTAACCCCATGCATTCGACAGAATTTGCTCATTCTTTGTGTTGGCCGTTGATCTATTATAGAGTATTGAACCTGAAATAGATATTCAGCTGGTTAAAATTTTGTTACCATTATCCGGATAGGTACGTTTTCTAATTTTTATTTATCCGTAAATACCAAATTGAAGGAACCAATGAACTACCTCTCGAATGACAGAGAGCTTCTACAAAATGCAGATCTCGAAATTAATTTCAGTTTCTTAAATCTACTAATTAGACTATATTACTGCCAACTTTGTGTGTTGCGTGATTTCAGTAAAATATCCACATATGTATGAATTTCTGCATTTAGAGAAATCTTTCATGCTTTATTTATTTTATTATTATTTTATAGCCACTTCTTATTGTGGATCACTCTGTCCAAGGCCCTGTAACAGCGGCCACTTATAGACGGACAGGGTTACAATTGTTGGATAGATATTTAACACTAGTCAGCAGTTTCGGTTCTAGGAAATAAGGTTTTTTAGAATATAGTCAAAATTCCTATTCTCATTCACTTCCTCATTGCAGTGTAAGCAATTTTGATACGCCTCCGACACACCCTTTCATGCTGTTGTAGTGTATTGCATCAATGCAGCAAAACAACATTATTGATCGTTACAGTTTATAGTAAATTTTTGTAAGAATTTTCTTTTTCCACAATGAAAATTATTATATGCTGTCTGGAGGGTTATTTAAACTCTTATGAAGCCCTGATGAAATTTCAAAATTTTTCATTTCAGGGACCATGAGAGTTTTGATTCCTCTCGAGGTTCTTTTTTGCTTGTTTACTATGTAATCTTGTCTTGATTAACTCCTAATCGCTTTTTTTTATCAAAATTCGCTCAAAACAAGGATGCAACAGACATAACATACTTGAAAAGTTTCCTGAAACCACTAAAATGCAAAGATGAAATGCAGAGGAAGATAGAAACTAAGGAACCCTCATTCTCTGACCAAAATTGAATCTACTTGACGAACATACTTCTCCTATGATAAAAATGATTGGAATTACGCATATAACAACAAATTTGTATCAAAGCTATCAAATGATGTCATATGGGGGTCAAGTACCAACATAACATTATGAAAGTTAGAAGCACGGCCCATCAGAGAGACCATACTTGACTAAATATGTTTTTAAACAGAGTAGAATATCCGACCGCATGATACTATCTGTCCTTGCACCACATACAACAGATAAGGCTGTTTTGAGTTCAAAGTACAAACATATCAAATGAAGTCATTTTAAGTTCAAAGTACGAACACATGACAGCATTGTATGAACATGGTTTGACACATAATTAACCACACCAGTAACAGCTGTTCGCACACATCTTTTGCCTTGGGACGATGCTCAATAACCTTACCGGTTCCTCATGGGTTCCACACTGGATGGAATAGCAAGACGCAAGATAAATCTCGTAACCAGATATAATTGTGAACATTGTTAATTGCATACTCTTAAATAAAGTTCATTTCATTGTTCATTTTCCTTGAGGAGCGGTCCATCTGTGGCTCATGCTTAATAAAATAAGTTATTTTATTGAGTAAGTGCAAACACTCAATTTATAAACTATTAACGAGACAAGTTACAAGAAATGAAAGAGGGTGGCAGGCTCTTGAATTTCTTCGGGTGTCTGAAATGTTCATAAACTTTATTGGACGGACAAGGGTGTCTTCACAGCAGTATTAATAATTTTGAAACTTTCAATGAAATTTGCTACTAAACACAGTAAAAGAAACATTTAAATCCACTAGACACAAATATATAAGGAAATGATGTTCATTTGCTAAATTTTCTTCCAGTGGAACTCATTTTCTTTGGATGTCTGGGAAGGTGATATTTTGCTAAGTCAGTAATGAACTGACTAATAATTATAGCTTTTTAAGGTAAATAAGGATAATGCAAACTTATATAAGATTTATGTATGGCACAAGTTAATCAGAAGGTGATTCTTAAATCTATATTAATTATTATGACCAGCATGAAAATTGCTTAGTCATAACATGATTTATGATTATTATGTAAGAAGCAAAATAAGTATGAATAATTATGACATCATTATAACAACATTGTGACAAAACAAACCTGGTTTGTGGATATTTCGATTCCTTTTGTTGTGATCTCTTCTAACCTCGCTGTGTCAAAATTTGTCAGGGATAATTCGCCTGAAATATAAAAATATCATTTTGGTAAATTATTTAATATCTTTTGATTTTGAATCAAATCACACAATATTTTTTTTATACAGGTTCGCTTCTGGTAAGACCGAAAGCAGAGCCTAAAAGGAACCAACTAATGGCCAGTCAAATGTCAAAGAGCTACTACAAAATAAAGTGCCAGCAACCGTGCTCTAAGCTCATGGGTAGAATGCAGTGATAACATAATCAAAATTTACATTCATTTTCTGAAACAGTATAAATTAAGGGGATATTTTTGAAGTTTAAATGCAGCCTAACAGCCATTTAAAAAATCATCAAGTTTTTTTGAAGCTCGCTCTGAGCAAAGCC
>OZ023144.1:21287616-21451879 GCA_963675895.2 Styela plicata | reverse complement strand
GTGGGTAACAAGTTTTATATTTTCGGAGGTGTTATCTGTGGGGGTGACACAAATGACAAAGAACAAGGTCTAATGAATAAAGAGACCAATCAGCTTCTTTCGTTTAACATAGACGATAAAAAATGGGAGGAAGTCGAATTCACAAACAGTGAGGTCCCAGAACCAAGATCTGGAGCAACAATTTCAGCCGTTGGCGATAAGTTATACTTGTTCGGCGGATTAAGTGAAAACCATGGTTGGTTAAACGACATGTACATCTTCGACACTAGTAGTAAAAAATGGTCAAAAGTGGCGAAATTTGAAGGCGAAGCACCTTCTCCAAGGGATAAGCTCACGTCTGGCATGTTTGGAACTGATATTTATTACTTTGGAGGGTTTGGGCCGGGTTCCGCACCGGAGGCGTTAGACACTATTCCTGAAGACGACGGAGATGATGAGTATGAAGATGAAGAGATTCAAGAATTTGAGCAAGATCAACAAGCTGCAATGTTTACATGGTTTAATGATGTTTATAAGTTTGATACTTTGTCACAGCGATGGGAATGGGTGCATGGTGGTAGTAATAGACTATCCCCAAGCCCTAGAGCAGCGCATTCTATGTGCACAATTGACCAGTCATTAATTGTTTTTGGTGGACGAGATTCTGTAGGACGCAAAAACGACATCTGGTCATTCTCTATCGCTACAAATGAATGGACAGAATTGATAACACTCGGTTGTCTCCCTGAACCAAGATCATTTCACGCAGCAGTAGCTGTGAGCGGCAGAATGGTAGTCATGGGTGGCAGGGGAATCGATAACAAGCATTTTAAAGATTTCCACGTGTATGATATGGACACAAATCAATGGTTTCAGCCTAATTTTAATGAAACCGATATAACGCCACCGGCAATGGGTCTTCATTCTCTATCTGCGGTGAAAAAAGACATTGTGCTTTGCTTTGGAACGTCAGATCTCGACCCAGTTCTAAATTCCTGCACCACGTACTACACAGACTGTTTTGCTGTTGCTTTTGAAGACGTTTTGAAGGGAGGGGCAGTTGTTAAAGCTGAAACTGAGCAACAACAACAAACTGGGTCCGAACAAAATCAACAACAGAACGCTCTTCCTGCATTTTTGAACTTGCAGCCAGCTTCTAATAATGCGAACAACTGAATATATATGAAGGCTTTGACTAACAATCATAAATGGAATCGAAGTAAATTGATCCAACATCCCTGCTGTAACGTTCGTGCCAAAAAATAGGCCACACTGGCAAAATGTCATCTACTCTGCCTCGTACTTCAACAAAACTCTGTTCCAGCGTTTTTGAATTTGCAGCCAGTGTCTAATAGTGCAAACAACTGAGTACACACTGGACGTTTGATTATCAATCATGATTAGGGCCAAAATTGATTGGTTAAAGATCTTTATTGCTAAAATCACTAAAAATGCTGGGATGGCATCAGAATGTACTACTCTACTACTCTTCTACCCTCACGCTGAAGTGAAATTTATTAACAAATACATTTCTCTTGATTGAATCAATTATCTAAAAGATTGGGATGTCTCTTGTAGCTAGAACTGCACACAAAGATTCAAAATTGTCAACACTGCCCTTTTTGTCGTCTTCTTTGTTTGAAAAAAAGGCATCGATATATACCAATACACATGCATCCGCCACACCAAATGCCCCCATCTCTTCCCTTTGAGAAAAGCAATTTATGTATAGTTTAATCAGACATTTGTCAAGCATGAGCCACAGATAGACCATGTCTCATCGACACAATCTATACTTGAACAAAAGATGGTTTAGCATGAGCCACAGATGGACAGTGTCTCATCGACACAATCTATTAGTGACTCACATTTGAACGGAAGATGGTTAAGCATGAGCCACAGATGGACAGTGTCTAATCGACACAATCTATTAGTGACTCACATTTGAACAAAAGATGTTAAAGCATGAGCCACAGATGGACAGTATCTCATCAACGCGATTCATTAGTGATGCATACCGATACTTAAAGAAAACCTGTATTGGCAAACATGAATAAACATGGAATGTAGAATAGATTATTAATTGGTATGAAGTCAAGTTAATTCTGAATATTAATGTTCAATCAACATAAAATTTATCATGATTGTTGCAAAATGAGAAAAAAATTATAGATTATCTATCAATTCAGTTAAATACATTGTTTTTTTTTTCATAGTCACTTTTTTGAGTAGATCTTTTCTGTTTGACTTAGTCTACCTTGGTTATTACACCCTGGGTTGAGTGGTGAGCATGGATTAAAAGTTCATTGTAAAAAGTCGCATTGGGGCATAATTTTAGGTAAATAACAAACATGGGTGCAAATTCTGAGGTTCAAATCATCAAGCGCAAAATATACAAGGGCACAATTCAATTTGGCTTTATTAACTAGAAATAATGCACATTCCTTTATGAAGTAACTTGTTTTTATAGTTTTCTTCACTTTTTGATAACTGCCTATAATCTATATAAATTGTGTTTATTTTTATAATAGAAATTTCTTAGCTCGATATGTATTGTGCCAGCTAGTTTACCCGCTTGTAGTCATTCTTGTAGTTTATGCCTTTTGCTCATTACTAGGATTATTGCTGTAGTGAAGTTTAAACTAGTTGAATTTGATTATATTTATCGAATAATGTTTCAACATTGAATATAAAAAGGATGTCATTTTTATCCTGCAGGAAAGGAAATCTGGGAAAACGACTTAATCATATGGCGAACCACAACCTCTCGAGCAGACACCAGTTCCCAATCGGGGTGAAGGTCCTTTTTTGGCTAGACATTTTTCTCATTTTTTCCTCATATAGTTGGTAGAGGAAGACGTAAGCAGTGCTTACAACCATGCACCAGTGGGGCGTCCAGCAGACCTCTCGCACATAATCATCATTCCTCACAGAATTCGAACAGAGGACAATCAATGACGCCTAGTTTGAAGCTTCGGCATCCAGCAGACCTCTTGCACATATTCATCATCCTTAACAGAATTCGAACCGAGGACGATCAAAGATGCCTAGCTTAAAACCTATTGCCAAGGCTTTACATAGCTGGACCCTATTATGCATCGAATTGACGATTTCCTTGCGAAATGAATTGAATAATTTCAAAACGAAATTACTTTCAATCAGAATTCTAGTTAGTGAACTGACTTTCTAATAAAAACATTTTTGTAACAAAATCTATCAAGGACTAGAAACTTGACATCTCATTGTCATTTTTAAGCATCGGAAACGCTGAGAAGTGATTTTTTAATAATAATTTTTGGAGTGGATCACCCTGACCGAAGGACCTGTACCAGCGGACACTTATAGACGGGAAGGGTTATAATAGCTGGAAAGATATAATCTTCTCCTGTTCGGCTTAGTTTACCCAAGTTATTACACTTTTGGTTGAGCTGAGTTGGCGTGGATTAACGAGCCGGACTCGTCGAGACTGAACCCAAGATCTTCAACCTGCGATGCCAACATGTTTAGCCACAATCGACGTTGTGCCTACGTTCAAAATTCACTACATAGAGAGAATAGTGTTTCAACATGTCAGGAAAATGAAAATGTTGATATTTGACCATAGTTTGCAGCAAAGTCATGATTTATGCCGAATTTTACTGTGTAAAATTTGGCATATGTCATGATTTTGCTGCAGAATGAATGAATAATCTGCAAAACTAATATACTTTCAATGGGAAATCTAGTATACCTGACTAGGCGGTTAAAAACATCCTTATTTATTACTGATCGCAACTGAATTTATCAATGACTCCAACTTTTTGCATTTGATTTTTAGGCTTTCTTGACAGTTACTGGGATTGCCACTCTTTGAAAAATATTTTTGCATGCATTTCTTATCATATCCTCTCGAATCTAAATCTATTTAAAAAGTTTTTAAAATGAATTTGAACATAATATTACCAAACTGTTAACTATTTGCACTTTTGCTCTAACTGCCAAAATTTTTGTATGAATTATATAAATCTTTAAATTTGTTGTTTTTGACATGTTTGGAATTATTAGATTGCAATTCTTTTTTTGGTGAATCATCCTCATGCAAGTCCATAAGCAGCCACTTTTGTTGGAAACATATCTTTTCAGTTCGTCAGAGCCTACCCAAGTTATTACATACACCCTAGCAGGGAGGCAGAATCTTGTTTTTCTTTGGGTGATTGAAATGTTCTTGTCATTTTGGTTAGATTGACCACAAAGATTCAAAATCATCACCACTGCTATTTAATTGCAGTATTGATGATTTTGACACTTCTTGTACAGTTTGGTTGCTACCAGACACTCAAAAACGACATTTTAAAATCTATAGAAGGACAAATTACCCCAAAATCTTGCTCTTCTGAAAAATTTTCTTCTGATGGATCCCATTTTCTTCGGGTGTCTTGCATAGATACCATTCTGCCAGTCTGGGTTATTAAAATATATGTAAAATTTCAGCATGCCCATTGGATTCGATTGGACTGGCAAAATCACTGCTTCTCTGACACCTGAAGAAAATAGGTTTCATCAGAAGAAAATTAATTTCATGATAAATCTTTTGTTAGACGATTAAAATGTCTCTTTGAGTCTGGTAGCAAACGAACTACAGAAAAAGTTCAAAATCATCAATACTGCTATGAAATAGCAGTGTTGATGATTTCAAAGCTTTTTTTCAACCAAAGAAAACAGTGTTTTAAATCATTTAAGACACCCAAAAAAGCAAGGTTCTGTCACCGCTCAATGATATATTTTTGTTTAAATTCTTTGTCAAATCACATAACATAACTTTGTCATTCACATAGCATTCGAATCTGAATTGTGATTCTGAAGTAGCACCGTAACTGGTATTATTTTGCACTTTTTGCCTCATCTGCCTAAGTTTTTGTATGAATTGCGTAGATCTGTGAATTTGTTCTTTTTATTGGATTGCTGTTTTGTTTGTTCAGTAGTTAATCTGGCAGTTATTTGAAAATATTCCTAGTTCTTTTCCTTGTGTTTTAAAATTATGAAATGGACCAAAATATTGTAAATAGTTGTGACCAAAATTTATATCTTTTTTCCGGGATTGAATTAAAAAATTTGGGCGAATCGGACGTAATACCGGTACTGCGTTTAGTGTATTGGTGCAGTTATGCAATTTTTGGGTAGAGTGCAATTGTTGGTGCTAGACTGACAGAATGTCAGCTACTCAGACAGCTGAAGAAAATTGATTCCATTATGAAAAAAAAATGATAATGGTAATATTTCATGATATAGCTTTTAGTAAAATGGCTCTTTTTTGAGTGTCTGGTAGCGACCAATCGATAGGAAAAGGTTCAAAATTGTCAATACTGCTACAAAATATGAAAATTGGACCCTGTGGTTTTGCAAATTATTTAAAATTTTTCAACTTGAACAAATTTTTGCGTACCTTGAGCTCGATATTGCCTTTTGTGTACGTTTTTTGGAATTATTGGTAAATAAAGGAACTTCTATTTTTTGCCCCCCCCCCCCCCCCCCCCCCCCGATTCCAGACCACACCGCTGGTCATAACAAATCACAGAAGTGAGTATGCAAATTTATTTGGATCTTAGATTCTGAGAGTGGCATCGGTGCCTATCTCTCTTCCACGTTTTATCCAGTTTTCAATATTTGTTAATAATTTTGTACAGATTATAATATTATAAATATTATAATAATTAGCATTATGGCTGTTTGTGTCAACCAAAACATGGGAACCTCAAATAAAGATCTTGAAGTTGAAAACATTACTTGTGTTGAAATTTTCGTTGACGAGGAATTCATAGAGGGTGAATATTTAGAAAATGCAAACAATTTTTCGCCAAAGCCAGAGGAATATGTTACAGCCGACACTAATACTAAACTACAATATCTTGGGTCGATGATTGCTGTTTTAATGCCAATATGGAACAGGCTATTTTATCTACAATATCCATCTCTGAAGCTCTAAGTTTTAACGTAAATGAGTTTCGATCGCCTCAAAGTGCATCAGAGAATTTCTTAGTGTTAGCACTAGACTCTCTGGGATCTCAATTGCCTCAAAGTGTATCTGGAGAAATTACTTAAAGTAATATTGATTCGGCAATAGAATTATATGGGTCTGAAGAGGGTAAAGTTGATGATAATGGATATTTGAAGTTACCTAATATGTCAGAGAAGACTTGTGACATTTTACTTGAGACTCACATAAAGAAGGAAGGAAGGACCTAAGACTCAAGTATTGATGGAAATGAAAAATGTGGCACTAGAGATATAAATGGTTTTTCTCCAGTTACTAAGAACGATTTTGACATCGTTTGCGATGTTCTAAGTCAAATTACTGATAAAGTATGTCAAAAAGAAAGTTGAGACAAGAAAAATACTTGTCCGATCTGTGGAACTAAGTTACCTACACTAGCAAGATTGGAAAGGCATTGGAAATTCCATGAAAAGAAACAAAAAATATATTGTTGCTCTGTATGTGGGATGGACTTTAACCAACAATCACATCTTGGCTATCACATGCCACAAAACACACATGAAAAAAGTGTTCGTGTGAAATTTGTGGGAAACGGGTTGGTCACAAGCCAGCGTTAAATGAGCACATGGAAAGACACACATCTCAACCTGAATTCCACTGCGACATTTGCAATAGAAATTTCTGGAAAAAATGGGAACTTTAATATCACATAGAAAAGCTACATGAGATTCCTATGAAATTTACATTTTCATGCTCTGTATAGGGCATGAGATTCAAGACACATGGAATTATGCAAAGCATAAGAGTTCACATCCACCGTATAATTGTAATTCGTGCAAAATAGAGTTTGAAACTCGTACAGAGTTGGTTGAGCACCAAGATGCTAAACATAGCGCATGCGACTGTTGAGGTGTGAAATTCAAAAATAGATTTTTTTTTGTTGCAAGGTCACAGGAGAAGAATCAAACTTGAAAATTCTCCTGAAGCCACTAAAGTGCAAAGGCTACATCAAATGCAAGAATAGGAACTAAGGAACCCCCCTGATAGATGTCTATTAACACGAGTTTTAAAGTATTGTAGATCAACACGATCAGGAAAGCAGCAAGAAGGCAAGGAATTCCAAAGTTTAAAGATTCTTTGAAAAAAGCTTCTTGCATAAAACTGTTTGTGACATTGTGGAACCTCCACAGTGAATAGGTGCGAATTGGTAGCCAATCGGATTGACCGAATAAAAATTTTGTTCGGAGGAACAGGAGCAGAAAGCTCCCTTGAACCAAGACCATTATAATATCTGTAAAATAAACATAGTGAGGCAACGTTGCGACCCTTTGCAGACCGGAAGAAAGTTTAGGGCCAATCATATTGATGACTCGTCGTTGAATACGGTCGAGCATGCTAAGAACAGTGACAGCGCACATGAGAGTACATACTGGATCCGAATGCAAAATGAGACAGCCACAGAATTTCAAAAATCACTTTTGCTGTGATGTGTGGAGGGAAAGAAAATCACAAGAACATGTCACTCAAAAACACAAATGTGGCAAAGAGTTTGCAAGAGTTCACTATTTGAGATGCCATTTAATTTGTCATAATAAAGAAAAAAACATAAATGTGTTACATGTGGAAGAGGATTTGTAAGGAAATCGGGATGTTTTCTCCATAAGAAGATGATGCATTCAAGTGTGAGAAATTCCTTCACCTGTCCAATTTGTGATAAAGAATATGTATTGGAGGATTGGTTCAAAACTCACTTGCTTACTCATGGCGGGGAGAATTTCGCTAGATCAGTTTTACAGAATCCGAAGAGAAAACTACAACCAGCAACCACTAGCAGTATCGTGTATAATGTATCGAGTAACGGAACAGTCCTCAGGCCTGTCAAACTAGACAAATATGGAAACTCACAGGAATGTGTTTTGTTTATAATAAACGATGGTACTTATTCAGAGTTACCTGAACATGCAGATCAAATGAAATAATTAGGACTAACAACACAAAATTCAGAAGGTTGAGAGCATCGTCTACTGTAACTAAGGAGCAATCTTATCTTTTCAAAATTTCAAATGCTGAGACTAATTGTAATAAAACAGATGACTTGCAGAGCAAAATTTCAACTCTGGTATGGAGCAACAAGTATCTGGTCATCCACAAAGAGTCAAACAAGAGTTGCCTTATGTTATGAATGTTAGGGAAGGGGATCCAGAACCTTATCATATTAGATCTTTGAAACAAGATGATAACGTCGGAGATTGAAAAGTGTTGATTTTTAGTCCGATAGACAATTTCTAATATGCTTAAATTGATTTATTTTGCAGTCAAATCATGATATATGCCAAATTTTATGATGTAAAATTTGACACAAATCATGACTTGGCTCATAGAGTCGCAGTATCGTGGTCAGAAAAAGGAATTCAGAACCTTACAATATTAGATTATTGAAACAAGATTGCAATGTCAGAGATTGAAATTTTTGGATGGTTTGGCCCTAAAATCCATTAGATCTAGACGGAAATATTCTGTTCAAATAAGATTAATCGGGCATGGTCCACTGATTATTACATTTTGATTCGCCGATCCGATTCACAAAAATTGTCGTTCGATTCAATTTCCGAAATCAAAGGATGTTCAATTTTGACTACCCCTAGTTAGTCCTTTATTAAGAATATTAGACCAAAATTTGCCGTCAAAGGTCACCGAAAGATCATGCTGCCAAAGCGTGTATGTCTTCTGTGACTCTCTTACTAATGCCCAATACAATCGGTAATTTGGAATAACGCATAAACCCAACTTCAGTAAAATTTGTGTTATGAACAGCAAATATTGTGCTTTTCTGAATGAAGGGATTGCAATTTTAATTGCAAGTATTAACTTACATATTAGTCAGGCGCGATAGTGGTTAAACATGTTGGCATCGCAGGTCGAAGATCTCGGGTTCGAGTCCGGCGAGTCTGGCTCGCTTATTCATGCCCACAACTCAACCCAGGGTGTAATAACTTTGGTAGGCTAAGCCTTCTTTTCAGTAATTATAATCCTGTCCATCTATAAGTCGCCGCTGTTACAGGGCCTTGGACAGAGTGATCCACTATAAGAAGTGGCTATAATAAAAATATTGTATCACTGATTCGAGTTCTTTACAGGTTGGACTTTAGTAAACGAAAAATTACGAAATCTTTTTCTTGCCTGAATGAACATATTTAAAGTTGCATTCTGTTTCATTGTTATTGATTTCGTTCAGCTTATATGATAGATTATGAATTATGGTTGTTCGTTTTAACCAAAACATGGAAACTTCAAGCGTGGATCTCCCTCAAAACATTATTACTTGTGTTGAAATTTGCATTGGTGAGGAATATGAAGAAAGCGAATATTTAGAAAAAAATTTATCAACAATATTTGAAGATGAAGATACGAATATCTCAAAGAATTGGATGCCAGTTTCTGATGGTGGTGACTCTGATAATATTAATCTGGATTTAATGTCCCCAACTGCTGTTAATGCATCTATGGTAATAACAACACCGCATTCTTTAAAGACCACACTAAGTGTCAGCAATGACTACTTAGAACTTCCAGTTGCGTCAGAGAAGTCTAATGCTGCAATATGCAGAAATTGGAGAGGAATAAAAAAGACGAAAGATCTACCAAATAAATGCAGTGAAAAGTGCGAATTTACCCCACAAAACAATTATGAATATGATTTTGACACTGTTTGTGATGTTCTAAGTGAAATCTTTGATAAAACATGTCAAGACGAAAATGGGGAAGAGCAAAAGACTTGTTCGATCTGTGGGACTAAGTTTCCAACGCTACCAAGATTGAAAAGGCATTTGAAATTCCATGAGAAGAAACGAAAAATATATTATTGCTCTGTTTGTGGGATGGACTTTGGCCAACGATCGCATCTTGACTATCACATGCCGCAACACTCACACAAGAAAATATATTCGTGTGAAATATGTGGTCGATGGTTTCGACACAAACTAAGTTTAAATGGTCACATAAAAAGGCACACTTCACAACCCAGATTCAACTGCAACACATGCAACAGAAAATTCTGGGAAAAATCTGCACTTAAATATCATATAGAGGAACGGCATAATGTGAATAAAGACTATCCATTTTTGTGTCCTATTTGTGGCGTTGGATTCCACAAATTAAAAAGTTTGGCAAGGCATAAAGGGCATCACCCACCATATGTATGTAAGTCATGCAAAATCGAGTTTAAAACGCGTAAAGAGTTGAGTGAACATAGAGCTAATGAACACAGCACATGTAACTTTTGTGGAGTGAATTTTAAAAATTATTATGTGATGAGAGCACATGTGAAATCTGAATGCAAAATGAAACCCCGGCAAAATTTCGAAGGGCATTTCTGTTGTACTGTGTGTAAACGGGAGTTCGCAAGAGAACAAGATTTAACTTTTCATTCAAAAGAACATTCTTTGGAAAAATATAAATGTAAAATATGTGGTAACAAGTTTTCAAGAATGCACTTTTTGAAAGCCCATATGATTTCCCACAGCAATGAAAAACCATTTAAATGTGATATATGTGGAAGAAAATTTGTATCAAAAGGATGTCTAAATACTCACAAACACCTCCACTTTAAGGCTAGAAAATATTTTTCATGCTCAATATGTGACAAAAAATTTAGATTAGAACACAATTTAAAGAAACACATAACTTCACATGATAAAAAGAATACTGAAAACAGCCAGGAATCAACAAGGTCGGAGAAAACTGCTCTAAGACTGCAAAGAAAGAAGAGGCTTCGGTCAATAGGTTCTAATAGTACTCCATTTAACATTATGAATAACAGATTCATTATTGGTCCTGTGAAAATTAGCAAAGACTCCGAAACTTGTTCTCTTTTTGCCAAGCAAAACCAACACCACAAAAATATGTTGGAATTGAAGACCGGTGAAACTAATGAGTTTACAGCAGGGAACACAAAATTCCAAGGGCGTAGAGTTCTTCCGTCAGAGGGAGTAGCACAGGAGTCAGAAGCTTCAATATTATCCGATGCTGAGACTGAGATGGTTTCTATTCCACATACTGTGGAAAGCGGACTCTCGGAATACCCTGAAAGACCTATTAAGGTGCAAAAATATGAGCCAGAGTTGCCGTATATAATGAATATAAAAGAGGGAGAATCTGAACCATATTATGTAAGGCCTCTGGATGAGAGCGATGATGACTGATGCGAGTTAGCTCAATTGGTGAACTCACTTTGAGACACATATCTCACTTTCTTGATTCGGCTGGACCTTGCCGACGCATGGTGGTTCACGTAACCAATGATTAAGGCTTCCTCCTCCATGAACCCCCTCCTTGCGGTTAAGTCTGAAACCTTCACTCCGATTCGGAGATTGTGTCTGCACAAGAGGTCATGGCTTGATATATGCTTAAGCTATATTCTCGACTTTCCTCTCACAGAGAATAAAAATAATACCTTTTTCCGAAACAATAAATAATATCTTATACTGAAATTTCACATGCATTTTTTGTTGTAAAATTTATGAGAAACCCCTTTTAGGAAGTTCAGCTTTCTTAGCACTAAAAGAAATGCAAAACGTGGTACATGCCTAAAAACTTCATCAATAGAAGGCATCATTTTGTTAATTATGAGTCGTAAATTGACAACTTTAAACTCCAGGTTAGAATATCGTTGTTCTTTGGGTTTCAAATATTACCGAATAGCAAAATGCCAGCTGCTCCAGTGGAAAAAACTTTCACCAAGGGTTGAATCCCATTCCTCTGTGGGTGTAAAATACTACGGAATGCCAGACCCTTCCAATATAAAAAAAAAACGATATCCTGTCTGTCTGGCTATTCAACAGACTTAAATTCACTGAAAAATAATATCCCGAAACTCGTCACGCAAAACATTAGAAATGGTGGTCTTGAGAACTCGACCTGATACCACTTCTATACTAAAGAACTACATAAAATGTAGAACTGGTAGTACCTAAAGTTTATAACATTTCAACCAAGTCCGTGCACAGGAAAAAGGATCAGCCAAAATAATTCACCCCGATTCGGAACCCTTGTTTGCACAAGATGCCACATGATTAAGCTGTATTCTCGGCTTTCCTCTCCCGCAGGATAAAAATGATCTTATCTTAAAAATCTTATCCTAAATAGTTCTGGTTGATCGCAATGGAGTGTAGTGAGCGATGTTTTATCTGAAAGAAACATCCTGCACATGACACGGCTCTTCCCCCAACACACCTTTTAATAAAAATTTTTTACAAAATTATTTATTCAAAAACAACAATAGCAACAACACAGTGGTTTGAAAATTGATACAATCAGCAATGTCCAACCTACAATGAGAGAAGACCAGAATCGATATTTTATTTTTGTCTGTTTAGTATAAGCAGCCATGCAGGAAATAATGATCTAAAAGGTGCCTTGTAAGGTCGACCGGTATGTTTATGACGAGCTTCGAGACTGGCTGAAGTAGTAAATGGTTTCTCCAATCGCCGGGCAGATACCACTCACTGCTCTTTACCATGGTGATTCAGTTTTCTATGGGATGTTCACCACATAAAGTGTAATTGCTGCCACCTTTTAGCAATGGTTGTTAGTTATGGCTCTTTTTAGGCAGCACTTTGGCCTTGCTCGGAGCGAACTTCTGTTAGAAAAATTTTTGTGGTGTATGATTGTATAGGAGAGAATCGTAGGATAATTCACTGGTGCACAGTAGAGCAGTTCAATTACCTGCTGGCTACGGTTTTCCCTCTACCAACCATATCCATGCAACCACACAAAAGCAGGGCTGAGCAAAACCGAATTCAAATAAATTTTGTCGTGACAATTTTAAAGCTACGATATCGCCAAAAATTATATAACCAAACTGTAAGAGACTATGAACTTTCAATTCATACTTCATTCAATAAAAATCTAATTATTTCGGTTGCAATTCGCTGGTAAAATATTGGATTCCGCTCCAATTTGCAATATTTTGTTCCTATGCCCGATACTTGACTGATATTGAATAACCAAATTGAATAGCCCAGTCCCACTCAAAATGCCGTGATTCGAACCGCGTAAAGTATGATGATATGCAAGAGACCTTGTCAGCATTACGATGGTTCTCATAATTTCTGGCTACGGCTAAGCGATGATAGGGTCCCGTACAAAAAATTATATCCCAATTTAAAATTTTCATGACAGGATTTCTTTTAAAGTAGTAAAAGTACTGAGTAGCAGTATCAGGACTCTTCACTGTGATGGGCATTTCCCCTATTTGGCAGAACACCAATTTCTGAATTAATATTCTCATTTCTACTAAGAGCCATAAGAAGACCAAAATAAGTAGTTTTAGATGATTTTGAGAGTTCACTATGAACGTGCTGGGGATCTGGGCACAGTGAACTCTTTGGAAGCTTCGTCTTTAATTTTTCAATTGCTTCGAAAAAAGCTTGGCCTTGAACTCCCTCATGATTGCCTTGCGATGAATTTCGCTTCTTTTGCTGCCAGGTGTCTGAAGTGGGAACCACGATAGACGACCCATTTGCTAAGTGTTCATAAACTTCTTTACATAGCGCCAAATACTCTTCATAGTAAAACTGCAGTTGAAAAGCGTAAACAAAATCTACGAAAGACATTAAGCAGTCCAAAGCGTCCTCCATTAATACAATATGAGCAGTTTTCTGTACAATGTCTAATGGAAAGTCATAGCATAGCAAACAGATAAGGGAATGGTATTCTTTTACGCTCAAAAGTTCTCCATAACCTGCAAGCTTATTAAAACATCTCCAAAAGCATGATATTAAGCTTTTTCTGTTCTTTGGGGTTGCGGAAACATATTCAAACTCTCTGAAAAGCGTGTTTGTTCCTTCGTGTGCACTTTTGAAATAATCCGATAGGAATCGAGCAGGGACCATTTTCGGAGTCTCGTCCTTTTGTTCTAATAATTGATTTATTGCGTCTTCCATGTAGCGCATAATTTGATGACGTTCCAAGTATTCACTTACAGATTCTCTTGCTTGTGCCATATTTATCATGTATATATAATAGGGAATATATGCTATTGAATTGTCATGAAATTATGCCTCTGAATCTGGAAAAATTGAAATGAAATCTCCAAACCAAAGTTCTGTGTATATAAACATTTTTTGAAGTCTTCAAACATATCGGTAACCATGGGCTCAATTTGGGTCTCATGAAGTTTAGTACCGGTACCATATATCCGATCATCATAAAAATGTCCTATGGTGCAAGCGACTCCTCCTAACCCGGCACATAATGCCAGATGATTGCAGCATTGGTGCCCCAAGTTAGAATAGGAATATTCCGGTTCTGTCAGTTTTTATTTTGATGACATTCGGGAATATGGTACCAAACTTCACTAGACCCCCCAATTTCAGTAGTATGATAGACATTCGAATTTTGGGATTTTTGCTTTCGACATTATGTGAAAATATCCTTCAAATAAACATAATTCAAGTATTATTAGGTCATACAACACATAAAATTATGAGATATCTGATGAACACGATCAGACAATGTTGGCAGGTGGGGCTGCATGTGAGACGTTGAAGTGAATTAAATGGTTCCAATCACACTCTTTTTAATGACTTGACTCGACAAAATGCGGACCTAACTTGACTCGGACATTGCTGTTGAATAGATTTAGAAATAGACTCAGAACTGGTGAATCGAACAGTCGACTTGTGACTCATAAATACTTGAATTCACGTCCTGTGTTCGTCGTCTCGGTACTCGAAGTGACTTGCCAACACTGATACATACCATTAACTTATTTTTAAAAAGCAACGAAAAGTCTGCACGAATTCTACAAAAGCGCAGAGCATAATCAAAGAAGGGAAGCGTTGAGAGGCACTGATGCGTGAACAGGCATGGGTGTTGCTACAGCAACACCACTGACCCGTGACAAAAACGATATTTTAGATTGTTAGAATATCAGTTTTGCCGATGTCGAAAGGCAAAAAAAATCAATTTATATCATATTACTTAATAACAATTGGTATATACTTAAAGCAGTCCAGTCCTTTTATGAAAGCTACATGTGCGGAAATAAAATCAAAAGAATCGTGTTCTCTCGAATCAGGCGATGTTGTCACTTTTCGAGTCAACTTGTCGAGTGCGGACGTGCTGCGATGCGCGAACGGCTTTCTATTTTTGCAATGCCAACCTTCCGTTCCATCTGTCGGCATCAGATATTTTAAAGCGTACATGTATTTATTTAGGCATTCCGCCGTTGTTCCAAGCCAACGACAGAAATAGAAACAAGTGCACTTGTGCGCAGAACGAGGACAAAGTCCAATTTGATATAGGCCATGAAGTACAGACGTGTCTCGTTCTGCCTGCGTGTTTTATTCGTCTCTCGCTTTTCACTGAGCACGTCCGGTTCCGTGTTCTCTGTCTGTGATCGACCAGATGTACTGTATAAGAATTTTCATTTTTAACAATATATGACAAATATATCGATATAATTTACTGGTACCTTGGTATAATATTTTTTTAAAATTTCTGTATAGGTTATAGGTGAGACGGGCTGAAGAAATAACTGGCATCGGTTTTGCCACAGTTGTCATGGTCACGCTGGCAACTAGCAGGGGTTTTGTCCAAATCAACATTACCGGTACCGTTGTTCTTTTTTTTTTGCGTCGTGTTTTGTTCCTGTGTGTGCGGATATTGCAGTTATTCATCCTTGTTGGATGGCCAAATTATTAGAAAATTCTGCGAAAAGGATTAAGCGTAAATTAGATCCGCTGCTAGAAATCACGTGGCCTCCTCGCCAAGGCTAATTTCCTGTAACCGGCGTTGAATTTCCATCAACTGATGGAAGTAAACACAGCAATAAGCGCTCATAAAATATTTACACAATGGTTGTCTAGGGGTTATCAAACACAATTGCTTTAGCTGTCTACAGTATATTAATATAGAACGAATCTAATTACATCAGTCAAAGTGTTTTGGTCTGAAGAGCAACAGATTAAAACAGTGTAGTTGAAGGCACCATTTTTCAAATATATACAGTATATATATACATAAATTCATTATCAGATTCCGAACTATTGCTGATAGTCAGATATTGCTGGCCCTTTGCAGTTTATCTGACTGTTGAACAGGTCAGCTTTGTCAGTTTGCGTTCTATAGCAAGTTTTTTACTGATTATTGGTGAAGAAAAGTTATTACCCGTAGGTTGTAAGGATAGTTGTTTAGTGAATAAGTTGTAGTTGAATTTATATGTAATTTTGCACATCATATCTGTGTAACTTTTTAAATGCAGAATGCTCAAATAAATATATACCGGGATTGGAGAACAAGACTATTCTGAGTTCATTTTTATCAAAAAGGATTTTATTGTTGAAAAATGATGAGATTGAAGAGCAGCATATTTTGATAAGTCTTTACTAGTCGAGATTTTTATTATCTTGTGTATTGCAATAAATCTAGGCAAAGCAAACGTTTAATACTCAGTGCCCTTGTTTTTAAGTTAAAATGTGACTTAGAATACAGTTTTGTTCTCTACCGATGATATATATATATAATATGCTTAGTTTGCCTGGTCAGCTAGATGCCCCTCAAATAGTTATGGATATCAAATATATATATCTGTTCATTCCAGTATCGGATAATTGTATAATAATTGACATAGAGAATTCAGCAGTTTAGAAATCAAAAAGTTTTTAATAATTTCTCTTATTAACCATGAAAATACAAAAACATTTAGATTGAGTATTTGTTTTATAAGGTTTAAAAAGTTCCTTTTCTTATTTTTTATATTCGCAAATTACGGAGAAGCTTTTCTGGTCATGCCTTGCTTGAATGATTCATAAATTGGTCTTGTTGCATGCATGCTTTTTCTGTGACTATGTGCTTCTTCCCCACTGAAAAAATCACAGAATGACCTTTTATTAAGGATTTTAAAACATAGGAAATTTCAGAATTTTCCAAACCCCTTCTGTTTACAGTAAGATTCATGCAAATTTTATACCGCAAAATGCTATTTTACAAAAAGGTTAGCGCCTCCCTCGCCGTTTCGGAGTTCTTTATGATAAAATATCAAAAAAAACTTATTTTTGATAAAAGTATTTTTTTTAACTTTTGGTCTTTTTTTTCAAGGTTATAAATACGCCACTGAGTGTGTATTGTGTTTTGTAGTTTGTGTTGCCGTCGGAGTTGCGAAATAATTTATATTGTATGTTTATATTAAATATTATCATTGTAATTTTGACAAAACTGCTGCCAAAGTAAGAAGTTGGGAAACAAGAGGTGATTTTACCTATATCCATCCCTTGGTGCAGAAATACTGACAATTTTCTATATTTTGTTGGGGGAAAATAATTTATAACTTGTGTGTTTGCTAAACACTGGGATTGTTTGCGTTGGTTTTTATGGTATTGTTTCGGTGCGGTGTTGCAATTTTAGTGACGTATTGGTAGCAGGTTTGCAAATCCATTGGATTGTGAGTGTCTAAAATTGTGTTGTAATTTCTATCCATGAGATCACAGATATTGTGTTGGATTAAATTTGCAGTGGAATCATGATATGTACCCATTGGTAGCAGAAGGTGTCAAATCTTGGGGAACATTTTTATGCGTGAAGTTTAAAAATAGACTATTTGGGATAAACGACACCAAAATTATGTGGAATATGTTAATGCATGGCAAAGGTGTATGGAAAATTTGCTCATTTTAAAGTTATTTTTATATAAAACTTAGAAATCTCATCAGGGAGAGTATCCCACCTTTTTAAAACTTAAGGGGGGGAGGGCATATCCCACGTTTCTGCTGCCAATAAATTTACATTGTGAATTTGATATAAGAATTGATTATGCTGCGATGTTGAGGTGCAGTTCGTGGTTGGCTTATAATAAGATTTTCTGGGTGAAACATAGCATTAGAGATAAGATTACTTAGCAAAAGTTTTGAATTTTTACTTGGTCTATTACATACTTCCTTTTATTAGCTTAATAATCATATTATTTTTAAGTAAACAGTTTTAAATTTGATATATTTTACACTTCCTGTTTCTATTATCAGTTTTTACAATACGCTACTATTGTATCATATATCAACTTATTCTATGCAGAAGTGAATAGATCAGACCAAACCCCCGGGAGTTTCCTCTTGAATACTTCAGGTTCGGCGTGTAAAGTAGGAAGTTCTCTTTGTGAAAAGTTTGGATATGCATTGGATGTTCTATATTAAATGTGAAAACTGAAATGGTACCCATTGGAATCGGTTGATTTTGTAGTCAGTCATTTGAGTTTACTCTGAGCAAGCTGCTGTGAAGTGCTGCCTTTTGTTTTATTATGAATTGCAAAGTGAGGAATAAAACAGTGAAATAAGCTTGAAATTTGTTAACAGAATTCAAACTCTCCAGATAGTTTAAAGAATTTTCTTTACAAGCGTATTACGGTAAGTGGATTGGGCAGAGAAATCATGATTTATATTGAAATTTATAGCACCAAATTTGAGAAAAACGGCAAATTTATACATTTTTATATACATATTTTAAATAAAATATATTTAATTATTTTACAGCCGATATATTGTATTAAATATTAAATTGCTTATACATTAAATTTAAAAAATCACAATGCCTCCTCCGGAAAATATGTATTGCGCAGAGCAAATCAATGTTCCACCAGAACTTCCTGATATTCTGAAACAATTTACGAAAGCAGCAATCAGAACACAACCTCCTGATGTCTTGTCGTGGTCAGCAGCGTACTTCAACGCTCTTTCAAGAGGTGAAGCGCTGCCCGTAAAGCGGAGATTAGAACCAGGTGCAACTGGTTTAACCATCGGTCTTCTTGATGTGTTGTACCAGCAACTGAAAGAAAGAGTGATGCTAACTTCTGATGTTTTGGAACAAAAATGGAAGGAGCTTGGCCTACCTAAAGAGCAGCTTCAAGAAATCATTAGCGCTGGAAACTTTGTCGACGAAATGGAAATTATGAAGTTTTTCGCAGTCGCTTGCAGCCATCTCGGAGGGAAAAGTGTACCTCAAGCGATGCGGATTGTTTGTCAGATTTTAACGGATGACCCTGATGGTGGACCATGCCGAATCTCGTTCGATATATTCACCAATATTTTCAAATATCTTGCAAGTCTCAGCCGAGAGATTTCTCAAGCTCAAATTGATTCGGTTCTCGCTCATCTGAAGGAAGACGTTGACAAGCAAGGCGGAATGGTGATGCCACGAAATTTCCTCAGCCCCGAATGCCCGAGTCTTGGATAGAAAAAATGTTCTCTTCACGTTATAGGTTTTATGTTTTGTTGGTGATTAATTGTTGTATTATAATATTAATTGTATAATTTTAATTTTTATGAGTTTAAAGTGATTTATTTTTGTACTTTATGCTGCACAAATTGTCGAAATCCACTCCTCTTCTATGTTTTAACTTTGGCTTACTAGCATTGTCTGAAACCTTGTTTCTATCAAGTATGAGCCACAGATGGACCACACATTTATGTGAGATCCATCTGTGGCTCAATCTTCATAAAACAATGTATTTTGGCAAAAGTTTCCTGGTTTGTATTTTCACTGTTCCAGTTATGTTGGTGCAGAATTCTTTCAATTAACTAATCGTTCCTATTCGCATGAAATCACTGTCGCTTTGATCTTGTATGATTTATTATTTGGTCAGGACAACAAAGTATGGATCAATGTTAAGATTTGCAAAACCCATTTATACCGTTATATGTGTACTAATATATGGCCTATACTTGATGGTACAGTTAAATTTTGACAAATTTTTTGATTATCACTGTTTTATTTATGTTGTGCTCAATACACTTAAACTAACTCATCCTCTCTGTTATATTTCACTGTTATTCTGCTTATTTTGGTCATGCTACTTCTGATGGTATAAATAATAATGTAATAAATATGGGACCTCGTTGAAATGTGATAACTTTTTAACTTAAGTGTGAGTCTAAAATCTGTACCACACGGCTTGATAAAACTTATCGTTTTTTTTTTAATTAAGATTTTTTTTCCAATCCCATGAATTCATCGTTCAAATTATTTGCTAGATAATATTTGATTGACATGTAAAATTATTTTGCAATTGCATTGTGCGTTTTTGATCGTCGGCTTCATTTTGAAAAAATTGTTTTCAAGATCCTATAAACTGTATTTAGCATTAATCCAAACATGCTTTACTGATCATCAGTAGACTGTGACAACACTGTGTGAGCATTTTGTGGTGCAAGCCTTGCAATCGAAGGGAAAAATTTTGATGAGAGCAGTAATTTTTTAGAATTTGATCGAATCACTAATTCCATGTACATGCCAAATATCCCACTTTTGGTATAACAACTTTTCTCCATTGTGAAAATCAAAAAATATATAGTTTATAGTGTATATTTTCAATTCACACTCCATGCCTAAGAGCAACAATTTTCATATTTGAATTAAGAAATATAATCGATTTTGGTCAAATTTGAACAAAATCTTTTGCATTTTACTTGTGAAAAAATGCAAATTATAGTTCATTCGGCATGTTTTTGTTCCTATAAACGATTCACAATGGTTCCGAATAAATTGTGCTTTGAATGATCAAATCGAATTGCCCGGCTCATATTGTCATGTAATGGACCTCATGCACCTCAATTATTTTTGTCCACCCTTGGCTCATATATGGCTTAATAAAAAGTAATAAAATAAATCAAACTAGTTGGAAAGAATATTCAGATTATCAAGATGAGGTTAAGATTATTGCTGGCAAAATATCATTTTATTTCCAAACCCTTGATTCCATTAGTTTTCACTGTTATTGTTTGCAAAAATTTTTAGTTCACGCTTTTGTGTATTTTTTTAGATCCATTTTTCCAGTTAAATCTAAATAAACTATTTTAAACTTTAATAATGGACGCCAGCCCACCAATTATTCGCAAACTACCCCCTATGCCTCAAATAAGACTGAAGAATGGATTAGTAATCTCTCGATTGATTAACGGAATGTGGCAGGTATCTGGCGCTCATGGGGATATTGACCCCAATAAAGCAGGTTGGTTTAAATGATTTATGTTTTATAATTTTTTTATCTTACGGTGGTGGAAAGCCGAGAATATGGTCCAACCATAAGGCGAATCACAACCATTTTTGTCGATTTTTTTTTATTGAAATTCGCCCACAGCAAGGCCACAGGAGACGAATCAAACTTCAAAATTCTCCTGAAGCCAATAAAGTGCAAAGAGCTACATGAAATGCAGAAATAGGAACTAAGGAACCCCCATCCCTGATAGATACCAGTTCCGAATCGGGGATGAAGGTTTTGACTCGTCATTTTACTTATTTCTTCTGCGCATGGGCATGGTTGGTCGGAGAAGCTGTACTACCGTACTTACATGAACTACCGTGCACCGGTAAGGCGACCAGCAGGCCTCTCGCACATAATCATCATCTCTTTACAGGATTCGAACCTACGTCATGGCAATCAGAGATGCGTAGCATATAGCGCAGCACAATGGCGTAGCCCTAAGCGTATTTTCATTGCTTCACTAATTGCGCTGACCAAGCTTGCCAGTCTTAGTTCTGTTTTCTTTTGGCATCGTCCACTTTCTGCTTTTCGATTTGGTCGGATGATATTAAAGGACATATTATATTTATTTGATTTACTAAATTGACTTCTAAGCACCAGAATAATTTACTTTCTGCCAGATTGACAGAATATCAGCTGCTCAGACACCCAAAGAAAATGAATGCGATCAAAAAAAAAATTTTCTAATGGGCATTATTTCCTGATATATCTTATGCTAGGTGAAAAAATTATTTCTCTTTGAGTGTCTGGTAGTAACGAACTGTATGAAAAGATTCAAAATTATCAATACTGCTACGAAATAGAAGTGTTGATAGTTTTTTTTGTCCATCTGAAGAAAATGACATTTAGATAACCAAAACCTCACTCTGCTTAACACTGTCTTACTGCCACCCATGGAAATGCAGTATTGGCAGCAGTTGGCTAAGTAAGTGTGATTCATTTTTAGTTTTCTTTTAAAGTTAATTTAATTAATTTGAGGCACGTGACAATGACATGACTTGCTTTCAAATTTGTTTTATCTTTTTTACAAACAAATTGAATAAAACAAAAAATGTAATCAAACCAATCAAGGGTCAAGGTTCAAATTAAATATTAAATGCGGTGTGGGTTTAAATTTTGCTCAAAATGGTATTAAGCCTTTTATCTGCTTATAATTATGTGAAAATTCGCACTTATTTTTGAAAAACAATCAAAATCATCATTTTGTTGATTTCGAATCGTTGTCGTAATCGAACAGAATAATTTAGAATTCCGATATCGCAAATCTAATATTTTGGACAGTCCTCTCTTCTGTTTTCCTAAATTTAACAAGATTTTAATTTTATTTACAGTGAGTGCAATGCATAAATACTGTGAAGCTGGATATACAACATTTGACATGGCAGACATTTACGGACCTGCCGAAATCATTTTTGGGAATTTCATAAAAAACGTGAGTATAATATCACAAAATCAGAAGTCAATGCAGTGTGGCAAATCCTAGCTTTTACTCGAGTTTCCGTAGCGTTCATGTCATTTTCTTCAGGTAAAAGCAGCAAAACCATCAACGCTGCTCTTGGTAATTTTGACCATTTCGCACAGTTTTATTGCGATCATGTATATGTTTAATCGAAATTCACTGTTGAGCAAGGCCGGAAGCAGTGCCTAAATGTAACTAACTAGCGACAACTTAATAACAAAGAGCTACTAAAAGATGTAGTAACAACAACAATCTAAACAGTAAATATCCCAAACGGGACTGAACTGCAATGGTAGAGTGCATTGAATGGTATCTGCCCTTCCTGGGCGATGGTAAAACCAGACACCACTTCTATATTCAAAAGAAGGGTTTTTGCTCTTCAAGCAAGATATATGTTGTTATCAAGTTTTCTTCTGTTGAGACCTATTTTCTTCGGGTGTCTGAAAAGCTGACATTTGCCAGTTTGAGTCAAAGTCAACAATGTCATAGTATTAATGACACTGTTGATAAGCTTTATTATTGTCTGCCTTTTAAAAAAAGATGTGATTTACTACTACAATATTTTCTTCTACTGTCTGGGCTAACACATTTGATGATAAAAACGGTTACTAATATTCAGTTATATTTATAGTTATTATGATATTTTTTTGGGTGTGTGAGTGGACATATTTGATGACAACTACCATATTTTCTTTGGATATCTGAGTAGACACATTTAATGATAACTACAATATGTTTATATATTTTTTTTATAGCTTCTTCCTATAAACTTCTTGGAGTAGATCACCCTATCCAAGGCCCTGTTACAGCGGCCACTTATAGACGGACAGGGTTATGATTGCTGGAAAGATATGATCTTATGATATGATATGAAAGCTATGATATACCTACCCAAGTTATCACACCCTGGGCTGAGTGGTGGGCATGGATAAGCGAGCCGGACTCGTCGAGACTCGAACCTGAGATGCCAACATGTTTAACCTCTAGGCCATCGCGCCCACTTTCTTCGAGTGTCTGTGTTGCTGACACTCTCAATCCAACCTAACTTTATGTTTAATTTAATCATTGTCCTTTTTCCTAGCGTGTTTCATACCCCCCCAAGAACTCAGTACAAGGTTTAACGAAAATGGTTCCGAGAGCAGGACCAATGACACGAAATGTTGTTCGAATCCGCCATCACTAAATCAATGTTAAGAATGCAAGTGAAACAACTGAGTTGTCTGCAGTTTCATTGGTGGGATTATAACGACAAAAGATACCTCGATGCTTTACAACATCTATCTGACTTGCAAGGAATCGGAAAAATTCGTAAGTTTTTTTATTTAATTGTTCCAGTGTAATTATTTGCAGACAAAAGTCATGGTTCGTCTTGTGGTTTAGCCACATTCTCAACTTCCCTCTCTTACACGATAAAAATGAAATCCCTTAAACGTTATTAAAGCAATGTCAGTTTCTTCAGACGAATCAAATACTTCGAAACCAATAACCACTACCAATAGTTTCATAACAATTTTGAATTTTGGACCCATAAATTTCATGCTGCCAAACACCCCAAAATCATAAATATAATATTGCTGTTTTGTTAGTTTCATTTTCATGCGTTTACTCTTTATCTGTATGTACTGACAGCGTTTTGGTATCCGACATTTTGCTTGTCTGCTCTTCATTGTGATATTCATTGTGAAATGATTTGTTTTGAATACAAGGCAAAAGACAATGTTCTTCGCATTTATTTAAATGAGGTCCTTGACTTCCTGTACATGTACAAATGAATATGGTTATTTGAAACTGCAATTGGTCTCGAACTTTGTGTAATTTTTTTTGAAACTTGGTTCAAACGCTTAAAAGAAACCGACAAACAACAACCTATCTGGTGAAATAGTGTAGTTAATACCAGGTAGCGGCTGTTGTCCTATTGTAAAACATCCTTAACCAAACTAATCGAGTGCAGTTAGTAGTATCTACCCTGGGTAACACCATCTACCACTTTACTGGCGCTAGATCCAGGGATGGCCAAAGTCAATCAGGGATGGCCAATTTTTACTTTTTTCAAATACATTCAGAAAAAATAATTTTGAATATGAAATATTGAATGCATTCCGAATTCAGCTATGTTAATTATGAAAGGTAGCATTCTAACTGATTCAAAGCCAAATATAAATTAAAAAATCCAGAAAATTTTGATTGAAGTACCAAAATTTCTGTTATTTTGTGAAACTATGTCGATTTGAAGAGCAAAAACAAATTTTTTTGTTTATTCCGGCCTGACTTATACAATAAAGATGTCATATTTTCATATCCCACTATTTTGAAGCATATCAAAAATCAAGAATAACTATTTGGAATGTGTTCATCTTCGAATGTATTCGAAAGTAGTAGCCCGTTGCTATTCAGTGGCCGTCAGTTGGTTCTTCTTCTGTACTGCTTTCGTCCTTGAGAGTGGATTTCAATAGAAAAACATTAGGACAATGTTAAAGCCTGCATCAACAAGGTTCCATACCCTAATATCCAAAAATGACTTGTGTTGAATAGAAGGCAAAAGGAGACTTTTTCACCTTTATTTAAACGAGGTACTAGACTTCCTGCACAAATCAATATGGTTGTTTAGGAACAATTCGTCTCATACTTATTATAATAGGAGTCAACTAGACTGACCAGAGGATAGGATTGTTCTTATTTTAGTTTTAAACTTTGATAAACGGTGTTCAAAATCCATCATATCCTAACGATTCAGATAAACTTAATTGCTGATAATTAACCATATTTCACCAATTTTGCATCAAAATCATCAAAATTTGATGATACATATCTTGATTTCACTGCAAAATGAATCGATTTAATTAATCAGTATTAAAAAAATAACATTTAATTAGAGTTGTAGGATACCTAAGTATTCAGATAATATATTCCAAAGTTTAAAGACACAAAGTGTTCAAATGGGGGATGTTATTTATTTTTGTCATTTTGGAAGTAAATCTGTGCAAACACTTATATCTTCTGGTCTAAGCGTTAACGATTTAAGTTGTGGAAATTAAATCCAACTGTCAGTTGATTTTGTGTGAGTTTGGAATGTATGATTGTGTTGTCATAATGACCATTGTGTTTGAACAATGGGTTGGCACTCAAATTTCACAAAAGCTTTCCAATTGCACCACGTACGAATCAAATGGTAAATTTTTATGAGAATACAAAATGATAATAAAATAATCCATTAATACCAATCTGCCACTCATCGACTAATTTTGGTAGGATGGCCGAACCAAAAATCATGTATTTCCAACAACGAGGCCCCTGTGCAATTAATTTCCTGACATCCTTACTTCGAATTCATGTCGTTTGTGATTATTAATTATCTTTTACTCTGTATATCTAGTAATCTGTTTTTTCATGAGAATTAATAGAGTTATTTTGGGGTCCTGCCAAGAATATTAAATAATTTGACTTATTTATTATGATAAATTGATTTTCGAATGATATAATTATTGTTTCGTTTTCTTGTTAAATGTAAGATTTCAGATAAACTAAATTACTGATACTACTTTTCTGTACTTTCCCACTGCATAAACAAATTTACTGGACATGGTGGTTATGGATGTCCTTCTCTGAGTAGTTGGGTATTTTGAAATCCTAATTAAAAGTAATATTGTTTTCCGATTATTCTTAGATTTTTAGTTTTGCAGTAAAATCATGATATATGCCAAATTTTACTATGTAAAATTTGGCACATATCATGACTTTGCTATTGATCTGGGGTACGTGGACTAACTACTCATCCTTCCTCTGTGCCTTTGTGTTCGCGGATCCGTATGCAGTACATGCAAAGATACAGTAGCAAGAGTAATTATTACTAACCAGAGAGGTTAGAAGTCTTGCTTCACACTTACACAAATTTATTTTTGTAACGTTTCGTCTGACCAAAGTCAGACTTCACACGCACATTTTTAAAATGCTTTTCTGAAGAAGTCTTGACTTTGGTCAGACGAAACGTTACAGAAATATTATGACTTTGCTGTAAAAAGACAAAATATGGTCAAATATCTTCAATTTCGTTTATGTTGAAGCATATAGGGAATTTCGAGTAAAAAAAATTTTTTCAAATGCTCGTATGAAGAAGTCTGACTTTAGGGCAAACAAACGTTATGGAAAAGAAAGTGTGAAGCACGATTTTGAACCTTTTTATTTCAATACATTAGCGCTGAGTTGAAGTCCATCTATGGCTCAAGCCTTATAAAACACAATTTTTATGTTAACCCCCTTGACATGACCTTGCATCCCGTTTACTTCTTGTAAACCAATATTTGTTTTCCTTGAAACCCTTAATGACATACAGTAACGTGGGGGTCATAGGTATGACAATGCGTTTTTTGTTTGCTTTGTCTGGTTCAAAATCACTGAGAAATAATTAATAATTTGTAAACTTTGTAAAATAAACAATGAGATTCTAGGATGGGCTGGTTTGATCTAAAATACGACAGAAAATTGGTTCGGTCATGAGAAATGCATCGTTTTGAAAGAAATGAGCGATATGATCGGTTGTTTGTAATGCCGATATAACAGTAAAAGAATAAATTGAAACTTTGCTTCGCTGATATTTCACTCAGCCTTGATTAAGCATTTAGAATTAAAGAAAGGTTACGTAGTATTCATAAAAAATATACAAGATTTTTTTTCTTGAATAATTTCTTGAATGAAGGGAACAAAAACTAATCAATTCTCATAATAAAAAAAAAAATCTTGGCTCATAGTAGTTTTAGTAATTAGCTGTCCTTGTGTTTATGAATGTAAATAATGTCTATATGTAATGAATGACAAGCATTTTATGAATGTGTATTATTACTGTGTACCGAGTGCAAAGTCCAACTTGTATTCGTAATAGAGATCAATTTAGTCGTGTAGGTTATGACATGACATCACGCCCATCAAACGCCCTGTCTGTGTAGTTTTTTTCCGGTTATCTGGTGTATAATTCCATTGTAAGAAGAATATTTGTCCAGCTTGAGTGTTATTTTAGGTAGCATAAGTCAATTCAAGAGTGACCTATGTCCAGTATTAAAATCTTTGAATAACCAATATTTAACTATTTTGCCCTGAATAAATTTAAACCTTCTGTAATACCAGACTGCCAGTTACTCTAATACTTAAACACCCCAATAATGGGAAATTTTCTTGATATATCTCTGGATAGAGTGTTTTTTGAGTGTGGTATTAATTAAATTGGATAAAAAAGGTTCAGAATCATCGATAATGCCATTTCGTAGCAGTATCGATGATTTTGAAACTTTTTGTACAGTTTGTTTGTTACCAGATATAAGATAGTCAAACCTTTTATTCCTCTAACAAGAATTATATATTAGGGTACTGCCTATTTGTTCAATTTCATTCTGATGGAACTCAGTATGCGAGTAGCAGGGTGGCAGAGAATTCTGCCAGTCTGACTCATACTTAACAATACATGCTTGGTTAGAAATTTTTATTTTGTTAAGCATGATCCACTGATGATGTGTCCCTTGGCATCACAATCCATCAGTGGCTCATACTTACCAAATAATGCCTGGGGATAAATTATTTAACTGCTGATTCAAGTATCAGTATTTGAAATTATAACTGTTTGTGACAGGGATTTATGAATGTATGATGTAACATGAATCTGAACATATTGTATTGATCTGTCAAATTTGTTTAGAAATATTTTTTCTACTCTACATACTACCGGTATATGTAATATTATTTAAACATTGTGTGGATTACCTTGGGATGGTATCATAATGATATGAAAACAATATTGAACTGTGATGATTAATCCAATCCGAATCAACAACTTCACACATTTAAAAAAATGGTTTGTGGCCACAGTGGTAAATTTACGCTATCGTTGGCGTACGATAAGGCGCAGCGTGCATTTCCGTTTTTGAGGAGTCATCCACGGACTTTGACAAACTTGAGTGCTATAAATTCAGTTATCTTTGCTACCATTACTCTGTTGCGTCATATCTGTGTACAAAATGGTAAAATTTTGAAAAATGACCTTTTGCGACCATTAGTAAAGAGGTATATAGTTGCAAAAAAGTCTGATGCTACAATTTATTTTGTGATTTTGTATGCTATCTTTGCACCAATTGATAATATTATGCTCCCTTTTTGCTGAAATATCCCTTACTAATATATGTATAATGTTAACTTGAAAAAAAATTAACCTTTTTATACGAAAATAATTAATTTGGTACAAAATTTATTAGCTTTGATAATAAATAAATCCAAATTGGCAGAGGATTTAAATTTGAAAATAAACCTATCGAAACCTGCCATCGAGTATTACAGCTTATACCGAAAATAGATCACATTATTGGCATACTTGTGGTTAGACAGACTAGACGTGCGTACTTGAAGTTATATCTTAGAAGCTTTAAAAGAAAAGCTAAAAAAGATCAATTTGTGGTGTTCAAATTCATCTGAGAACCGTGGCCTTTTTGCATATGTGGTTTGAAACACATAGCATTGTATGGTGTATGAGCATTTATACAATCTAACCTCTAAAGAAAGTTGAATATAATTTTTGATTACTCATTCTTGTGTGTCATAACTATTAGATGATACAGAAAAGATACCTTCATTATATATTTCGAAACGGTTTAATTAAGACTAAAAAATGCCAATCAGCTGTCTGGGAACAAAGATGTCCAATATTTAATATCCCATTTCATTTTGATATAAAATCAAAAACCCAATTTGGTTATGCTTTGAATTACATTGCATTTTTTGTGTGTCATAAGAAACGACTTAAATCTAGTATAATTTTATCATTGCCCGGAGAAAATGCTTTCTAATGCACTCCTTTACAACCTTCTAACGTTTTTGGAACAAACAGTCAGTATCTATTTCGCAATATTGGAATTTATAATATATGTATTAAAAAAACAGAGATTAGACATTTATACCAGTTTACTACTATTAAACCACTTTTACGAAATGAATATGATTTTTTTTTCTTATAATATATTATAAAGGTACTTATTTTGATTATCAGATTATCGGTAGTCTAATTCATTTTTGATATCCCTACCCAATGAGTTAAACGGATGAATAAATTCTCGTTAGATTGTATTTAGTTTCAATTGTGATCCAGTCTAAGTACAAGGTACAGACCAACTACCAGCCGATTACCAACACTCCTGAGGGACCATGGTAAACATTACTCTCATCCTGGCTCTTAAACCAACACATTTCACAGACAAACATAAAGTCAAGGACTTTGTACCCTGCATAGATTTCAATTAGATTGTGTTCAGTTTCAATTAAGGCATGAGAGATTCAGACCAAAAGGTACAGACCAATTACCAGCCGATTACCAACACTCCTGAGGGACTATAGTAGACACTGCTCTCGTCTTGGCTCTTAAACCAACACATTTCGCAGACAAACGTAAAGTCAAGGACTTTGTACCCTTGGAAAGCTTGTTGAACTTGGGCCGTAATTTAGTCTTGCTGGGCGTTTATGAATATGAAAGTATTTCCTTTTTATCCTGTGGGAGTTGAAAGCTGAGAATACGGCCTACCACTTGACAAACCATGACCTCTTGCGCAGACATCGGCCTAACTTTTTGCTCACCTACTGCGCATGGACCAGACGTGGTAGAATGGCAGCTACTTTGCTATTCAGACACCCAAAAAAAAATAGGTTCTAACAGAAGAAAATTTAGCAGATGGGCAATATGTCGTGATATATCTGCGGCTAGAAGATTTAAATGTCTCTTTTTGAATATCTGGTATGAAGCAAACTGTACAATAAAGGTTCAATATTAATTAATACTGCTATGAAATAGCAGTGTTAATGGTTTTGAAGGTTTGTTGTCCATTCGACAAGAACATTTCGGACACCCGAAGAAAATCAAGTCACTTCCACTCTTGTATTGCTTGTAAAGAATTATAAAGTTAACTACCCATATATAATATAAATATTTAATCCCTTGGTAATCACATGCCATTATGCACTTTACAAATCAATACCCAAGTCCAATTCACCAATGCAATAACATTGATTAAAAACCTCTATTGATTATAATAGTAATGAGAAATACGCATGCTTTTTAAAGAATTGGTATATGAATTTACCATCATATAGGGCTGGGCAATTCGAGTCGAAGCTTCGAATCGATTCGAAGCACAATTTATTCGATAGAAATCGTGGATCGTTCCATAGGAACAAAATCTTGCTAAATAAACTAGAATTTTCATTTTTACAACAAAATGCAATAGATTTTGGTCAAATTTGACCAAAATCGATTGCATTTTGTCGTTAAAATGTGAAAATTGTTGCTCTCAAACATGTAGTGTGAATTGAATCTACACTATAAACTATAGAATTCTCGATTTTCACAGTGGAGATGAGTTTTAATAGTAATAATGGGATATCAGTTATTTACACTAGCGATTTGATCCGATTTGGAAAAAAATATTCCAATCAGATTCGAATTCCAAATGATTCGGTTTTGCCGAGCCCTACCATCAAACAAGGCAGGCACTCACTGCACTCTGTTATAGCCAGGGCTGTAGTGTCAGAGTCGTGGGTCTGAATTGAGGCGTCTATATAATTCTCCAAACTTTGACTCATATTATTTAAAAAAAAAAAAGTAATAAAAAATCTTTCTGCCACCAGCTTAATTAGGAATCGCTTCTTTATTTCTGTTAAAAAACCAAAATCAATATTATGTAACTTGTGATAAATCCATTTTATGTAACTTCTCATTTTCGCAAACCACAAATCATGACATTGGCTAATAATTAGACATTCTGTAACTCAAAGTGAAATAGGTTCGAAGTCTACAATTAAAATTCACCACGTTTTTCGACTTTCATGTTAATGCCTGTCGCTTAGTTTCCGGTTTATTATTGTTATATGTTATTTTATTGCATGACCCAAGTGACTCTTGTGTCGGAAATGATCATTCTAGTTTCTTCGGATGGACAAATAAATTCAAAAACCATCAACACTGCTGCTTCGTAGCAGATTTGATGATTTTGAAATTTTTTTTATGCAGTTTGGTTTAAAGTTGGGCGGCATCAGGTACATTCTACACCGGCATACTGCTGCCAAAATGCCTGTATTACCGGTATGCCAAGCCATTTCTGCTATCGGAAACATGCCGTTGTGTCGTTTCAAAGAGCCTCACTTTGCATGACACTATGCTTAAAAAAATCAGGTGCATGTCTTTGAATGTGGGCAAGTGGGTTGTTGTTTCATGACATAGCAAATTACAGCAGGTGTAAGTGGTCTAAATACTCGTTTTTTTTTCATTATTTGATGCGATAATGCATAAACTTGTAACCATTTTAAGCGGTCTGTCACGAAATACCGGTATCACGGCAAACCGACATTGCAAAAATTAACACGATGCGATATTTTGGAAGACTCGATATCGGTATTTACCGTTCTACCGATGTGGCACCTAGCTCTATTTTGGTTACAACCAGATACTTAAAAAGACACAGAAGATGACATTTTGCCAGTCTGACATGACCAATCTCAAGTTGGAAATGAATACTGCTACGAAATATCTCGTTGTCGATGCTTGTATTTTCCATTTGTAATGTCAGTATTGTATAATGCGACCTAATTTGAGTTAGTTTCTTATGTACCAAGTATGACATGTTTAACAAAATATGGTTTTCCTTTCAGTTTATCTAAAATGCAGTGAGAAGTTATTTTGAACCTAAAATCACTTTAATCCGTGTTATGTAACTGCTCTAACTTATGTAATCTGTGTTATATAACTGCTCTAACTCTAACTTATTGCTTGCAATTAATCCTAATGGGTTTTTAAACAGTTGTCAGACTATGTAAGGACTATAATAACAGGCTCACAAATTCATGTTATAATGGGTTTCTAGAATCTTTCACAGGCTCTAGTAAAACTCTTATAAAGCCATGAATAAATTTCAAAATATTCATTTCAACGATGAGAGATTGATTCCTTGAGATTCCTTTTACTTATTTTCTGTGTAATTCAGTATTGATTTCTTCTAATGTATTACATTGCGCTCCCTGTGAGAAGATGAAAAATTTTTGGAACTCTGAAATTGCAATGAATCTGCAAGCCTCAATACCCCGAATTTATACTTTTAAGAAATAGAGCGAAATTTTAAAAATGTCATCTGTTTGCTGGAATTTATCTCAATTTTGAGCCCCCCAGGTACGGTCTTTAGAATAGTCCTAACATATTTCCTGTGTGTCATAAGAGATGACTATAAGGGAAACAAAAGAAGTGGTAGATGATTTCACCATCACCCAGGGTATAAACCACTAACTGCACTTTACCAAAGCGGTTCAGCTCGGTTTGGGTTATTTTCTGCCAGTGCAGTTTGGCGGCAGTACAGCTCTTTGCTATTAAGTGACCGCTATTTGCTTCCCTTTAGGCACTGCTCCCGGCTTTGCTCAGAGCAGACTTCAAAAAAAATTTTAATGGTTTTTAAATGGCTGTTAGGCTGCATGTTAACTTCAAAAAAAATTTCTTGAATTTATACTGTTTCAGAAAATGAATGTAAATTTTGATTATGTTATCACTGCATTCTACCATGAGCTTAGAGTACGGTTGCTGGCACTTTATCTTGTAGTAGCTCTTTGACATTTGAGTGGCCATTAGTTGGTTACTTTTAGGCACTGCTTTCGGTCTTGAAGCGAACACCTATAAAAAAATATTGTGTGATTTGATTCAAAATCAAAAGATATTGAATAATTTACCAAAATGATATTTTTATATTTCAGGCGAATTATCCCTGACAAATTTTGACACAGCGAGGTTAGAAGAGATCACAACAAAAGGAATCGAAATATCCACAAACCAGGTTTGTTTTGTCACAATGTTGTTATAATGATGTCATAATTATGTCATACTTATTTTGCTTCTTACATAATAATCATAAATCATGTTATGACTAAGCATATTTCATGCTCGTCATAGTAATTAATATACATTTAAGAATCACCTTCTGATTAACTTGTGCCATACATAATTCTTATATAAATTTGTATTATCATTATTTACCGTGATAAGCTATAATTATTAGTCAGTTCATTCCTGACTTGGCAAAATATCACCTTCCCAGACATCCGAAGAAAATGAGTTCCACTGGGAGAAAATTTAACAAATGGGCATCATTTCCTTATATATTTGTGTCTAGTGGATTTAAATGTTTCTTTTACTGTGTTTAATAGCAAATTTTATTGAAAGCTTCAAAATTATTAATACTGCTGTGAAGACACCCTTGTCCGTCCAAATAGTTTCATGAACATTTCAGACACCCGAAGAAATTCAAGAGCCTGCCACCCTCTTTCATTCCTTGTAACTTGTCTGGTTAATAGTTTATAAATTCAGCGTTTGCACTCACTCAATAAAAAAAACTTCTTTCATTAAGCATGAGCCACAGATGGACCGCTCCTCAAGGAAAATGAACGATGAAATGAACTTTATTTAAGAGTATGCAATTAACAATGTTTACAATTATATCGGGTTATGAGATTTATCTTGCCATTCCATCCAGTGTGGAACCCATGAGGAACCGGTAAGGTTATCGAGCATCGTCCCAAGGCAAAAGATGTGTGCGAACAGCTGTTACTTGTGTGGTTAATTATGTGTCAAACCATGTTCATACTATGCTGTCATATGTTCGTACTTTGAACTTGAAATGACTTCATTCATATGTTTGTACTTTGAACTCAAAACAGCCTTATCTGTTGTATGTGGTGCAAGGACAGATAGTATCATGTGGTCGGATATTTACTCTGTTAAAACATATTTAGTCAAGTATGAGTCTCTGATGGACCGTACTTCTACTTTCATAATGTTATGTTGGTACTTTGACCCCCATATGACATCATTTGATAGCTTTGATACGAATTTGTTGTTATATGCGTAATTCCAATCATTTTTATCATAGGAGAAGTATCGTAGTAGATTCAATTTTGTCAGAAATGAGGGTTCCTTAGTTTCTATTCCTGCATTTCATCTTTGCATTTTAGTGGTTTCAGGAAACTTTTCAAGTATGTTATGTCTGTTGCATCCTTGTTTTGAGCGAATTTTGATAAAAAAAAAAAAGCGATTAGGAGTTAATCAAGACAAGATTACATAGTAAACAAGCAAAAAGAACCTCGAGAGGAATCAAACTCTCATGGTCCCTGAAATGAAAATTTTAAAATTTCATCAGGGCTTCATAAGAGTTTAAATAACCCTCCAGACAGCATATAATAATTTTCATTGTGGAAAAAGAAAATTCTTACAAAAATTTACTATAAACTGTAATGATCAATAATGTTGTTTTGCTGCATTGATGCAATACACTATAACAGCATGAAAGGGTGTGTTCGAGGCATGTCAAAATTGCTTACACTGCAATGAGGAAGTAAATGAGAATAGGAATTTTGACTTTGTTCTAAAAATACCTCATTTCCTAGAACCGAAACTGCTGACTAGTGTTAAATATTTATCCAACAATTGTAACCCTGTCCGTCTATATGTGGGCGCTGTTACAGGGCCTTCGACAGGGTGATCTACTATAAGAAGTGGCTGTAAAAAAATAAAATAAATAAAGCATGAAAGATTTCTCTAAATGCAGAAATTCATACATATGTGGATATTTTACTGAAATTACGCAACACACAAAGTTGGAGGCAGTAATATAATGTAATTAGTAGGTTTATGAAAGTAGAGGTCTACATTTTGTAGTAGCTCTCTGTCATTTGAGAGGCTGTTAATTGGTTCTTTCAAGTTGTTGTTCACGAATAAATAAAAATTAGAAAACGTATCTATCCGGATAATGGTTACAAAATTTTTATCAGCTGAATATCTATTTCAGGTCCAGTATTCAATAATAGATCAACGGCCAACACAAAGAATGAGCAAATTCTGTCGAATGCATGGAGTTAAGCTTCTAACTTATGGAACACTATGTAAGTTGATTTCTTATCTATATAGAGTTTACTATGTAAGTTGAGATTTCTTATCTATATAGAGATACTATGTAAGGTGATTTCTTATCTATATAGGGATACTATGTAAGTTGATTTCTTATCTATATAGAGTTACTATGTAAGTTGTATGATTTCTTATCTATATAGAGTGATCAACTCCAAATACATGGCTTTAAAAGGTGACTTTCTTATGAAATATATAAAAAAAAAAACATACATTATCATAAATTGACAAGGGGTTTTCTTTCTATCTATATACAAGATTCATTTCTGTAAGTTTCGTTGACCAAGGTCAGACTTCTACATAGCATTTCGAACAAACATATTGAATTCACTGTTTAAGCGAGTTTTATCATTGTCCAATTATATCTTTTTCTCCCTATGAAGTGCCTTTCTTGCAAATAATTACCTATTTTTGGGTGCTAGTCCTGTCCTAACGTATTTCCTGTGTGTCGTAACTACAAGGAAGCAAAGAAATATACCATGGTCCTGAAAAAATACCACTCACTGCACTTTATCATGGATTCAGTTCTGCTTGGGATGTTTTCTATTTAGAGTGCAGTTGCTGGGTACTACATCTTGTAGTACTCTTTGCTATTAAGTGGCTGTTAAATGCTTCCAGCCTTGCTGAGTAAATTTTCAAAACAGAATAGGTTAAATAACAATAGAGAGCCCATTTTACAATGAAATGATGATCTTTGCAAACCAAAGAAAAGAAGAAGTGGTAGATGTTTCATTGTCCAATCAGATACCACTCACTGCACTTTATAATGACGGTTCAGTTCCGTATAGAAGGTTTTCCGTTTAGAGTGCAGTTGCTGGTACTAAATCTTGTAGTAGCTCTTTGCTATTAAGTGGCCGTTTGTTAGTTTCCTTCGGGGACTGCTTCCGGCCTTGCTCAGAGTGAATTTCAAATAAAGAAAAAAAATAAAAGAAAAGATTTGGGACCAATTTTGAATGATATTAATGTATTTTTCATTCTTTCTAGGTGGTGGTTTGCTCACTGACGATTACCTCGGCCGTCCTGAACCCAGAGGAAGGAAAGATTTATATACTGCGTCATTATGGAAATACAAACAGATGATCGATGCGTGGGGAGGATGGAAATTATTTCAACAATTATTATCGACTTTGAGAAATATTGCAATTCATAACGTGACCATCGCTAACGTAGCGAAGGTACATTTCATTGTGAATAGAGTTTTTATAAGTTTTATAAATGATGATACAACCACTAATGTAGCGATGAAGTATTTTTTTCTGCTGATATAGCATCTGAATATTTCACTGATTTGGCCAATTACTTGATTAGTTGGTTTCTTTTAGGCGCTGCTTTGGCCTTGCTCAGAGTGAATTTTGATAAAAAAAAAAAAAACTCTTAGCATTATGCATGACCCCAAATACGAACAATGTTTGGACTTTCCTTTGCGGCCAAAACCCAGTTTTTACACCCTGGGCTGAGTGTTGAGCATGGATTTGGAAGTTACACTTGCCAGGGAACCATCCATGTGGTGCCAAATTAATGTTGCCTGTTTATATTTTGGGGACTTTTGAAGATATTGCAGCAAGTATAATGTGGCGGTCGCTAGGTAATTTTTTATCGCTACAATAAAGCTAAAAGATTCCTTGGAGTTGAATTTAATGACAAGCCGGATCATCTGTGATATATCATCTTCATATACCATATTTCTTTGGCCCAAGGCTGCCACCACTTGTGCAGTTTTATCATAGCGATTCAGTTATTTTAGAACATTTCCCACTCATACTGACGCTGCTAGAACTATAATTTGAAGTAAAAGATTGCTATGTAAGTTGCAACTGGTCGGTCTTTTTAGGTGCTGCCAAGAATGCACTACAATAAAAAAGGCTGATACAAATTTTCCGCCGTATGTCAAAAAAGGGGAAAGGATGTAAAATGGTTTATCATCACCTAGACAATACCAATAACTGCAGACGGGGTGAGTTAGCTAATCGCTGAGCGCTGAGCATACGCTTCGACGCATTTCTGATCCATGGCGCTGGTTCGAATCCCTTGAGGGATACTGATTATTGCGCATGCTGGACGCCTCGCCGGTGCATGGTGGTTCACTTAAGCGCTGCTTACATTTTCCTCCATCAACCAGGATATTTTTAAATGAAATATGATAATCCAAAAAACCTTGACTATTTGTAGCAATGGAGTATTCTTTTCCTTCCCACGGGATAAAAATGATATCCTAGCTATAGTGGAATCCGTTTCTTTGGCATTATGTGGTTTCGTTCTCTTTGGCATATTTTCCTTTGATTAGTTCTGTTACTGCGTTATGAAGTAGCGGTTTGCAATATGAGTTGTCGTTGGTTGTTTTCTTCGAGGCACTTTATTCGGCCTTGACTAAAGTAAATTTCTATTGCAGACCTTCAATTTTATTTTTCAGGTGGGTGTTAGATGACCCTATCGTAGGGGGTGTGATAATTGGATGTCGTTTCGGAGTATCGGGAGCAAACCATGCTGTAGAGAATTTACAGAGCGTGGACACTGATTGGTGCTTAACAGAGCAGAACAGGGCTGCGATTGATCTTATAACGTCACAGTCGAACGATTTAATGAAAAGCATTGGAGACTGCGGCGCAGAATATAGATGAACTGTTGAAAACAGAAAGTGATGTCATCATGTGCCAATAAAGCAGGACAGTGGGCAAAAAGGAAAATATCGAACTGTTTCCCAGAAAAAACCAGCAGGATATTAAAAACTGTGATATCTATGTTTCAAAGAGCAAAAGTTATTTGGTTTGATTGACAGTGTTCTCTGTGTATTCTAAACTGATTAAAGCTTTACTGTTAATTAGTGCCTCTGTAATTAACCTGCCAAGTTTGGTTGAAAATGCAAGAAAATGACCCTAAAGCTCTGACCTTTGACCTGACTGGCAGAATTCTGCTTTTCTACTCAGTAGCGCTGTCCAAAATATTTGGTTTGATTCAGATTTTTCGATTCATGAATTCTTAGATTCAATTTCTGTGACGATTAGAAATCAACAAAATGTTAATTTATGAAATAGCAGTGTTGATGGTTTTGAAGCTTTTTTGTCCATTCTAAGAAAATGTCATGAACGTTTTAGACACCCAGAGAATACGAAGATTTCGTCACCCTGATGCGGACTAAAGCTAGACTGTAGATAGTGCCCTGGTGTTTCACCCGGCAATGTTTGTTGAAAATTTAAGAAAATGACCCAAAACATCACCGATTTTAAGTTAAATCGTTGGTTGACGAATGTTTTTATGCATGAAACATATGCATATGGATAAAATTAGACTCTGTAACGTGTTTGTGTTTTGATTTTTTTTTTTTTTTGGGGGAGGGTGTGGTTTCTGCCCTGGGCGATAGCGAGAAACAACACATTATGTGAGAATGAAATTTTGCAATATATACAAACTAGGGTGACATAATCGTGTTTTTTTAGGGTGTCCTGAACATCCATTTCATTTTCTTCGGATGAACAATCATCATTATAGCAGTATTGATGATTTTGAACCTTTTTGTACAGTTTGGTTGTTACCAGACACTCAAGAATAGACATTTAAGTCTCCCAGCCCCAGATATATCATGAAAGATTGTCCATTTGCTAAATTTTCTTCTGTTGGACGACATTTTCTATGGGTGTCTGAATACCAGAGTATCTGGCATTCTGCCACTTCGATATAAACTGCCCGTATTACAAAGCAATATCAATGCAATAGGTGTTTTAAACATACTTCCAATCTAAAAGTAGTGGTATCTTAACACAATCAAAACAAATTATGCAAGGATCTTTCCAGTCAGATATTTATTTTGTTAAGTATGAGCCACTGATAGACCGCGCCTCAGCGGCGCAATCTCCCAGTGACTCATACTTAACAAAAGATGCCTGGTCTGACTTTTCAACTGGATTGAATACAGTACAATGAATGTAGGCTTGCAAATTCAAGGTATCGTGGCTTCTGGAATTTTCGGAAAAACTCTTACAAAGCTGTGATGAAATTTTAAACTGCTTATTTCTAAAATGAGAAATTGATTCCTTAAGGTTTCTTTTGTTTATTTTCTGTGTAATCCAATATTCAATTCAATATTCAATCTGCTATATTACACTCCCTATAGTTTGATAGAAAGAATTTGGAATCTTGTAACGAATCCGCAAGTCTGTGAATGTTGCTACAGATAATAAATAATACCGTCAAACGCACTCTTATTCTCATTCGCGCACTCAAAAAGTAAGAATGTCAAAAAAGCGTGTTGGGCTTGATCCTTATAGAATAGGTAGTTGAAATGATATCGAAAATTACATTTAATCAGTGGACTAAGGCTTGAAACAATATTTTTTTTGCGTATACTGCTCGAAATGTCCCTTAATTATATTATATCATTTTCAAAAATGCTTGTCTAATATTTTTTGTGTATACTGCACGAAATGGCCCTTAATTACATCATTTTTAAAATGCTTGTCTAAGGAAGTCTTACTCTGATCCGAGGAGAAAACTCTACAGAATTAAAATATCTGTAAATGTTAAACAAAACTTAGAATCTCTCTAATTTGTCATTGTTAATTTTGCTACTGTATCCTTGTTAACCTTGATACTGTATTCATGTATGTTACGCATACAGAACCGTTAACACAAAGGTATTGGAAATAGGATAAATCACCCTGAACAATCACACGCCTATTATTATTACAATTGTATAAAAATCATTCTGTGCTTTGTCCTTTACATATATATATATTTGATTAAAGATTGTTAGTTTAATTATTATATTTTAATTGATTTTTATTTTGGTTTTTATTGATGTTAATTTCTATTCCTCTTTCCTAGAATCTGCCAGAATTTCTTGCTGTATATTGATCAAGGTTGAATATAATTTCTTAGAGATTTCACAGTAACCCAAGTAGGGATCATAGGCCTCGTTGTTGGTTTGAACGGTATTTTAAATTCATTATATAATTATAATGTTTCGTTTGAACAAATTTGCTGGTGTTTGGTTTTACCTTCGCCCAGGGCAGATACCACTCACTGCACTTTACCATGGTGGTTCAGTGACGTCTGGGATGTCTTCTATTTAGAGTGCAATTGCTGGTACTAACTTTTTTTAGTAGCTCTTTGCTATTAAGTGGCCGTTAGTTGGTTCTTTTTAAACACTGCTTCGACCTTGCTCAGAGTGAATTTGAATAAAAAGTTATAATTTATGTGAAATTTAAAACCAAAAATAGCATACAATCATGGTTTTACCTCAAAATACATGAGTTTAAATAAATTTGATCCTAAGGACAATTTTTAAACCCAAGACAGATTATCAATTCAAGTAGGAATTTCATAAAATTGTCGTTCAATATTATCTCTGTTCCTAATTTGTTTTTTTCCCACGTTGTCTCGGGCTTTATGGGAATGAGTACTCAATCTCACAGATACTGTTTGGAAGGCAGTTGCTGGTATTATAGCTGAAGGCTCCTTTTAGTCACTGCTTCAAGCATTTTGAAGCGAATTTCGAAATAAAAAAATTCATGAAATCAAACATAACAATGCTGGTTTAATACACATTTAGGGCATTCAGGTGTATATCACATGACCTAAAATGACATGACCGTTTTCTTTGAAACGTTGATATCCAAAACTCAGCATATAATTTTCTTCTGGTAGATCAGCCCTGTATATCTTTTATCATGACTTTAAGTTCTCTTTTTCAATTTTTAAAGTTTCTTTTTGTGTTTATTATCGAAGGATAGCTTACAATGCAAATAAATTGTTAGTTTTGTTGAACTGCGTTCGAATCATTTTTGCGGAGGGGGAGGGGTGTGCAGGGGCATGTAAGTGGACTTGGGTGGTGCATGTTGTCATCCGGCACATGCTCGGTTAGCTGCATGCTCAATTCGATGCAGGCGATTAGAATAGTTCTAACGTATTTCCTGCGTGTCGTGAGAGGCGACTGAAAGGAAACAACGAAGTAGATAGTTTTAACATCGCCCGGGGAAGATACCACTTAGTGCAATTTATCATGGCGATTAAGTTTCGTTTCGGATGTTTTCCGTTTAGAGTTCAGTTGCTCGTACTACATCTTTGAGTAGCTCTTTGTTATTAAGTGGCCATTAGTTGGTTCCTTTTAGGCACTGCTTCCGACCTTGCTAGAGTGAATTTCAATGAAAACTTCAAATTGGCAGTGAATGGAGGAGTGGAATTTTTATTTTAGGCAAGAACTAGAATCTAAATAGGTTGGATTTATGCCTTTGGAAATGAAATGTGGGTTGAGGATATGATATCATTTTTTATCCTGTGAGATAAGAAAGCCGAGAATACCGCTTAATCACATGGCAAACCACGAGCTCTCGTGAAGACGCCAGTTCCGTATCGGGGTGAAGGTTTCTGGCTTATCGTGTTTCTCTGCATGGACCCGGTTGGTGCAGGAAGCCGTAAGCAGTGCTTAGTGAACTATCCTGTACAGGTGAGGCGCCGCAGACTTCAGACTTGTGGCATATAATCACCATCCCTCACATGATTCGAACTTACACCAAGACGAAGAGAGATGCATAGCTCGAAGCATTTTCCCAAAGCCTTAACGATTGAGCTAATCGGCCATCCATGTTACGTTTTACAGTTCAGCTTTCTATCAGTCAAGGTGTCATAGTTTTATCTATTTATATAATCGGAGCAAATCGTTATGGTAAAAGCGGAACATTTACTGTTTGTATGAAATTGTGATCCGATTAAAAAAAAAATATCTGAATCAAATACGAATTCCTGATTATTGGTGTTTGCCCAGTCGTGCTTGCAGGGTACCGGTAGTTGATTTCATGAGAACCATAACCATATTGCACCTCCAGATCTACAATGAAATATAGTGCAACTTTTTGTATCAGTGCAGCAATCATATAGCTGGATATTAGTAGCCTGGCCCCCTGGTTTTTACATATGCTTGTTTTAATACTTTAAGCGGATTCGCAGTCGGCCACCGTTGAGGTCGGACGTCTGTGTAATGATCTCAGTCTAAAATATTAATAGCCGATTCCTGACTACATATGGATACGGGAACGCCGAACGATATAAATACAGTGAAATAGAATTTTTGTCTTCGCATCTATATTCAACTTACATGCGGAACTGGTCGATTGTACAGGTATGATATTTGATTGATATTCACTTTGAGCAAGGCCGGAAGCAGCTCCCAAAGGAAACCAACCAACGGCCACTCAGTAGCAAAGAGCTACTAAAAGATGTAGTGCAAGCAGCTGCACGCTAAACGGAAATCCCAAATGGAACTAAACCGTCATGGTTTGAGTGGTATCTGCCCTGGGCGATGGTAAAGTCATCTGTCACTTCTATGTTTCCTTTTAGTCGCCTCTTACGACACGCAGGAGATACGTTAGAACTATTCTGAAGCCCGCAACTACAGACAGACAGACAGACAGACGGAATTTATTATTATTATTACACAGCACAAAATGGGATGGAAGCAGTGGACGACACAGCAGAAAAACTACAGCGCAAATCATACGTTTAAAGCAAGCATCGGCGCTCCAGCCATACTTATAATAGTTGGATTCTATTAATGGACTTATGAAAAATTACACCTGCACGTTGCGTGGAACAGATAAGATGGACGAAACTAATCAATCGAGGCGGTCGTAATAGTGTACTTTTGTTGTTATTTCTAGTTCCACTCATTGTTTTATTTTTTTCCGGAAGTGAACGCCATCAGCTAGTCGCTTAATTATCACACGCACAACACAATGCATTTTTGTTTTGAATCCACTCAAAATTCGCATACGTTGTGTTTACGTTTCAAATATTATTTTAAATTTTGTCCGCTCGCTTTCCAAATTCCTCGTCTTTTTGTTCTGTGTGTTTTTGCTGTGTACTTCTTTTGCTATATGGCTAAGATCGAAATAAACTATGACTCCAGGACCAAGGCCCTGTCTCGTTGCCATTCGTAGTAGATCTTAATGAGATTGTCTCTGTCTTGTTGTCACTCACAGACAAACATGGTTAGTCTAAATTTCCCAAGTTTTTCTGTTCTGCTGAGCCTACCAGAACTAACTTCCGCTTCCGCCGTCCCTTCACCAACCATGTGTGAGAATCAAATATTAAAGGCCAGGTACAGACCTCCAAATGCAAATAAAAAGTTAAAACTCTTTCAAAAGCCTCATATTTCTAATTCGACCTCTAGTCTACGTAAGTACTTTAACATTATAGATTACTAAAAAGAAGAGGTATATGGTCTTACCATCACCCAGGGCAGATACACTCACTGCCCGTTACAATGGGGGTACAGTTCCTTTCGAGATGTTTTCCGTTTAGAGTGCAGTTGCTAGGTACTCCATTTACTTCATTTTTCTTACCGTAGCCCTTTGCTTTGAGTGTTGTAAAGCCGTTTGGTTAGTTCCGTTTGAGAGAGCTGCTTCCGGCCTTGCTTAGAGTGAATTTCAATAGAAAAAAAATACCGTGGCACTGACACACAGATTTTGAAAGGCCACACAAGACTGGCATCTGTAGATCTACAAATACGCCATATGCTAATGCCGCCTTCAAAAAAGAAGTTAAAAATATCCAATAAATCTCCCGGTGGGAATTTAAAACTAAGACCGATCCCACTATAAGCTTTATTTTATTTTACATCTACTCCAAAAAATATCCGACTAAATCAAGATAAGGTATAATTTTTATATATATTATTTATATCCCGCGGTAGAGGAAAGCCGAGAATACAGCTTAACCATATGGCGAACCACGACCTCTCGTGCAGATACCTGGATTATCATATTTCTCATTCTTCCTGTACACGGGCCTGGAAGCCATAAGCAGTGCTTACGTAAGCCGGCGAGGCGTTCAGTAGACCTTTCGCATATAATCATCATCCCTCAAGGGATTCGAACCTGTGTCGCGTATTCACAACGCTTCACCGATTGAGCTAACCGGGCACCCAATCAGCGACATGAAGCCAAAACCGCGACCAACCCACTACTCGCCAATTCCACATCACAGCAGTCAATGTATTTCAGGTGATTTTTTTGTCAATTGAATCATTTTCCATTCCCAAAGTTGGATTTCCAATCTTTGTTTTCATTTTGTGGCTAAAGTAAATTATTCAAAACAATGAAAACCCCACCAGATATGGCATTAATTTATTCCATATCGATGTTTCAATATTTGGCCCATTGCCATATCGAAGGTTGCTGTGTTAGGTAGAAGTGTATACTAAAATAATATTAAGGCATACTCTAATTGCGATATTATTTTTTTACACCCACTTCTTAGAATGGATCACCCTGTAACAGCGGCCACTTATAGATGGACAGGGTTACAATTACCGGAAAGATATGATCTTTTCCTGTTCGGCTTAGCCTACCCAGGTTATTATGCTCTGGGTTGAGTGGTGGGCATGGAAGTGAGCCGGACTCGAACCCTAGATGCCAACATGTTTAACCACTAGGCCATCGCTGGTACTTATGGTTGAATGATAAATCAGCGTTACCTTCCTCTACAGTGGACTATGCTTTCGTAAACAGATTGTAAAAACCTCAGGAGATTCCAAACAGATAATGACAAAAAAGATGGATTTTTATTTCACAATAAAACAAAATTCAAAAAGAAGAAAATTGAATTGAAATTTTTTATATAACAGATAGACTCATATAATTATCGGAAAGTCACGAACTTCACAGTTTGGGTAAGACCACTCAAGATATTAGATCCTGGGATCGGTGGGAAGTCATTTTCTTCGGGTGTCCAACTCGTCAGGTAGAAGAAACGGCCAGTCAGCTGGACTATATGTAACTACCCATCACACACGAGGCAATCATGATATACAACCAGTGACCTCGTAATATTTTAAATTGCACTTAAGTTTAATGTAATTTTTTTCTAAACAACACAATCATGCATGATCCACGGATGGACAGTGCCTAAGCAGCATAATCCATCAGTGACTCATGATTAATGCATAATTAATTCATACATATTTCACCCCAAAAAATGCTTCAATTTGCAAATATTTACAAAGATGAAATATTGGATTGATTAAATTGGAGACCATAACAACTGATCACTGAGTATCAGTGTAGTTTATCAGAATGAATGTGTTTGACAGAATGAAATTTCTATGAAGTTGCATAAAAAGCTTTATGCATACATATATAGTGAGTCAATGCAGGCCAACTAAGCATTGACCACAGACATCGCAACAAAGGATTGTGAGAAACACAAGACCAAATAAAGCCGGGCAAAAAATGACCGAAAATATCCCAGAAATCACCAAGCTAACATGTATAACAACAGCAAAGGTTACAGTTTTCCTGTTCGCTTCTATGAGACTATTCAACTAACTATGATGCGCTTCTTAGGCTGGCGGTGGATTATTCTCCCTGATCCGCACTATCCTAATATTGGTCGATGTTTACTTGGGCATAAAACTTTGTAATTTTGTAAGGATGGAACGAATATTTCCATCTTACGAACATCATTCAGTCATGCTTTCTTTCTTTTGAAATTTACAACGAAAAAAAAGTGACAAATAAACAGATATCAACATTCCTCCTGCTGGTTATGACCCATCTGTGAAATATACGTGAAAATTAGGTATGGTGTTATTTTGCTTAAAAAAGCACGAAAAAATTTAAGCGTGAAAATTGGAACTTGGAATATTTTTCAGAAAAAAAAAATATCCCAACATCTTGGTGTGTGATGAGGATGACTCAAAGCATATTCGACCGAAAATAACCCCCAGAATCACCATAGCTAACAGATCTAACAGCAACGTTCATGTCCTTCCTGTTTCTATACTACTCTACGGACCATATTGTGCTCCAGGTTGATGAAGAAGAACAATTCTCCTTGATGTGCTCGATTTACTACGACGTTTAACCTTTAATAACAGCGACAGGTCGTAACTTGATTGCTTTTTTACTGATTCCGACAGCGTGACAGGTGTTGACAACGTCAGTTACATTTTTGTACGATTCTGGTGCCTGGAAAGTGGAATTGCAAATTAAATGAAAACTTATCAGATAGTCGATCTGAATTCAGACTTTTTTAATGAAAATTCATGCTATTCAATTTTTTTTTTTACAGTCACTTCTTAGAGTGGATCACCCTGTCCAAGGCCCCGTAACAGCGGCCACTTGGACGGACAGGGTTAGAATTGCTGGAAGGATATGATCTTTTCCTGTTTGGCTTAGCTTACCCAAGTTATTACACCCCGGGTTGAGTGATGGTTATGGATAAGCGAGCCGGACTCGTCGGGACTCGAACCAAAGATCTCTAACCTGCGATACCAACATTGAACCATTGGATTAAATTTTGTTTTTCGATTACTCCTAATTTGCTGAAATCATGATATATAAGGATGATTTTCTATGAATTACTAACCTCTTCCATAACTAGTTTAGGTGAAGCTACACGGATAGAAATTCCAAGATCAGCCAGTTTATTTAAAACGTCTTGATAACTAATGTTTCTTCGAGACTTTGCTCGAGATAGAGCTCGACCCTGAAAAATAGGATTATAGTTAATTTAACCAATAAAAATTTGAAAATTTTGTTTCATTTTTTCCCCAAGCGCCCTACTTGATCATACTTTACTTTTAATTTAAGACCTGGTTGGTGGATGAAGCCATAAGCAGTGATTACGTGGACCACCGTGCACCGGCGAGGAGTCCAGCAGACCTTTGCATATAATCATTATCCCCCATGGTATTCGAACCTGCATCATGACGATCAGAGATGCGTAGCTCGAAGCGTATTCCCAACGCTTTACCGATTGATCTAACCAGGCACCCCCCAAAATAATATTAATAAAAATCTTTGAAGAACATATAATCATGAAGATTGCTATTCTGAAATTCATTTCACCGAAAGCAAAACCGATTTTTTACAATGTGGTATTCAACATTAAAAGGTTGACAGTTCTAGTAGTCTACTGGTTCACTTAATTTATATAAATATTGTGGTAACGTATAGCAGTATACAATTCAAATTACAACTCTAGAATCAAGACTAGGCTTTAATCCACTCTTTCACAGCTAAGCATGAAGTGAACTGAATAGTAATACTAGATACAAGGCAACAAGTCAGCCAGACGTAAACAAAGCAATCAACCAATTTAGAATCACGAATCATGGCGGTAGCTCAGCAATTACCAACTAACAGATAAGATTCAAATTCACATGAACAGTATTGGAAATTAGATACATCACAATTACGTACTGAATTAATTTTTACTACAAATATATATGAAAATAGCACAGCTTACCGCTCCATGACACGTGGTACCAAATGTTTCTTCCATCCCCTGCTCAGTTCCTGTCAGTACGTAACTACAAGTTCCCATCGTACCTCCAATTAGTACCGGTTGACCTGTTAACTGAGAAATAAAAGAGAAAACTTTAACAATATTGACGGAGAATTTATTGAAAGCAACGACCCAATGGCTGTCATTTTGAAATCACAGTTTATTGAAAATCTAATGTCCAAACCTTGAAGAGTTATCCGGTGCTTCATCATATTTAGTAGCTCAGATTGAGACCTTACTTTGTGATGGTTGAGTTCTCGAAGCTCCATTTTGTAGTGACTCTTTGTCATTTGAGTGAGTGACTATTAAGGTCCCACTACATGTTTGCGTAGGCTGCGTTTTTTCTAGGTTTGTTTTATTTTATCCTTGCGTTTTACGCAAGCGCAATGCTCTGGATGCATTTCCTCACGTTTTCCAATGAAACAGAACGGTTTGTTATGCAAGCTAACAAAGTGCCCGTTTCGTTGCATGCGTTTGAGCTTCGTAGGCATGTGAACACGATTAACGAAAAGCAATGCAGGTGTGTAATGCCGTTTTTATTTGATTACCCGAAACGTAATGCAACGCATTGGTAAGACAACTTTACGTGTGTTGAGGCCTTTAGGCCCTTTGTCATCTGAGTGAGTGACAATTAGGTTATTCCTCAACCTATAGATACAGGCTTTGGAATTGTATTAATGTATTTCCTGTGTGTCGTAAGAGGCGACTGAAAGGAGACAAAGAAGTGGTAGATGGTTTTATCATCGCCCAGGGAAGATACCACTCGATGCACTTTCCCATGGCAGTTCAGTTCCATTTGGGATGTTTTCTGCTTAGATAACAGTTAGTAATAGATCTTTTAGTAGCTTTTGCTAGTAAATGGTCGGTAGTTGGCTCTTTTAAGGCCCTGCTTCCGGTCTTGCTCAGAGTAATTTTCAACAGTGAAGAAAAAATTGTAAAAAAAAAATAATTTTAAATATTGTTTTAATAAAAGTCTCGGCAATCATCAGTAGTTTTCTTGCGCAAATACAGCTTTCTAAGTCGGGTATGGGCATAGTTAATGAAGGAAACCGTAAACAGCGGTTATGTGAACCAAGCCTCTCACAAATATATTATACTGAACAAGATTTGGGCAAGCGTCAGGACATTCTGAGATGCGTAGCCCGAAGCGTATTACTATCGAGCCAGCCATGCATTCGAAATCATCACTCAAAGGTTTCAATCCCAGGTATAGAAAAATATTATTCAAAGCATATCTTTAACCCTTCACTAATTTAGCTAACAAAGTGCCTCTAAGAATCTTTTACCTGATAATCAACAGAGGATAATGTGGGTGATGAGGTTGAAGGCACGTGTTGATCCTTTTCTATGAACAATTAATGTCCATCTGTTTACCATCAACGATATGTTCTTAAACTTTAGCAATATTATGTGAGACGTCGTATATCAAATGCATGTCCAAGTCATCAGCATGGACATTTAAATACCTTGCCGAAAGCCTGGATAGATGAAAAGAAAAAATAAGGTTAGAGTTTTTAAAATTTTGTTAATCTATCAGGTATCTTATGCGTATTGAGTTTTGATGCTCTTCACACTATTATGGTTAGGCCAGGCCCATCAATCTTATTTTCAGAGAGAGGTAAAACAGAAAGATACAATAACAAATTGATATTGAAGATCTCAGGTTCGAGTCTGGCTCAATAATCCATGCCCATCACTCAACCCAGGGTGTAATAACTTGGTTGCGCCAGGCTGAACTGAAATAACCATATCTTTCCAGCAATTCTAACCCTGTCCGCCTATAACTGGCCAATGGTACAAGGCGACTGGACATTGGAATACTATACTGAAAGCCTGGAAAGGTAAAGAAAAAATGTACATATAGTATGGTTGCATTTTTTTAAATTTAACAATGCTTCACACCCTATATAGGAGACTAGTTATAAAGAACAGTCGATGCTTGCAGAAAAACGAAACTTTTTCGATCAGGCCAGGCCACCCAAAACTATTTTCATGGAATTTAGATGGGAAAAGCTTTCGATCATCATTAGAGATAGGAAGGGAACAGAAATATCTCTACAATAGTGTGCCTACCTGTCTTGTTAAAAATGTCATAGAACTTCGATTGACCCAGGCATAATTTCCCGCAGCACACATTCCTTTTAAATAATCTTGACCTTCTTGCGATGAGATCTTTGCACATGCGAGTTGCCGATCATTTACGATAATATTGTCACGCTTCATTGCTTTTTCCATTGATAAAAGTGCATCTGTGAGAACGAAATTATAATGACCGATAACGAAATTTTCCACCACTACATGTTTTGCTGATTGAAATTAGTAATGTGAAATTCATTTCACTCTATGTAACACCCAGGGCATATACCACTCACTGCACTTTACTATAATGGTTCAGTCTTTTATTAAGGGATGAATAATATGATAAGCCAAACAAACCTTCACTCCTGTTTCGGAACAAATGCCAGAGGCCGAGGTTAGTTGTATGGTTAAGCCATATTCTCTGTTTTCTTCTCCCGTTTAATATGAAATCTTATGTTTTCCGATTAGAATGTAGCGACTGGTACTTCATCCTGTAGTGACGCTCCGCTACTAATTGGTTCCTTTTAGGCACTGATTCCCACCTTGCCTGGAGTTCAATAAAAAAACTTTTAAACTTTTTTTAATTCACAGCTTTATCTGGTTAAGAAATTTATCTGCTTCTCATTCAACCCAGCTTTGAACTTAGGTTATAGAACATCTTCGCAATGTTGTGGGTCACATCGCCTTGATAATCCGGTTAGCTATCTTGAGCTACAATCTCTCATCGTCCTGACATAGGTCCAGTGGTTCATGTAAGCGCTGCTTACGACTTCCTCCACTAAAAATGTCCATTTACAGCAGAAATATTATGCAAAAATCTTTATCCCCGATTCAAAACTAGTGTTTGCACGAGAGAATGTGGTTGGCCATACGGTTAAGCCGTTTTCTAAACTTCCCTCTCCCGCAGAATAGAAATGAAATCTTATCCTAAGAATGAATATTGCTCATCAAACAGTAACGAATCAAACAAAACTAACCTGTGGCCACTTGATGTCCAAGCCCTCTGCTACCGCTGTGAATCATAACACAAACTTGTCCTTTATGATCGATTCCCATCTTTTTAGCGGCATGGTTGTTGTAGATCTCATCAACAACTTGAATTTCTGCGTAGTGGTTGCCTGCTCCAAGTGTCCCAAGCTACAGAGAATTTATATGGACTATTTGTCGACGAGTGAGTTGAGTTCAGTTTGTATATTCGCATGTTAGCACCTAATTGATTTCTGAGGCGGTGACTGGAGTCCTGCTATGGGACTTCCAAGTTTCACGGGATGGGTTAGCTCAATCGGTAAAGTGTTGGGAATACGCTTCGAGCTACGCATCTCTGATCGTCATGACACAGGTGAGGGATGATGAATATAGGCTAGAGGTCTGCTGGACGCCTCACTGGTGCACGGTCGTTCATATGTGAGGTTACTCCACTCAGCAGGTCTATGCACAGAGTAAACGAGAAATACGATAATCCAAAAAACCTTCACTCCGATTCTTCACTGGTATCTGCACGAGAGGTTGTGGTTTGCTATATCGTTAAGCTGTATTCTCGGCTTTCCTCTCCTGCAGGATAAGAATGCTATCCTATCACAGTTTAACAAATATGATAACTGGTTTTATTATTCCCCAGACATTGGACTTAACCATGGTCGTTCAGTTTTCGGGGTGTTTTTTTTAGGAGTGCAGCTTTCCATCATTAAGTGCCTGCTGGTAGGTTCCTTTTGAAAACTGGTTCCGAGCTTACTCAGAGTGACTTTCAATGAAAAGAAACCTGAGACGGTGAAGTAACCATATTCCTACTTAACAGTTGCCAGGTTAAAGCGCCTTGAATTGCAAGGGAGTTATATCATGAGTTTCATTATTTATTGATTTTATATTTAGTATGATGCATTTTGACAGATTAAGCTTTTTAGGCAGTCAGTTTTTGAGGGGAGAATCGAGGAGACGATCAAGCATACTATTTATTTCAAATACAGGATTTTGGGGATAATCACCTGATTTATTTTATTTATTATTTTTTAATGTGAGACTTCATACGAATAAATTAATTTAACAATTTAAACAGTGAAGTAAGTGTCGAGATTTATGTGTGATGATGACCAACTCAGGGCATCCAGAGCTACAAAAGAGTCATATCTGTTTGAATTTTAAAACTGTATCCTAAACTGAAAACACTAAAAAAAAAATATCATCTTTTATGAGTTTTTTGCCATTTTTAAGTGGCCATTAGTTGGTTTCTTTTAAGCACTGCTTCCAGCCTTTCTCGGGAGTGAATTTCAATAAAAAAAAGTTATGTACCTGAGGTAATCCTCTCTTCTTCGCTCGAGCAGAAACTTTAGATTGATCGGCTTGCAACATTCTGCCGTATTCCTCACAATGTTCCTTATCTTCTGCCCATGCATAACCCTCACGTAATGACCAATCAACACCCATTTCCAATGCTTCTTCTAAATCTCTAAAAACAAGTCCATTTGAAAATTTTTTGGGACTAACCAAGTATGTGCCACTGGTGAAAAAGAGAAGTTGATGAATTCATTTTATTTTTATATAAATTAGCTCTGAGTAAGTTTAGAAAGCAGCACTAAGTCATAAGGGCCTTTTTTATAGTCACTTTTTAGAGTGGATCACCCTGTCCAAGGCCCTGTACCAGCGGCCAATTATAGACGGACAGGGTTACAATTGTGGTGGAAAGATATGATCTTTTCCTGTTCGGCTTAGCCTACCCAAGTTCTTTTCCTTGAGTGGTGGGCAAGTGTGGCTTACGGCGGTACCCAAGTTATCGTACTTTACATTTCTTACCCTCGGGTTCGAAAGTTTTTCGTACCACCGGATAAGCGGGGACATCGTACCGAACTTCCCTAGAAATTTTTTAATATTTTCCTGCGTACTAAATTTCCAACAGTATGAAATTAGGTACCATTGGGCCAATTTGTGCCAACTACCAATGTCCAAATCAGCTTTATTTGTAAGAAGCAAGAAATCACCAACTCTTACATCAAAGTGAGTTTTATAACTAAAATAAGAAAGAATAACATGCGCGACTAAACATTGTCACCCCAAAAGCAACATTGCGTATAAAAATAGGGGGTGATAAAAAAACATTGAAAAAACGCTGGCATAAAGCAATATTTAGAGCAATTGAATAAGAAATAATTCTCGACAAAAAATCAAATTGCACCATATGGGTTTCGTGCGATCAAAGTCTTATAAGGAACAAACAGAAAGTTTTTTTCATTGAATAACAAAACGCGTCAAAAATTACATAAATTTTTTGAAAAAATATATGGTTTCGAGACTGCCAATTTCGAATGAATAATGAACCTTAGCAAACTTTACAGACAGCTTTGAAACAGAATGAGCACTTTTTTTTATAAGCATTAATCTGAGCGAATGATTCAGAACAAGGACCTATACCAGCAACTAATTGTATGAACATGGTTATTTATATTCAACAGAGTGCCTGATTAGGTCAATCGGTAAAAGGGTTGGGAATACGCTTTGAGCTACACATCTCTGATTGTCATGACGCCGTTCGAATCCCTGTGAGGGATGACGATTATATGTGAGAGGTCCTCTGGACGCCTCACCAGTGCACGGTGGTTACGGCTTCCTCCACCAAACCAAATCCAATGCACAGGAAAAATGAGAAATATGATAATCCATCCCGATTCAGAACTGGTATCTGCACGAGAGGTTGTGATTCGCCATATGGTTAAGCTGTATTCTCGGTTTTCCTCTCCCGCAGAACAAAAATGATATCCTATCCTAAACGATATTAACTTCCTCGTTCAGATAAGCTGACCAAAGTTATTATGCTTACTTAGCATTCATGGGGATAACGCCTTTCGACCCAACACCGACGGGAATGTGATCAAACAACGCCTGAGCCAGTTGTTCTTTGACTGGTTGAACGTCTGATTCTGATAGATTTGTGCGCAAGAGTCGCACACCACAGTTGATGTCAAAACCTATAAAAATTGAAAGGATGTTTCATTAAAGGCCTCAATTGTGTTCTTTTCTTACGTCAGTTTATCACAAATATGGTTGGATGGCATGTTTTTGATTTATTTAAATTCAACTGAGCAATAAACTATAGAAAAATATAAAAGTTCTGATCTGGTCAACGCAGTGGGCTGTGCACATACTGCACACATATATCACATATCTGCATTTTTTTCACTTCTATTTAATCGTTTGTAATTGCTAGGGGTATTATACGTCACATGTCAGTGTATTAGGCCAACTGCGTCTTGTGCGTATAGCCCGTCTCAATTATATCTTATTGATAGTGTTTTTCCTGATATCTTCATTGTTTGAGACAAATAAACATACATACATACATTCTTCTCATATTTTAGAAGATGGTGAGTGAACTGGAGGGACAGAAATTCAAATTGATCACTTCAGATAAGTTTCTATATCACTAAAAGCATGTCAAGATGTCAAGCTCAGATATCCGAAAGAAATGGCAATCATCAGAAGAATACTAGTGATACCGTTATATACTCATAATAATTCACTTATCCCACAAAGATGGGAACACCCAGATGTCAGTTTTCTTTTCATTCATTCACATCGCATCAGTGGCCACTCATAGACAAACAGGGTTTGTTGATGTCAAAAGCCAAAAGATATGTAAGTCAGGAAATATTGTCAAGTTTGCTAAATTTTCTTTGATGGAACCCATTTTCTTCGGGTGTCTGAGTAGCAGAGTAGCTGGTATCCTACACGTGTGATGAAGTAAACCATCACCATACCTACTCCACCAGGCGACACAATAGCATCTGGATCAGACATGTCAAACGCAGCCATGTTGCCGATCGCAAAACCATATCCTGAGTGAATGTCAGGCAGTCCAACTGAGTACTAAGAAAAAGATAATGAGAATAATGTGATTTAATGGTTATATTTTTCATCCGAATGTAAAAAGAATCCGTCGAAATCCTATTAATGAAAAATAATAGGATTATATATTTTAGGTTTATTTCAGTACATTTTCAATATTATCTTGCAATTGTATTGCCATGATATGAACAAAACAGAATAAAGGAAGTGAATACAAGGAAATAAAGAAAAAGGGTCACAGTAACACAGAGGATCAAAACAGCAAACAGTACAAAAGAAAACGATTTTTTGAATGAAAGTCACTCCGAGCCGGAAGCAGTATCAAAAATCAACCAACTAACATCCACTTTGTTTTATTGAAATTCACTCTTAAGCGATGTTGGAAGCAGTACCGAGAAAGAACCGATTAACAGCCACCTACATGGCAAAGAGTTTGCACATTTGTACACAAATGCGTCATGTAATGAGAAATATGTATAATGTTCTAAATGTCGGCATATTATATCCTTTATATTTTAACTTTATTTTTAAAATATGAGTCAATCTGGTGGAAACCCCTCAATATTTCATATGTACAGTGCATTGTTTAGAAACAATTTGGATCAAACTTCAAATTTAAAACACCCACGTCATTTTAACACAAATATTGAATTATTTACCTTTTCAAATCATAGATTTGTTATTACACATTACAGCGAGCAGTATGTGTCATTTTTTACAGCCACTCATTTTGAGCAGATCACCTTGAACAAAGACCTGGACCAATGGCTACTTATAAACGAACAGGGTTAGTGTTGTGGGATCTTTCCGGTTCGGCCCAGTCTACCTATCTCAGTTATTGTACCCTGGGTTGAGTGGTGGCCGTGCATGAGTGAGCCGAACTCGCCGGGACTCAAACCGAGATCTTCCAGCTACGATGTGAGTTGCTTCGTTGCCCTCCACAAACCACATGATGCATGATATGAGTGTGTGTTGTTTTCCTTCCATATTTTGATATATCGCAATGCCATTGCAATTGTGAAATAAAACAAATCAATATCCGCCAAATCCATTCACCTTTACAATCCCAGGCAGAGCAGCTACATTGGCGATCTGTTTTACTCCAGGTAGAAAACCTCCAACCCCTCCTCTACATGAGTTCTGTAGCTCATCAAACATAAGTTTTTCAAGATGATCATTCACATAGAACATCCCTTCGACCTGAAAAAAAAAATTTGAATTAGAAATTTTTTCATTTGGTTGAGCGACTAAAGCCTTCAAATATATGAGCAGTTATTATTATGGATGAACAGGGTTGGTGTTGGACCTTGAATCAATCATCTGTGACCGTAGTAAGAGTTTTGGAATTACATATTCCTTATGTGTCAAAGGAGTAATCACTAGGGTAATAATTTTGTTCATTTCACTACTACACTTACTAATATAGACCTTCATCAAAAAACTTAGTGCAGTGGAAGCCATTAGGAATTTTTTGAACAATTGTAAAAGAAATTTATAAACATGTAGATGCTCTCATTTATGAAAAATTTGCTGTTTGCGATAGTATTTGAAGACTCTCGTAAAGGTTCGTGCAAGTATGGACGATGGTAAGTCTCTTGTATTCTCGTGTTATTTGCAAACTTTGAATTTCGTGTTGGAAAAAATGTGAAAACAAAAATTCGAATTCACCTTCATGTTGGGAACAAATCCTTTCTTTATCCTCCAACAGTTTGGATTAACCTTCTCCAAGAACTCACATTCTTCCTGGTATGATCGGCCCATCTTTGGACCACACAAAACTGAAGTTCAATCAAGCTAGGTATAGTTATGCTGGTAAGTTTGAACAACAGTTGATATTTTTTAAACTTGAGATGAACACTGTAAGCTTGTCCTTAGAATGCAGTTTAAAAAGGTATTCGAAACTTTCTTCCTTATAAACAGAATGAATTTTCATCATTCAAGATAAATAAAATTGCTAATGTTTAAGCATAATGCTATTGGTCTGGGGGACATGGACTAACTGCTTACCCTGCCTCTGTGCCTTTTGTTTGCAGATTCGTATAGTAAATGCAAGGATACAGTAGCAAGAGTAACTATGACTAACTAGAGAGGTTAAAAGTCTTGCTTCACACTCACACAAATTCATTTCTGTTACGTTATCGTCTGACTAAAGTCAGAATCCTTCAGACAAGCATTTTACAAATTTGTGTAAGTGTGAAGCAAGACTCTGAACCTCTCTATTTGAGCATAAATTGTCCTTTTGCAGCAAACTTTCACTGCAAAATGAATCAACATAGAATAATCGGAAAAAATAAATTATTTTAATCAGAATTCTAGAAAACCTATGCTTTATTGGCATCAGTTATTGTTAGTTACTTTCTTTTCAGACATACTTTCAGAACTGAAAAATTATCATTGATCCTAAAACCTGCCAAATATTGAAAAAGAACTGCATTTACCTTTATGATGTCCCTGCGCTAATATTTCATTTCTAACTACACACACAAATCTAAAAGTATGGTTCTGAACATGACAAAAGTAAACATTGAAATAAAAGTAAACATTGAAATAAAAGCAATGTATGATTGATCCTCGTTGCACGAATGTTGCATCATCCTCACGGAGAGAAACACTAGTATGAAAGATTATACTATATATATTTTATACTCGTCCAATCAGAAAAAAAATTTGCACACACGTTTTGTCTAGCATGTGTCACTGATGGACCGTGCCATCAAGGCACGGTCCATCTGTGACTCATGCTTGACAAAATAAACTCCTGATTGGGTATAGTCATTGCATTGATCACACCACAAAGGTGTGGCCATCTGTGGCTCATGCTTGACATATTAGCACTGATTATAGTATTCTTTTATCGTACGATGATATTGTACCATTATTGTGATAGATTCCAAAAATGTAACAAGTATAGGCCACTGAAGAATCAAGCCTCCATTAGAGCGGCTTAAATTCGGAATACAATTTAATTCTTAAAATGATAGTGCAAAATTTTAGACTATGTTCCGAGTGACATTTCGGTATGGCGGTTTCCACAACGTAGGATAGGATTCCATTTTCATCCCATGGGAGAGGTAAGCTGAGAATATGGCTTAACTGTATGATGTCCTCTCGTGTAGACACCAGTTCTCAATCAGGGATGAAGTTTTGGCTTAACATTTTACATATTTTTTCAACGATGGACGTGGTGGGAAGTAGTAAGCAGTGCTTACTAGAGTGCAACAGCAAGGCGTCCATGCAGATTGAGAAACCATTCCTCATTAGAGATACGTAGCAAGAAGCGTATTCCTGATGGTACGATGCGGGGTGGCAGAATATTAGTTTCTTCGGGTGTCCGAAATGTTCCCGTCATTTTCTTTCAGGTGAACAAAAAAACTTCATAACACTGCAATTTCATAGCAGTATATAGATTTTGAACCCTTTTGCTGCGGTTTGGTTACTACAAGACACTCAGTGAAACATTTAAATATTTTAACCAAATATATAAAATGAATTATTGCTCATCTGACAAATTTTTTTCTGATGAAATCCTTTGTTTCGAGTGTCTGGGTAGCATGTTATGACCTGTTATTCTGCCAGTCTGATCTAATACCTGCACTATGTTCCCGGGTTACCTGAAAGAAACTCTCGGATATATAACCACTCGGGTATATGTCTTCTCGTTGATCTTGATGTAGGTAGCATTTACAACAAACAAACATTTTCATGGTCATTACTTTAATTAACTGTATTTTATTAAACCTAAAAAAAAAAGAAAAAACAAAATTATGAAAAAAAGAAATTCGAATGGCAATTTGCAATAGTATGTCTATAGAAATAAGAAAAGGTAAAAAAAATGACACTTTCAAAAAATACGGTTGCCCCAAAAATGACAAATTTTTTATAGTAATTATATTAAATTCAAAAAGAAACACAGTAAAAAAAGTAGCACTTCCAGTTAAACAAAAATCAGGCATGGGAATAAGTATAATATATACCCATTAGAAAGAATAGCCAGAAGCAGGACAGAATCTTGTTTTTCTTCAGTGTACCCAAAATTTTTATGAAATTTTTTTTCAGCTAGACAGAAAAGCTTCAAAATCATCAACACTGCTATTTCATAGCAGTGTTGATGATTTTGAATCTTTTTCTACAATTTGATTACTATCATACATACCAAAGAGATATTCAACCTTCTGATAAAAGATTTTATTTTATAAAATATTGCCCATTAGCAAAATTTTTTTTCCGATGATACCGGGTGTCTGAGCAACAAAGTAGCTGACATCCTGCCAATTTGGCCAAAACTTACCATGACTGGTTTAACAAGGATTCCTGGTTTGATCAATCGGGTGAATCAATAGAAATATAAGCTCTGAATTATCGTCTTCAACCAGTCTGTGTTCTTGCCCAGAGTGAAACATATGCGAGAAGATAGGATGGAAATTCATTTTTTTATCCCCGACGGTGAGAAAAGCCAAGATTAAGGCTTAATTCCATGGCAAACCAACGAACTCTCGTGCAGACACCAAGTTCCGAATCGAGGTGAAGATTTTTTGGCTAATCAAACTTCTCATTTTCCTGTGCATGGTCGTGGCGGCGCTTACAAGAACCACCGTGCATCAGCAAGGCATCCAGCAGGCCAATTATGATCTTTCACAGGATTCGAACCTACGCCAGAACGATCAGAGATACATAGCTCTAAGCGTATTTCCAAACCTTATCAATCGTGCTAACCGGATAGCAGTCTCACCTCCTCACTAATGCACAATGGTTCCAAGAATACTCAAGACCAATCATTGCATAATATCACAATGTCAACTACTCAAGAGGCCAGAGAAAAATGATGTTTAACTGAAAAAGAGTGTACTCTAAAGGGGCAATATTTCATCACAAATGTACCAGAAGGTCATATTTTCTCTTTCGTCATCCAGAAAAAATGATATGTTAGCCTAATTGAGTACAACACATAGGTATCCTGAAGAAAAACATGATTCCATCACCCTGTACACCAGAACATGGCGTAACCGAATCATTCAAAATAAAAGCATCATTTTTTTACTATGTCTGTATAACTGACACCGCAGTGAAAATATATTGTTTCTTTTCTAGTGATGCAAATATGTTTTTCCGCTTATGGTGCAAAATTTTGTAATAAAGGTATTTTGATTCCTTCTACAGTCGCTCAATTTTTTTTTTTTTGTATTGAAATGCAAAAATGCAACAATACACCCAACATTAAGCCTTTTTTTAACTTGAATGAACTCAAAAAATGCAGAGAAAAAACTAGATGGCATAAAGAAACGTATTGAAATGAAATTGTCATTGAAAAATTTTAGAAAAATGATGTAAAACAGACAATACACCAGAAAAACGGCAAATTTGTCCCGCAATTTGTCACTAATGTTTGCCAAAAACATGCTTCGGCTAAAAGTGAGACAAACTTGAGAAATAGTGGGCTTTTTAAATGCTATTTAAGGCAAATTTTCATCCAAGATGAAAAGATAGCCAAATATTGTCATTATCTTATAAAAAGTAGTAAATTTAGCAGGAAGAATTATCCAAAACTGTTTTTCCTGTGTAGTAAATACTTTAAAAACTGGCAAATTCAAGCCCCAAGTGGTGAAGTTCTTATATGAATAGACATTCTGGAGTCTGATAAAAATATTTTTTTTTTAGTATTTTTAAAATGATTCATTTTGCAGTGAAATCATGATATGAAATTATCTTTCAAATGTAACTCAGACATGGAGCTGATAAATTCCGTTAAAAGTGCAGTTGCTGGTACTACATCTTTTAGTAGGTCTTTGCTATTGAGTGGCCGTTGGTTGGGCTGCTTCCAGTCTTGCTTGAATGATATAATTTCAAATGCAAAAAAGATAACCCTTGTTAGAAGATAGAAAAACGGAATTTCGTGCTAGAAAATCTTTTCTGTCAGGAGCTAAAAGAAAATTGGTCAATCACTGCACCTGACCATGGCAGTTCAGTTCCATTTGGGACGTTTGCCGCTTAGAGTGCAGTTGCTGGTACTACATCTTTTAGTAGCTCTTTGTTATTAAGTGGTCGTTAGTCGGTTCCTTTTATGCACTGCTTCTGGCCTTCCTAAGAGTGAATTTCAACAAAAAAAATTAGGATACCATTTTATTTTTATCCTGACGGAAGAGGAAAGCAGAAAATATGGCTTAATCGTATGACCTCTCGTGCAGATCAGTTCCCAGGGATGAGCTTTTTGATCAACTGTTTTTTTTTGTTTTTCCTGTGCATGGACATGGTTGGTGGAGGAAGCCTTAACCGTCGGTTAACGTGAACCACCATGCACCAGCGAGGTGTCCAGCAAGCTTCTTGCATGTAATTATCCCATACTGGTTTCGAATCCGGGATATTACTAATGTACAGCTAGAAGCAAATTCCTAACACCTTTACCAGCTGAGCTATCCAGGCACCCTTCAATTAAATGATTTCATGGTTAAATTTGGCACCATGTTAATAAACTAATATAGGTCTAGACTCTAGAATAGTGAAATACCGTATTTTTTATACCTGAATATATAGTAAGCATGTTTTCGATAAATCATTGATTTATTAAACAAATATTCTTCTAAATAATAATATATTGAATATAAAAAATGATCCGGCAGTCTAGAAAAAAAAATTGGTTTGGTCTTGGCAGAATGCCTGCTACTCTGCTATCCAGACACCCAGAGGAAATAAGAGTAATCAGAACACAATTGAGTGATTGTATTCAGGATATATCTGTAGCTGGGAGATTTAAATGTTTCCTTTTATTGTCTGGTTATACCCGTATAAAATACTTCAAAATCATCAATACTGCTATAGTTTTAAAGCTTTTTAGAAAATGACATGAATATTTTCACACCGGAAGAAAAGCTAGAAATTTTATGCCAGAGGGTAGGAAATTAAAAAATGTGAGGAACCACAGTAATAAGGAGATTTGAAGCCCTTGATCAAAGTAGAGATGTCAGGGTTTTAAATTACGCAAAATCAACCGAAAATTTTAGAAAAAATATCAATTTTTTTGAAATTTGGCAGACGGATAGTGTGTGTACAGTGAAAACAAATCCACCAATGTGCAGGTTTACATAGAAATTCTTGAAGGGGGTTATCTGACATGACATGTTCTAAAAAAGACTGGCGGAATGTCAGATGCACGATTACTCAATACTCCAGAAGAAAATGAGTACCATCAAAAGAAATTAAACAAATGGGCAATATAGAAGATCAAGCATAGTGTTGATGCTTCTGATGTTATTTAAGTAACCAAAAAACGAGATGAAACATTTCAGATAACCAACGAAAAACCAAATTTTGTCACTCTGCATTAGTAAATCAAAAAGGTTAGGAACCACTGGAATAAATAGTTTAAAGATTCCTTGAATGAGAGGGTAAAAAAGGCATTACTCCGAATCACCAGTTTCTAGCACATCAACTTCGCTATCTTCATCATCATCTGAACTGTCTTCGGATGATCCATCCTTGCGTACTTTCGTCCTTGCTCGCCTTGTTCGCAAACGAGGTTTGTGGTCTTTTTCTGAGGAAGTATTTTTTGAATCCGAAACGTCTGATTCCTCATTCGACGAATCAGAATTTCCGTTTTTAAAATTAGAATCCTCATCGAAGCTTTCATTGTATGATTGATGGTTGTTCAATGTCACCCTGGACCTAGTCGACCTTGAGTGGGGTTCCGTTAATTTTTTCTAATGTTTGTTTAGAATCCGAGATTTCATATTCACTATCATCCGAAGATTCTTTATTATTTTCTTGTGCTCTAGACCGTCGTGATCTGGAAGTTTCTTTGTCTGGTACTGCATTTCTAGATTTCGAGACCTCATATTCTGTGTCTTCTTCTGTGAAATCTGAATATTCATTATAACGTGAAGGTTTGCGTCTTTTTGCTCTTAGTGTGTGTGGATTTGCTGTTAAGTTACCTTGATGGTGTCCATTCGTTTTTGAATGTTTTTTGCTCTTTTGTACTTCATTATTGATGCTATAGTCACTGTCACTATCGCCGTGTTTTTCACTATCACTGCTTGTTTCGTGGTTGGATGATTTTAGAGTTTTTTGTCGCTTACGCCGCCGCAATGTTATTGATGCGTCACCTTGGCCTATTTCTTCTGATGCATCATCAGAAAGTCTCCTTTTTAGAGCTCTTGTACTGCAACCTTGTTCGTTTGTTTCTGATGTGTTTTCATCATTTTCAATTTCTGCCGAGTCATTTATATGATTGTTAGTGACAACCGCTGACTCAGCATCTTCACTTTCTGACTGATGATTCATGCCGTCATCAGTATCAACAGTTTGTAACCTTCGACTTCTCAGCTTACGATGATTTTGCCGCAAATTTCTTGATGGCGCTTCTTCGTTTTCACCATTTTCTACTATATCAAATCTTTGCGCATGCCTACGGAGCATCTGTCTGGTAGGATACGCACCAATAGTTGAACCAGCATTGCTTCGAGGTCGTGGGACAACGAAGGAATCAGATTCTTGTGAAACAGACTTAGAGTATGGTGACCAAGAATCTGAAACAACACGCCGCGTCCGACGTCGTTTTGATCTTCTAACGCCATTTTCAACCACTTTCGTTTGTGTCTTTTTCCATTCTTTTATGATGATATCAATTCTCGAGGTCATAAGCGGAGACAAGCGTGCCATCATTGATCCACCTTCGCGACTTTGGTTTGACCTTTTGAACTCCAAAAACATCTGCGTAACGTCATCTAAAAATGAATTTGGATCTGAATACTTTGACGTTAATAATTTATTTTGTATTGTGATCAAATCAAGAGGTTCGATGTCATTTTCATGTTGTGCAACTCGGCTTCTGAAACGGCCTTGAATCTCGTGCACCAAGTACATCGTGAAGAAGCTTCTCACACTCTCCTACCCATATTGAATTAGACTCATCTTCTTCCCCAGCTGTGGTAGTATATTCGCTTACTTCTTGAGATTCGAGAATCGATTTTCCACTTTCAGCGTCATCCTCAGTCCCAGAGTGAGCCATAGAAGGAATGCTACTACCAGATGACCTGCTATCGGATGACATATCGGCATCAGACTCCGAATTGTCAGTTTCCCCAATGTCTCTATCCTCTAATTCATGTTGGATTTCAATGATATCTGTGCAAGATTTTTTCTCCATAAATTTTGTTAATAAACTGCATAAAAATTCAGCTCTATTCACAATTACAGAATTTGGTTCGTTGAAAGCGTTTGCATTTTTTTCTAAACATGATATTTCCCAACTAACAGCAGCAGAACGTCTGTAAAAATGATTCTGAAGTCTTTGTAATATTGTCGACAAATCTGTAGGAAATGCGACATAAATAACATAAAGCGGATAAGTAGCAACGTTAACAGGACTGGCGAATGCAGCAAATTCTTTTTCATTAATTAGAGTTTGTATTCCGTTAGCTAATCTCACACATTCTTTCGTCATTTTTCGTTCAACTGACTCATTCTCGTCATCGGAGTCTGTAGGATCATCCCCCGACCAGTCAGACCTCTTGTATCGATACGAAATCACATTTCGCAATTCATTCGGCTCTAAAGCTGCATGCGCTGTTGCTGTTTCGACACCGGAAGAATTACCTTGACTGTTCTGTGAACGTGTAACCACTAAATTTGATATATTTCCTGGAATAACTTCCATATCCCAAGGTGATAGATAATCCAATTCCTCCTGTGTATTCTCACTATCCCATAAAACAGAAAATGATTGGAAATGGCTTTCAGGATATGCTAAATCTCGTACGGTGTGGTCCACGATAACGCCATACCACCAAGAATCATCAATTATCGATCGGAAGCGATCATTTACTGCCCACGTGCGGCTAACACTTGCATCATATTTATCTTTCAAAATAAGGAAATCCACAACGTTAGGCATATCATGAAATTTCACTCTGAATGTTTTTGAATTTTTAGAAATTTTTTGGTTCAATGGCAATAGGCATATTTCACATAAAGTTGGTGGTCCGACAATATAATCAATTTCGATAACTTTACATGGCTCTGCATACCCAATCTCCATTTGGTTGTAGCATAGCTCGCTTTCGTCAACCAGCCACACTTTTTCACTCACAACTTTGCTGATGTACGCTTCGTGGCCTTGTCGAATATAAACTATTTCATCGTCCATTTGAGGCACATAAGGAAAATGAGAGGGCGTGATACGTTTTATCCAATCAGGTGGAAGATACATTGGGGGTGGGGGCTGGCCTGGTATAATGTCAAATGGGATTTCATGAAGAGCTTTTTTGGGCACTTTTTTAATATTATTTTTTGTTTTTGAGGTAGTTTGTCGTCGTAATTGCACTTTTGAGTTTGATTGATAATTAGAAGAGGTCGAAGGTCGTTTGTCTTCTTCATCAGAGCTTTCAAGATGATCATGTCGAGATGAGGCGGTGGAAGACATTCGCTGCGCTCGTAATTTCCGTTTCTGCTTTGTACGTTTTGATCGATTAGATTTTGGAGACAAAAATAGTGAACCTGTACTTGCAGTATTTTCAGTCGTTTCATCATCAACGTCAGAAAATTCTCCTTCAGACGAATTTTCTAATCTCTTCGGTGCCCTCCTGTGTCTCCCACTGCGTCTCAGACCCGCTTTTTCAACATCTGGAGATACATCATTCGTTTTTTCTTTTCGTCGACTTGATGCTTTCTTTTTCCTTTTACTTCTGCGGATTATTTTTGCTTTTTGACTGAAGTCCTCTTCACTGGACATAAAGTCAGACGTCTCACCGGTCGCACTTGTTGAACACTCTTCAATATCTTCCAAACTCTCTTCATGAACGCTCTCTGCCACTGATGACAATCTTCGTGTTGGTGCTGTTGAGCGCGTACTGTACCCATGATCATGTGTTCGTAGTTTTCGGATCAGACGACGCCGAGACGATCGACTTGTTTCTTCCTCTTGGTCATCTTCTGGGTCGTCTTTAAAGAAGTTACTCCTCGGCCTCCGCTGGGAAGATTTCCTAGCGACTTCAGCACATTTAGAAGACCCTTGTTGATTAGCAGCGTCTCGTGATAATCTTCTGTGTGATGTTGGTCGACGCCTTCGCCTCTCTTTCCTGTGTAGTGCTAACTCTGTTGCACCGCAACGTTGTCGAATGTGATCACGTCGCTCACACTCTTCTTGAGAAAACTGTGGAGTAATAACACGCTGCGTCAACGCCATGATGTCAGCAATTGAAGCAACCTGACTTCGAGGAGCATTTCTATGCATTTGCCTTACACCTGCAAGATCACCTTCTCTTCTTAATCCCACAGCAGAACTGGGGGATGAAAAAGGTGCAGGATCAGCTGAAAGTTCGCCCTCATTTTCGTCCCGTTGCATTTGCTCAATTATTGTGTCTAAGACCGACCGAGCTTGGGCTGCAGGTTCAGGTTCTTGTTGTACCCCTTGTGCCTCATTTTCATCATTGTTTTGTTGCATAAAATCCTCCCCTGGAGAAAAAAGTCCATTTTGCTCTGCAATAAAATCCGGCAACAAGGTTTGAGCATCACTAGCATGTTCTCTCCCAGGAACAAGCCTCTGCAAAGCACTGGGATACGGATTTCCGTCAACGTCCACTAAGAATGGTGGGGGCATCAGGTGGGGGGCTTGCTGCGTTTGCTCGTCTAACACATAACCTTGCTGATCACGAATAAGCGGTCGGTAATCAGTGTGGAAAAACTGTTGTACTGGTGACTTCATATACGGTTTTCCATCACCGTAATCAAATAGCAAAACATGTCCGTGAGAGTCTGTGCAAGCAAAAGAATCACCGTCCCTAGAAAACTTTGCATCAAACACAGCACCATGCCCAAGTCCTTCTAACATATTATGAAAATTCATGATGATACTTCCATCATCAACATTCCAAAGAAATACGTTGCCATCATGCCCAGCGGATAAAAGAATCCGTTTATCATTCGGATGTGGCTCGAGACAATAAGCCTCGTCTGTGTGTCCTTTTAAAATACTTCTCAAGTGACGTGTGCGTGAATTCCAAACTTTTATTGTATAATCCGTCAGCGAAGTGACAACATTTTCATCTTTGCAATCCCAAGCTACCATAATCACATTTATTTTGTTTGTGTTATTATTCGTTTGCGTCTTTGAATTCGATTTTGAAGATGTGCTCTCGTGAGCATTCAAATCAGATGAAGGCGGGTCTAATGGGCTATTGTGTGTTCTAGAAACATGTAAAACTAGAGAACTCCATGTTGAATATTCGAAACTCCAAACTCGTGCTGTGCCGTCTTTAGAACCGCTGATCAGTCTCAAGCCGCTATGTGAAAACCAGATGCTATCGACAGTATTTTTGTGCTCGTCTTGTTCAGCAATCGTCATTGGACCGATCATTGTTGTACCACTTTCAAAAGGAATTTGATAAATATGCACAAGGTTATCTGAACCTCCTACTGCAATAAAACGACCCCCAGCACTGCAGGATGAGCAAAGCATTGCAACACCAGGCCGATTGCGTTCTTGGAACTTTATTGGCTGCGTGGCGAATTCTAAAGTTTGTGAATTCCAGATCCAGAAACATACATTCCCATCTCGGCCGGTTGAAATGAGGTATCTTGTTTCACCTTGCACCATCGCGCTGAACTCAATGCTTGTAATCATAGCACTATGGCTTTGCAAAATAGTAACCGGTTTTCCACTTCTTATGTCCCAAATTCTAATCTCTTTATCGCAACTTGCGGATGCCATTATGGTATTTTCATATGATATGTCCATGTCGCATATTTCTGATTGATGTCCACGAAATGTAGACAATAATCGACCTTCATGAGCCGACCAGCATTTGATAAGGCAGTCGTCAGAGCCTGTAAATATCCTCGACCCCGTTCGATCATATAAAATACAATACACAGATGATAAATGTCCCAAAACCCTTCGATGGAGTTTCATTTTCCCGTACAATGTTTTTGCAGGCCTGAGAAGGTTTTTAAATTTGGATCCGCCATGTTCTCGACCAAAAACACCCAGAGCCCAATTGTAATTTGGTGTAAAATTATGGGGAGGAACAAGTAGCCTCCCCGCAATAGAAGCAGAAAATGATCTTAAGCCCCAACTTGTGGTAGAAACAGTTTTTTCATTGCGTAAAAGGGAATGCCTTCCCAAGCCACATAATGTAGGTTTTGCAACACTCGGCGGGGGTAAAGACTTATTTAATAAAGGTCCTATTCTTTGGCATATTTGAAATAAATAATCAGCTGCAACGTCTTGAAAAGTCGATAAAGAATGCGCGAAATTCGGCCTTCGTAATTCGCCAGTCCATGTTATATTCCTGTGTAATAATCCATTATTTTCCAATTCTTGAATTAAAGTTCTAGCAGACTCTTGGCATGGTCCTTGAGACAGGAATCTTGCAATGAGAAAATATAAGTCCAATTCTATCTCTGATCTATCAGGAATTCTGGACATCTTGTTGCGTTTTTATTCCAACATCTTGTTAAAAAATTTTTCCAAGCATTTGGAAAGTTTAATATGTAAAAGAAATTTATGAAATGTATGAATACAGAATATCTGAATTTTCAGAAAAAAGAAAATATATATAATTAAATAACATAAAAGAGTGATTTGTAACCAAGGATGTTCAAAATGAATTGAATGTTTGAATAGATTCAAAAATGGTATTTCGGTGTGTTTTAGAACATAAGCTATTAATCTGAAAGCTTTTTAGCTTAAAATAAGTATAAATTCATCAGAAAAATTCATGGTTTTTCATTAAATTGAAATGGCTTCCACAAAGCATCAAAAATCGATATAAAAAACACTATGTAACTATGTGTTTGAGCAGTTTTGATAATTCAAAAAAGATGTTCATGTTAGATGCCCAGAATAAAAGGAAATTAGTCATTTATTTTTTTTACTGTCAGTCAGTATTTTCCCTCCTCTTTTTATTCCCTATTTTTTCAAGGGTTTTTGCCGCACTCTAGTGCTTCAGGTCGACAAGGCCTTGTGCATCTATTTTATTTTTTTTTATAGCCACTTCTTTGAGTCGGTCACCCTGTCCAAGGCCCTGTAACAGCGGCCACTTATAGGCGGACGGGGTTACAATTACTGGAGAGATATGATCTTTTCCTGTTCGGCTTAGCCTACCCAAGTTATTACACACTGGGTTGTCTCCCATACTACTTTTATATCAATTCATTGTACTTGTGCATTGCATGCTTTATTGCTGAGGTGAATAACATACATACTGTATACATATTGACCTTTAATTGGACAGTTTCCTAAACTTTACAATCATAATTTTTCTTCTGAATATTTTCCATACCCTGTACCAAGCACGAAATGAACTTGAAATGTATTTAATAAATTCATATTTGAAATTATATTTTAAAATGTGTTGAGATAGTGAAATAGCTGATATTAGTCATCCCTGCCTCTAGAATCTGAAACAGACACTTGTAAAAGTCTCAAGAAACAAAATATTCATTTAAATGTTGAAAGATTGATTTTTTCAGGTTCCTTAGACTTTTTTTCTGCGCAATCCAGCATTGATCACATCTAATTTGCTATATTACCTACCCCCCTATTGTGCATCTGCTTTTCAATGAATTACGAATGAGACCTAACGTTACACTGTACCGGTACATCAGATTTTATTTAACGTTAAAAACAAAGAAAAATAAATTATTTCCAAATATTTCAGTCGTGTTTCCTACATTATTTTTATTTTTGATCATGTGAACAAGGTGTTTAAGCTGTAAGGGCACGAATTGGTCTGTTAACAAGTTAAAAATACAGAATTAACTCTGAACTTTTCAAGTCTTAATTTTCCTGAAGACCATTTCATGTGCAGGGAGTGCATATTATTACCAAAATTCCTAAAAAAAATATTACGAGCTTCAGTATTTCGTAAATATGCACTCAACCAGCTTACCAATGAAATAATATTGTTCTCTGGTTGTTAAATGAAATTTATCTTTCTCTCTCTCCCTTCGCCAAAAAGACACTGCATGCGATCACAAAAAAATGCTAAAAATTCTGAAGTTCAGGTAAACTCAGAACAGGGATTAGAATGGCATCCACTACATTTGGTGGCGCCTACATGATGCCTTCAATGATTGATAATTTTGGGTAGAAGAGATTCCCCGTCACAAATAGAACTTAAATATAAAGTTCACACACAAAAAAAATATTTTTTTATATACTATATTAAAATTTTAATTATTCTTAATATTAAAATTACCTTTATAAATTGATTCGAAATGTGGTTCACAAAATGGCAAGCCACGAATGTGCTCAATATGCCACATTTGAATTTTAAATTGCTCGATACACGTACATTTGTCCAAGTTTGATCTGTAGTTATCTATGATCGATAATTTACCATACGCAATTCATGCTTGGGCTACAAATTTTTTCTGAGGGCGAAAATACCCAATCTCAATCAGGTCTACGTATTATGTTCAAAGACGGGTGGCAGCGAGGAAGGGCGGGGTAAATTTGTTCAGGACATATAACTAAAATATTAGCTTAAACTTGATCGCCGAATATTTTCATGAGAAAATTCACCATTTTTTTTTCAGAAAAAAATAAAAACCAATGCAAAATATAATTACGAAAAATTTGCTTCATTTAAATTTCAAAACATTGGACTGCCCCCATGGAATTTAGGACGGACGAGTTCATTCCTCAACAAATACTGAAGCATAGAATACAGTGATGCGCAGCCAATCTCATGTGATTCGTGTTCGGAAAATTATGATTGACTCGATCAAAACAAATGAAAAAAAATTCTGTTTGGCATTGGGTTTTATTCGAAAAAAAGGGGCGGAAATCCTTTCGTCCACAAATTTAAATAATACCTTACTTTATTATTTTTAGAAATTACCCGTTGCGGCCGTACGTAACGAAAGTTATGATTAGATATCGTTTTATCCTGCAGGAGAGGAAAGTCGGGAATACAATTTAACCATATGGCGAACCACGAACTCTCGTGCAGATACCAGTTCCGAATCGGGGTGAAGGTTTTTTATGGATTTTTGCCGCATTGGACTCTGCTATTTCTCTGTATTGCCAAAACTTTTACAATTCTTGCCGACACAAAAGCATTTCATATCTCTTTATTAACATAACCTTTCCAACACTGGCCGACATCAGAACATTTAAAATCAGCTTTTGTGAATTATTTACAAAATATCTGTTAAAATCAGGAAAGGCCATATTCAGGCCAATTAGGTAGTTTTCCGTTGTTATGTAAGCCTTAGATTCCTAACATCTGCCAAAGCTTCACTCTCTCCGCCCACTTCGCCAAAAAAAACTATTTCCAATGCACTTCATCTTTATTAACTCATAACACACCTCATTTCACTATAAAAGCGTTTCATATGGCTTGTACTTTCTTAACAATTCTATTTTTGTCATGGATGAATAACAGATTAATGGCGCCTCAATCCATCAGTGACTAATACTCGACTTTTCAGGTTAATTTGCAAGAGATGCTGGAATATCATTTCTTGCTTTAGGTAAAAAAACCTTTTGAGACCCGTCTCGATATCAGTTGAGACACATTTTCATCAAATTGCGGCAAGAATAGACAAAATATAATCTCAAAAAGCATATTTGCAAACTGTAAAAATAGTACATGGCTAGAAGGAGAAATATGAATAAAATATTTATTAATTAAGATATTCATTAATCTCTTACCATTGTTGCATTTTTGTGGCAATATTGAACTAGATTTAATCTCAAAAGCAAATGCATTCATTACGAGCAAAACTATTTATGTAATGCGAGTAAATTCTGAAAAAATTGAAACATGAAAAAAATTATGTAGTTCCAGAGTGAGTTCCAGAGCAAATTCATTTTGATTTTGGTTTAAATTGATTTATTATGCAACAAAATCCATGATATTACATTAAAAATTTGGTATAAATCTTGATTCTTGTTGCACAATGTTCCAAAGATGTCTAAAAAGGCACTTAGTTCAGTTATCTGACTATGATTTTGAAGCATTTTTCCTTAAACCAAATTGAACTTTGCGAATATTGTTCAGGTAAAAAAAAAACCCTATTTAATATCCTTATGAACTAGGGATTTTGTTACTCTATTCTATGACGATTTCGCTGCTTAACGAGAAAAAAATACTAAAAATGATAGCTGTCATTAAGCCTACAAGAATTTCTTGAAGTTCAAAGATCAGAGGTTAAAGTTCATCATCGTTGTATAGGATGGGCTAATTCTTCCAATCTTGGTGTACATCTGGCTTTCTTTGCTGCTTCACTGACTAAAAACGCATCGGGGTTGAATTGAACATGGTCCATTGATGCTCTGGAAAAAAATAGAGAAATATATTAGAAAGAGATAGAATTTCATTTGTATCTAATGGAGAAGGAAGTATGCCGCTTAACCAAATGGGAACCACAATCTCTAGGACAGATACAAGTTCTTCATTAGAATTAGAAACCATTGGGCTGCCCTCTTGAAATTTGGAAAAGACAAATTCATTCCTCAACTAGTACACAGTGGCGGATTCCAAATAATTCTTTGGAGTGGGGAGGGGAAGCGCAAATCTTTTTGTCAAAAAATTTAAATGACACATTAATATTCATAGCTCTTTGCTATTAAGTTGCTGGTAATTGGTTCCTTCTGGGTTCAACTTCCTGCCTTGCTCAGAGTGAATTTCAATAAAAAGATAAGAACATATATATTCAATGGAATTTTCACTAGAAACCTTCCTCGAACTTGAATTACAAAAAATATGATCATTCATTCCATTTTCCAAAGCATGAATGAATCCTAACTGGATTACTATGTGGCGTCAGTTCGTAGAATCAGGTTGAGAATTACACATTAATCTTTTCATCAATTTCACCTCCAGATCCAAAATTTTATTCCGAAAAGAATGAGCCAGATGGCAGAATGATTGCTATTCATACACCCGGAAATAATGGCTGCCATCAGAAGAAAATTTAGCAAATGGCCAATATTTAAAGAAGTGGTAGGTGGTTTCATCTTCACCCAGGGAAGATACTACTCACTGCACTTTATCGTGGCGGTTCAGTTCTGGTTGGATGTTTTTTGTTTAGAGTGTGGTTGCTGGTACCATACTATGTCCACTATTAAGTGACTGTTAGTTTGTTTCTTCACCGCTTCTGGCCTTGCTCAGAATGAATTTTGATAAAAAAAAGTGAGGAAAGTGAAAAAAGAGAGTATTTTTATGATACTTTTCGTTCAACCTTGCTTAGAGCGTATTGTGATAAAAAAAAAGTATGGCACATCAATAACTACCTGATAATGGGTTGAGACAGTTTTTCTTGTCGCGGTGTTGCAACAGCTCGTCTTGTTGCTCTCGAAACGGACCATTGCACCGGTCGATTCGGAATATATCCATCCGCATAACCTTTGAACTTGGCTAATTCCGTCATACGGGGACTAGCCGTGGCTGACCTTGCCGGCATTGAAACCTGAATTAAGTAAGAGATATGAGTATAATTTTTTTTATTCTAATTCCGTTTGAACAAGACAGGAAGCAGTACCGAAAAGGAACCAAATAACAGCCACTCAATACAAAGAGCTACTAAAAGATGTAGTACCAGCAATTGCACTCCGAACGTAAACATCACAAACTGAACTGAACCATTATGGTAAAGTGCAGTGAGCGGTCTCTGCCCTGGGTGAAGTAATAGAGCTACTACAAGTTTTTAGTATACAATAGAATATTATTGTCCGTCATTCAAAAAGTTCAATAACCATGCCATTCATTAGGGCCTGGTAAGTACAGGCTTGAGCATAGTCATAACATATTTTAATGTGTGTTGTAAGAGGCGACTAAAAAGTGGTAGTTGGTTTATTATCATTGCCCAGGGCACATACCACTAACTTCACTTTACAACGCTGGTTCAGTTCTGTTTAGGATGTTTTCCATTTAGAGTGCAGTTGCTGGTGCTACATCTTGCAATAGCTCTTTACCATTCGAGTGGCCGTTTGTTGGATCCTTATAGGCATTGATTTCGACCTTGCTTAGATCGAACTTCTCACCTTGATCACTTAAATAATATATTTTATTTTTACTATACAGGGGCAAAAGCTGTGAGTAGGAAAAGTTGTAATTATCATGTTGAACAAGTACATTTTTTCCATCAAGGAGTAGGTCACCTCGCGAATGCACAACACCCATGCCAACCACTCAACCCAGGGTGTAACAACTTGGGTAGGCTAAGCCGAACAGGAAAAGAGATCCCGTCTTTCCAGCAATACTAACCCTGTCTGCCAATGTGAGTGGGCACTGGTTCAGGGGCTTGGTCAGGGTGATCCATTGCAAGGAGTGGCTATAAAAAATAAGTTGAAGCAAATTTTCCAGTCAACGTACAAACTTAAAAAAACCTCACCTTCCAGATAGATTCTTCTGGTGACCTTGAATCTATGAAAGGTCGTTCACCTCTACTTTTAGGCCGAGCAAGATCAGAAACTCGTGGAGTGCAATATGCTTTTAATGCTTTTGGGTTGATTGTTGTCATTACCTAAAAAAAGAAATAGCAAGCCTTGTAATTAGGGATGTAAGTTTTTGCGATTAAGTGGCCGTTAATTGGTTCCTTTAAGGCACTGCTTCCGGCCTTGCTCAGAGTGAATTTTGATAAAAGAAATTTTAATATGCACCATATATTGTCCCAACGTTCTGGTCGATAAATAATCAACAAAACCTCACTCTCACCTCACTATTAGGTTATACTATGGACATACTATACCACCCACCGCACTTTACCATGACGGTTCAGTTCCATCTGTGATGTGTTTTGTTTAGAGTGCAGCTGCTGGGGCTACATCTTTTAGTAGCTCTCTGCTATCAAGTGGCCATTAGTTGGTTCCTTTTAGGCACTGCTTCCAACTTTGTTCAGAATGAATTTCAATAAAAAAATAAAAAACAGGTCAGATCGGTCACAATCCTAGATTTAATCTATTCACATAACATCATCTCCTGACAACCCACCAGAAATGTTATCACACTGCTCAGCACTCACCTCACTATTCGGGACATACTCAGGGTGGGGTTGCTTTGACTTCGCGAGCTCAGCTGTCCTGGGTCGTTCTTTACATGTTTGCGCTCGTATAGGGACGTTCCATATTGGTGAAATTCTTCCACAACTGTACTGATGTTGATGCCTAAAGTGAAGAGAAAGATTTGAACCATGCGAGGGGTAATTGAACTCGTAGTTCTTTCAATTCTATAATTGAACAGCGTTGCAGCAATAGAATTGACCAAAAATTAGAGATGGGCTGAATTCATGTTACAACGGAATTACGCAATGGTGGCGGAATTACCTAATTAAGCCATAAAAGCATTTTTTCTAAATTGCTTTCATATCAAGTCTTTCAATTGTTTATGTCGCTACCATCGTTCATTTTAAATGACAGAATGCTATTAAATTTAAATTATTATGTTACCTTCTGGTTTCGGTGACACACTTTCGAGGTTCATAATATAGTAATAGAGCATATGCATTGGATTATCGCCATAAACATATACTGCTTGGGGATGTATCATACAAAAATTTGAGAGAACCAGAAATGTTGTGAATGATATTATCTGTTAGCAAAAATGATGACAAAGTTATCAGTTTACAAATCCTAGTTACCTACCGGGCTCTAATCCTAATGTATCACCTGTGTTCTTTATATTCTTTAGGTGGATTTTTCGGGTGAGCTAACTGCAGAACTCTCTCACTTGCCCTGCTTTCCAACGCTGATCTTGGCACTTCCCATATTTGTGAATTCCTCCCACAACTGTAGACAAACTCAGGCCTGTTAACCTGGAACGAAAAAGATGAACTATTTATTGTCAAACTAGAGTGGTTTAAAAGTCTTGTTCCACAGAGGTTAATACTGTAACGTTTCGTCTGACCAAAGTCAGACTTCTTCAGACAAGCATTTTAAAAATATTTTAAAATTCCTCGATCAGACAAAACGTTACAGAAATAAATTTGTGTAAGTGTGAAGCAAGACTTTGAACCTCTCTAGTTAGTCATAATTACTCTTGCTACTGTATCCTTGCATGTACTGCGTACGAATCTGCAAACACAAAGGCACAGAGGGAGGATAAGTAGTTAGTCTACGTCCCCCAGATCAATAGAATATTGTCAGTTTGCTACTTCTGCTACCAACACACAAAAAAGCAAAATTATCCGCAGAGTGTCTCATGTAACAAACATGCTAGAATAGGGCTGGATGTGATTCAAAAGAATTAAAATTATTTCGTGCCTTCCGTGCACGATTTCAAGCATTTTTATCTCATTTTTCCCAAAGATTTGGAACTGTTTACTTTTTACAACTAAAGATCGGAATCTTATTCCACATATTACAAGATTACACATTTACAAGATTTATTTACCACGCTTTCATAGAGCATAGACATATTGTCCAATTCCTGACGAAGCTAGACTATGGTCTAGCAAAAGGTTGGTAAATGATTCTTGTAATATGTGAAATAAGATACTGATCTTTTGTTGATCAACTCTCAGCCTTATCTTATTCAAGTATCCTTTGCTGCACGCAGATCCATCTTCAGAAGAAGAGTAGAACATAGGACACACAGGGTGGCCGGCTAGCTCAATCAGTCAATCATTGGGAATATGCTCAGAGCTACGCATCTCTGATCTTTAAGGCACAAGTTCGAATCTCATGGGGGGTGATGAGTATGTGTGAGAGGTCTGCTGGAGGCCTTGCCGGTGCACGGTGGTTCATGAAAGCACTGCTTACGGCTTCCTCCACCAAACAAGTCCACACGCAAAAAGTGAGAAATATGATAAACCAAAATATTTCACCCCAATTCGGAACCGGTATCTGCAAGAGAGGCAATGGTTCGCCACATTATTAAGCTGTATTCTCACCTTTCCTCTCCCACAGGATAAAAATGAAATCCCATCCCATCCTACAGTTTGTTGTACAACACCAGACACATCTTTTGCTTTTTTCCTAACAATCTACTGCAAATGAGTCATTCAGGAATAACTACAACATATACCATCAATCTGGCATGGGTTTATTTGGAAGTTATTACACAAAGCATAAAAGTGTAACCAGCAAATCAAAGGAAAACAAAGTACAACAAGGTGACACAGAGAATATTAATAAAGTCATTCCACGCAATGGATGAATGTGAAAATGGAGCAGCTATATAATGCAGGCTTTAGAGTTGCCTAAACATATTTCATAAAAAAGAGGTGGATGGTTCTACCATTGCCCAGAGCAGGTGCCACTCACTGTACTTTACTATAGTGGTTCAGTTGTGGTGGAATGTTTTTTCATTTTTTTTACTATAGCTACTTCTCAGAGTGGATCACCCTGTCCAAGGCCCTGTAACAGCACCACTTATAGACGGACACGGTTACAATCGTTGGAAGGGTATAATCTTTTTCTGTTCGGCTTAGTCTACCCAAGGTATTACACCCTGGGTTGAGTGGTGGGCATGGATGAACGAGCCAGACTCGCCGGGACTCGAACCCGATATCTTCAACCTGCAATGCCAACATGCTTAACCACTAGGCCATCGTACCCACTTGCAGTTGATGGTTCTATATTTTGCAACAGTCATTAAGTGGCCGTTAGTTGGTTCCTTTTTAGGAACCAACAGCAGCACCAATGAGAAGGCAATTAATGTCAAGTCACAGAAGTTAGTAAAAACAAACATTTTCTTAAAATTGTCTTTGGCGTGGTTAGCCATAGTTAAACTGGACGATGGGAAAATCATTTAACACTGTTTTTGAATTTACACCAATGCTTGTGTTCAAAGTTTTCCCATTCATAATTGACCGAATCTCCATCTACGTCTTCGGTGATGAGGGGGTGGTGGACGAGACTCTAGCTCGGTCAACCTCGATTCAATCTTCAATAACCTACTCGATATATCCGAGGACACTGTTGGGCTTGTATCGGCTTTTCCAGGTTCCCCTTTTTGTCCTTTCACTCCGTAAGAACCACGTAATCCAATCACACCTCGGTCACCCTTCGGGCCAGCAATTCCTCTAAAACCCATTTCACCTTTTGAGCCCTTTTGTCCTCCAAGTCCATTCAAAGCCGGCAATCCTGGGGGGCCTGGCTCCCCCCTCAAACCGGTGCTTCCCCTTTTCCCTGGGGGTCCTTGTTTTCCTGGCAACCCTTGCGCACCTTTTGCAATCGAGTTCCAGTCCAACTCAAAATGCATTTTGGACGTTGTTTCATCATATTTAATAGAGCAGGTATCTTGTGATGTCACAAGGCCAATAAAAACAGCAGATAAACAACACAACGAAATCCACATTTTTTCCAAGAGTTCTTCTTCGCAAGACGAATAAAAAGTGAAGTAATGTACTCAACATATTGCCTTTATATACGGAATCTTACCCATAACGTTCCCCAAAACAATAACAAAAGATGACGCACATGTACAACACCATATTGTACAAGGACAATAATTTTAATCGAAGCGTTAGATTCCATCCAAGTATGAGTCACTGATGGACCACACCTTAGCGCCGTGATCCATCGGTGACTCATAATTGAATTCAAACAATGAGTCAATATGACTAATACAAAGTCACCCATTTCTCCTTAAGTTTTACCAAAACAAAGTGATGGCTAAGGCCCAATATCGTTTCAGTGGGAAAAATCCCTGTCGAACGTGTCGATTTGTTAAGCATGAGTCGCTGATGGATCGTGTCGACGAGGCCCGGTCCATCTGTGGCACATGCTTGACAAAATGGTGATTTTAATGCGGATGGAAATCCTATATGCCATGACCATATCTATAACCGTGACTCTTTCATGTCTATAGCGACATGGATCAATGAAAACCACGATTTACCGGCATTTTTTCATTAAAATTTGCTCAAAGGCTAGGAGAAAGAACTCTTCAGTAAAGATTTTTCCAAACCGCTCAAGAACTGTGAGCCACAAGCTCTGTAGGCATGGGCTTTAGAAGAGCTCTAACGAATTTCCTGCGAGCCGTAGGGAGGTGACTAAAAATAAACAAAGGAGTGGTAAAGGTTTTTTTCATCGCCCAGGGCGGATATGACTCACTTCACCATGGTGGTTTAGTTCTGTGCGGGATGTTTTCCGATAACAGTGCAGTCGATGGCGTTTTATCTTGTTGTAGCTCTTTCACATTTGCGCGGCCGTTAGTTAGCTGCTTTTAGGCAATGCTTTCGACATTGCTCAAAGCAAACTGCTATAAAAAAGTGTGTAAAACTCCCAGGATGGCATTCTCAAAAAATAAAACTATGTGATTAGAACTGGGGGGCATTGGTTATATTATCTAACGACATTCCGTCACTAAAATGGCGGTATTACCGGTATACGCGTTATTTTCTGTCACAAAAAAGTATGCTATTGCGCCGTTGTTCTAAACCTCAATTTTCATTTTTTTTATAGTCACCTCTTGGAGTTGAAAGCCCAGACCAAGGCCCTGTACCAGAAGGCACCTACGGATGGACTGGTTTAGAGTTGTTGGAAAGATATTATCTTTCCTGTTTAACTTAGTCAACCCAAGGTGGAGTGGTGGGGATGGATTAATGAGCCAGACTCGAAATATAGATCCGGTTTGAGGCAGAATACAAGTTTTAGCGCCCCTAGGCGAGGCACATAGCTATGGGACGATGCTCGATTACCACAACTGGTCCCTAATTGATTCCACACTGGGTGGAATAGCAAGACACGTTATAACTCCAACTAGACAATTTTTCTTAACTTCTTTTTTTATAGCCACTTCTTGGAGTGGATCACCCTGACCAAGGCCATGTACCGATGGCCACTTATAGTCGGACAGGGTTAGAATTGTTGGAAAGATATTATCTTTCCTGTTTGGCTTAGTCAACCCAAGTTATAACACCCTAGGTGGAGTGGTGGGCATGGATTAACGAGCCGGACTCAAAATATAGATCCGTTTCAAAGAAGAATATGAGTTTTAGTGCAAGGCACTTATCCCATAGCCTGGGACTATGTTCGATAACCACAACCGGTTCCAAATTGATTTTTTTATAGCCACTTCTTGGAGTGGATCACCCTGACCAAGGCCCTGTACCAGCAGCTACTTATAGTCGAACAGGGTTAGAATTGTTGGAAAGATATGATCTTTCCTGTTCGGCTTATCCTACCCAAGTTATTACACCCTGGGAGGAGTAGTGGATATGATTTAACGAGCCAGACTCGAAATATAGATCCATTTTTAAAGAAGAATATAAGTTTTAGTGTCCCCTAGGAAAGACACTTATCCCATAGCCTTGAGACGATGCTCGATAACCACAACCGGTTCCTAATTGATTCCACACTGGGTGGAATAGCGAGACACACGTTATAACTCCCACAACTAGATAACATTGTTAACTTTATTAATCATAAATCACATATTAGAAACACATTGTTTTCAGAGCATTCTAAATTAACCCCAGTGCAAGAATAGTGCAACTGTTTGTTTTTAGGTTGCCGAAAATATTCATGTCATTTCCTTTGGATGAACGAAATGGCTATAAAACCATCAACACTGCTATTTGATAGCAATATTGATGGTCATGAACCTTTTTCTGTAGCTTTGTTGCTACTAGAAACTTGAAAAGAAAAATTTTCATCCCCTATCTAAAGATGCACTATGAATTATTCACAATTTGCAAAATTTTCTTCTGGTAAAATTCATATTCTTCAGGTGTCTGAAAAGCAGAATAGCTTTTAATTCTGCCAGTCTTATTCAGAATTATGACCTTCGTAAGTTCAGTCCTAATCAAGTTAGTTAATAAAGTTATTTAATTAATTAGTTAATTAAGTTCTTAATTAAGTTAGGTTATGATGTATATATTACAATGTTATTTCTGTTACTCAGTTGATAGTAAATAGATCATAACTTATGAATATCGCCCGGGGCAGATTCCACTCATTGCACCTTGTTTATAGTACTTCAAGTGTCCACAAATATTAGGTTGGTAATTCTATATTTTGTGATACCGCTTTGCTATATAAACGGCAGTTCGATAGTTCTTTATGGCATTGGGCCTCGCTTAGAGAGATTTTGGGTTGATTCTATGGGAGAGGAAAGACGAAAATCCACCTTAATCATAGGGAGAGCCAAGGGCTCTCGTACAGACACCAGTTTCTAATCGAGATGAAGGTTTTGGCTTACCCTTGGTAAGGCCATATATGAACAGCTACATACAGGCAAACAGAGTGTTTTTTTATTGAAATTCACTCTAAGCAAGGCTGGAAGCAGTGCCTAAATGGAACCAACTAATGACCATTTAATAGGAAAGCCATAGCTTCTGGAAGATGTAGTACCAGCAACTACAAGAAAAAACATCCTAAACGAACTGAACCTCTGTGGCAAAGTACAGTGAGTGGTGTCTGCCCTCGGTGATGTTAAAATCATCTTGTACTTCTTTGCTTCTTTTTAATCGCTCTTACGACAAGCATGAAATACATCAGAACTTTTAAAACCTGTGCCTACAGATTTGAATACAATGAGCTTCTTGGTTCAGCTGAGCTTACCCAAGTTTTTATACCCAAGAGGTGGACATGGATTAATGCACCGAACTCAACGAGAATCGAATCATAGACCTTTAACCTGCGATGCCAACATGTTTCAGTAAGGAAATATTGACCAAATATATTTTGTAAAACTTGGGACATTTTTTTAAAATTCAACATTTCAAAATTATCAGGCTTTCAGGTGATTTTTTATGATAACATTTTTGCCAATTTTAATATGCTCAGCCGTATAATCAATTAACAACTATTTTGTTCTTGTTCAGTGTTGCTCAAAAATGAATGTGTCTTTTAGTTTTATAACTGATATAGCACGATATCTTGAATCGGTTAGCGTGAGTTTTTGTACAAAGAATCATATTCAGAAAGATCCGATTCAAAGAAAAAAATATTCGAAACCATCTATGGCTCATACTCGTACAAAACAAAAATTCTGCTTCGGGTTAACCACTAAGCCATCACGGCCACAAAATATCCTACAACCCTTGAGAGAACGACCATGAATCATTTTAAAAAAGATCGAAGTCCATGACAGGATATATCTTGGTTCAACGATAACCACACTGACAACACTAATAAATTGACTGCAGCACAAAGAGTGTGCAGAGGCATGCAATTCATATGAATAAAGCGAGCTCAATATCCAGAATAAATTGGTGGCAAAAATCTTAGAAAAAAATAATAATAATTTCCTGTATTTTGTCTAAAAATAGACAATTTAAGGCATTAGCTTGTTTTTGGCCCCAACACAAAAAAATTTATTTTTTAAATCGGACATAAAATCCAGGCTACTACCAAAGGTTTAAATAAAATATTGTGGAACAGCACATTAGTATTGCTGTTATTACTTAGTGGAACGGAATAAGTGTTCTTCATACACTATTTGACTCTCCCAATTAAGACCACCTTTAATTAACAACACATAGGAAATATGATAAGACATGATAAGAATCATTTCTGTAGACATATTGTGCTGAACCTCTGGTCTCCAGCTCAAATTCACATAAAGTGTCCAAAGTAAGAATGCAACTCGCTTTCGTCAGTCCGTTGCACTTTCAGTAGACATAGCACATGCATTTGACTTAGATAATATATAAATTTCATAAGTCGAATCCCCATTTGTCCATAAGTAGGTGCGGTTTGTCTTCGTTTAATATTTCATGATAAATACCGGTATGCGTCATGCGTTTACAGGTCATTTTAAGCATTCGGGCCAGCAGTTAAAGCTGTTTGAAAATTTCAATAGCATCAAACCAATTTGAATCGTTTTAAATCTCAGACTCTGAATAATTGGTATCCTTTTGAATAGAGTTGAATAGCCGCTGATTGCTCTTTATAGGTTCGATTTGGGGAAATCTCCAGAGTACTTAGCTTCGAATGAACCTTTGAAAAATGAAGGTAGTAAAGAAGAATTACCGAACATGAATGGTCTGGATACATGGAAGAAAAATAATATTTTGTCAGCCAGGGACTTGTCATTGATGAATGTGATTACTCTTCAGTCATCAGTTCAAATTCACATAAAGTTTTTAGAGTTTGACTGCAGCTAGCTTTCGTCAGTCCATCGCACTCTCTATGTAGACCCACACAATCTCCTGGATCAGTACATGAAGAAGACCATACTACATTCGTTTCTGAAGCCAAATCCCCATCTGTCCATTCATAGGCACCGTCGGCTGTTTGTCTAAGCCCGATCCAGTAGAAATTATTTCGTGCGATTATCGCAAGATTGTTCCGTACCGATTCAAGTGTATCCTCATCTTTGAGTCCTTTGTAAGCCAATCGTGCGTTTCGTTTTTCACAATATGTTTTTGCCTCCTCCCAAGTCATCGAAAACGTACTGGAAAAGTAGAAAAACCTGTCGTTCACTTCAACCCAGGGTAGAGACGAAAACTTGAGTACTTTCGCTTCCAATCTTGACAAATTATCCTCAGAAATTTCAGCATTTTTACCTGATTGACCCTTTAGACCAGGCAGTCCCTTAAGACCAGGAGTCCCTGGTGTTCCTGGTTCCCCTTTGATTCCGGGAATTCCCCTTTCCCCTGGCCTCCCTTGAGGGCCACGAGCATTGGAAAGCCAGTCCATTTCAAATTGAACTTTTGAAGTCTCTTCATCGTATGTCAGAGAGCATGTCTTATGAGCACTGCCGCACAGAGCAAGAGTGCTTAAAAGCATCAGCAAGCCAGTAACCTTACGCATATCACAGACTTATGTCTTCAACACAACATAAAAAATGAGACGTTTAAATTTCTCTCAGTCCCTTATATAAGTAGTTTCGACCGAACAATATTTTTTTTCTTTTAATTTGAATTTGAAATTCAATCTTAACTAATCAGAAGTTTAAGTTGTCAAGCATGAGTCATAGATGGAACGCTCTTCTTTAGCGCGATCCATATGTAGCTCATGCTCGACTTAACATGAATAATAAATAGTTGAAACCGAAAAACCTTTCCTCACAAATTTAAATAAAACCCACTTCGAACCAATCAATACTACACTTTGTCAAGCACGAGCCACAAATGGACCGTACCTTTTTAGCATGATCCATCTGTGGCTCATGCTAGAAAAAATATAATTGAACGAAATTTCTCTGCTTCGTAAACAAGATTAGAAGTAACACTTGAATAATGAACAAACTAGCAACCATCAACATGTCTTACATGCGGAATATGTGGTATTCGTGGAAACTTCAAACTGAACTATTAATTGAAAGTTTTTGCCACTAGGTATATTCATGTTAGAGAATAAAAAAAGCATAATCAGAGAATTAGTTATTCCGTTCATGAGGCTCTGGTAATTTTGACAAATGATGTGGTTTCTGTGACATCAAGGAACTTCAAAAACTTATCAATTACAATTCATGGTCGGTTTGAGGTTGCAATCGCATTGCACCCATAAATGGTCGTTGTGGAACTACCCCGACATAGGACTGCTTTGCTTAAAGTGACGTCAACGAGAAAAAGGCTACGGTATTATCGATCACTGTAGGGGCTCTGGTAATTTTGACAAATGATGTGGTTTCACATGAACTTCAAAAACTTATCAATTACAATTCATCGGTTTGAGGTTGGCATTGCACCCATAAATGGTCGTTTGGAACACCCCGACATATGTGGTTTGCTTAAAGTGACATCGGTATTATCGAACTGCATCTAGGGGCTTGGTAATTTTTACAAATGATGTGGTTTCTGTGACATCAGAGAACTTCAAAAACTTATCAATTACAATTCATGGTCGGTTTGAGGTTGCAATCGCATTGCACCCATAAATGGTCGTTGTGGAACTAACCCTGCATAGGACTGCTTTGCTTAGAGTGACTTCAACGAGAAAAAGGCTATATTATCGATCGATCACCTTATCTACGAGGCTCTAGTCATTCTAACAAATGATGTGGTTTCTGGCTTTTTTTCTCATTGAAGTCATTCTCAGTAAATGCAATCCATAGTGGGGACGATTCCACATTCTGCAGTTTAATACAGTTGCAACAAATATTACTATCAGTTTGTCTGATGTCATAGACATAGAAATAAACTATGTCTATGGAATCAGAGAACTTTAAAAACATATCAATCACTTGGTCTGTTCGAGGTTGCAACGGTATGCTAATTTTGACGAATGATATGGTTTCTGTAACATCAGATAAACTCATAGCAATAGGATAGGATGAATATATCCTTTTTATCTTGCGGGAGAGGAAAGCTGAGGATACAGCTTAGTCATATGGCGAACCACAACCTCTCGTGCAGATACCTGGATTATCATATTTCTCATTGTTCCTGTACACGGACCTGGGAGGTGGAGGAAGCCGTAAGCAGTGCTTACGTAAGCCGGCAAGGCGTCCAGCAGACCTCTCGCATATAATCATCATCCCTCACAAGATTCGAAACTGCGTCATGACGATCAGAGATGCGTCACTCGAAGCGTATTTCCACGGCTTTACCGATTGAGCTAGCCGGGCACCCGCGGTTGGATGAGCATTTTGAGGTTACAACGGTATGGAACTACATTATGTGGAATTGCCCCCACACTGGATTGCATTACTGAAAATGACTTCAATCAGAAAAAAAGATCATAAATAATCATCTTATTTTCCAGGCTTTGATAATTTGGTGAGCACAATGGCTTAGTGGTTAAACATGTTGGCATTGCAGGTTGAAGATCTCGGGTGTCATTAATCCATTTCTATCACTCAACCCAGGGTGAATAACTTGGGTAGGCTGAGCATAATAGGAAATGATCACATCTTTGCAACAATTTTAACCCAGGTTATAAAAAAAAAATTCCATCTAAATCTTGTAAATCATAACTTCAATTTTGACAATATGAGCCACAATATGAGCGTCTTTTTCTACATATTAATATTATTGTTTTTTTTTTGTTTTTTTTTTTACATATATTTTTTTTTCACACCAGTGTTTTAGGTCGACAGGGCCTTGTGCAACTATCCTGTCTTTTATTCTTCTGTATCCTTAAATTTTATATTGATTATTACGAGGCGAATAAACATACATACATACACAAATGGACCCTGCCTTAGCCCTGTAGGTGCAGACGATGCTAGATAAAATGGTGGAGTGCAGTGAGTGGTATCTGCCCGGGCGATGATAAAACCATACACCACTTCCTTGATCTTTTTTAATCACCTCCTTTTACTCACCTTCTTTTACTCTGATCTATACTACTTCTTAGTTCAATTAAGTAAATCACATGAAACTTTCAGACAGAGATGGACAAACCAAATATTTACTATTTAGTACATATTCTGAAAAATGATTTCGAATATGAAATACAAAATACATTCTAAATTCATCTATGTGCTTTTCATGCAAGGCAGGCAGCGTTCCAACTTTTTTAAAGAAATGGTCAATTTTGGAGAGCAAAAATTTTTCTGTAGCGTGTGTCCGAATTTATTAATAAAAGTAACATGCTTTCATTCCTCACTATTCTGAAATAAATCTAAAATCAAAAATTTAACTATATCAAATATTTGGTTCATTTTGGACATCCCTGCTTTCAGACACACACTGACCATTAATAAAATTCCAAAGTTCACTCACTTTTAGTGTGTTGAGTTGAAAATTTTTCTTCGGTTTTGTGAGTTCCATTAATCGTTGTGTTGGTCGTCTGTGAAGTGCGGCTTTAGGTAACGGCCACATCATGTCTTGGTGACCCCATCGCAAATTTGGACTGAAGAGAAAATATCAAGTTTGATGGTTAAAATTCGCCATGTCCTTATAATCAGTTCTAGAATTCTAATTTTAAAATGAATTTAATTTTTTGATTAGGTTAGGATAGGATTTCCTTTTTATCTTGCGGGAAAGGAAAGCCGAGAATACGGCTAACCATATGGCGAACCACGGTGTCTCGTGTAGATACCATCTCTGAATCGGAGATGAGGTTTTTTTGCCTAACCGTTTACAAATCTTTCCTGTGCATGTTCAGTGGAGAAAGCCGTAGCCATCGGCTACGCGAACCACTGAGCACTGGCGAGGTGTCAGTAATCCTCACGCACATAATCATACCAAACAGAATTCCAACCCAGGACATGAGAGATGTGTAGCTCAAAGCGTATTCCTAACGTCTTTACCGACTGAGCTAACTGGTCATTTTGCAATGAATCATGATATATGCCTAATTTTATGTTTGAACAGTTGACATAAATCATAATGTCAATGCTGAAAATTTGGCAGGGTTACAAACACGGTCAAAAATCAACAAAAATTCAATTTGTTGAAACATTATTTCATTCATTTAGTGAATGCCGAATTTATTAGGAGAGGAGCGACATGTCTCCGCTTAGATTTTAGATATTATCTTAAGATTTTATATTTTTTGTTAAGGCCACTTCTAGGAGTGGATCCCCCTGACCAAGGCATTGTACTATCGGCCACTTATAGACCGGCAGGGTTAGAATTGCTGGAAAGATAAGATATGATCTTTTCCTGTTCGGCTTAGCCTACCCAAGTTATTACACTCTGGGTTGAGTGGTGTACATGGATTAACGAGCCGGGACTCGAACCCGAGATCTTCGACCTGCGACGTGAACATGTTTAACCACTAGGCCATCGCGACCACAAATACGATACACATTTATAGCAATTCTATTATAATATAATAGGCATATCACCACACAGTAATGTGCACACCTTCAGTGCATAATTGCTTTTTGTATGCATTTTTTATTATTTTAGTCGATGACCTTTCGCAAAATGGAACAGAACATTTTTTTAACACACCTTTGACCACCTTTTTTTTTTGAGACAGAGATTAGGACTTAAGATTTATTAAGACCTTTGGCTGTCACTGATGCTGATTGTGGGTGTAAGAAAAAATAGTCCTTCACGTAGAATATTAGAAGTTAGATTTAAGATAAAAACTTACCCAAAACTTGTCAGCCATATTTGTTTGCTTTCCTTCGGCCTTGACAATGCAAGAATTCTTTGCAGAGAGTAACCGTTCGCGTATCTTTGTTTGTCACTCAGACTGTGATAAAACATGAACTTCTATCAAATGATTTTTTATAAATTAAAGAATAAATGAGACGGTAATAATTGGTAATTAATAGGGTCCTGTAGGTGGGGACAGATTTCCTGAGAGTTGTAAAAGTGACTAGAAGTCAGCAAAAGAAGTGACATATAGTTTTACCATTGTTCAGGGCAGATACCACTCACTGCACTTTATAACGGCGGTTCAGTCCCGTTTGAAAACTTTCCGTGAAATTAAGTGATAGGGGGTTTTACCAATGTCTAGAACAGATACCATTCAGTGATGGTTCCAGACCAAGTATGCCGTTCACAAATGCAGTCTATTGTTAGACGAAACATACAATGCAATATTTTTGCACATAGTTTTGTAGTGGTTTAGTCCCGTTGAAACACTTTTGAAGACAAAAAAGCGATAGATGGTTTTACCAATGTCCAGGGCAGATACCACTCACTGCACTTTATTATTTATTATGTACAATTCTGTTTGAAAACTTTCAAAGACAAAGAAGTAATAAATGGTTTACCACTGTCCAGGGCAGATACCCCTCACTTCCCCTTTTACTCATTTTCCTGTGCATGCGTATGTTTGGAGTATGAACCATAACCAGTGGTTACATGGCCAACCATGCGCCCACGTGGTGTCCAGCAGACCACGCGCATATGTTCAACCCTCAAAGGATTTGAACTTGCATCATGACAATCAGAGATACAGGGGAGGGTAATATAGCAGATTAGATGGAATTAATGCTGGATTACACAGGAAATAAGCAACAGAAACCTCAAGGAATCAATCTCTCATCCTTGAAATGAATATTTTAAAATTTTATCATGGCTTTATAAGAGTTTTACTAGAGTCTGTGCGAGATTCTGGAATCCTGTGGCGTAATCCCGCTGATTTGCAAGCCTAGAGATGTGTAGCTCGAGGTATATTTAAAACACTTTTACCGACCGAGCGAGCATGCTGGTTGGAAAAAAGATTTATTATAGGAATAATATCGATATTTAAGGGACTCACCGTTTCCTTTCAAGTGAAGACTCATAAGAAACTGGTACTGGAAAGAAGATTTAAAAGAATATATGAGATTGCGAAAATTTTGTAATTAGCTATAAACCAAAGCAGAAAAATTACATCAAATTTTTTTTTGTGAGCCACTGAAGGATCGTGTAAGGGACACGAGGTTCATCTGTGGCGCACGCTTGGCAAAATAAAATTGGGTTATGAAAGAGGTTTTACATACCAAAAGGAGAAAGGGACGACTTCAAACAAATGGATTTCTCTTACATTCACTCATTTGAATGGATCACATCGAACAAAGTGACCAACTATGGTGTAGAGGGATGTTGTTGTAAATATATTAGCTACCAAATTGTGGCTGCGATGGCCTAGTGCTTAAACATGTTGGCATCGCAGGTTGAATATCTCGGGTTCGAGTCCCGGCAAGTTCGACTCGTTAATTCATGCCCACCACTCAACCCAGGGTGTAATAACCTGGGTAGGCTAAGCCGGACAGGAAAAGATCATATCTTTCGAGCAATTGTAACCCTGCCCATCTATAAGTGGCCGCAGTTACAGGGTCTTGGACAGGGTGATCCATTTAAGAAGTGACTGCATGAAAAAAAAAAGTTATAACACCCTGGATTGAGTGGTGGCCGTAGATTAACTAGTCGGAATTGTCGAGAATCAAAATCGAGATCTTCAATTAACTGAGCTTGCCCAAGTTGATACACCCTGGGTTGAGTGGTGGAAATGGATAAACGAACCGGAATTGGCAGGACTCAAACCTTAGATCTCCAACTTATGATGCCAATATGATAACCACTAAACACATCGCGCCCGATTCCTGATGTGACAGAGCCAGGTGTAGTTGCCAAGCGTACTTCGCTATGTATGTGAGTGCAACAATGCTTTCTGGTGGTAGGTTTGCACCCATGTTATAGTGCGCCCAAAGAAATTGCACCCACAGTGCATTTATTGCACTTGCATCTAATTGCCAAATTGCACCTTGTCAAATTGCACTAGGTTATATTGCACCCAGTAGCATTACACCCAGAAGAATTGGGGTCTCATGAAGTTTAGCAACCATATATCAGATTATCATAATAATTTCCCATGTTGCAAGCCACTCACCCTAACCCGAGAGACAATGCCAGATGCTTGCAGTATTGGCACCCCCCTAGTTAGGATGAAAATATTCTGCCAGTTTTTATTTTAATGACATTTGGGAATATGGTACTAAACTTCTCTAGACCCTAGAATTGTACCCAGTAGAATCACATCCGGTAGGAATTGCACTAAGTAGAATTTGAAAACTAGGGATTTCACCCAGTCGTATTGCACTCATTTGCATTGCATTTAGTGAAATTGCACCCATTAGAATCCCCTAAAAATAATATTTCGCGAAGCATGAGACACAGACAGATCCCACCTAAGCAGCAGAATCCATCAGTCACGCACAGATGACAAAAGATGTAGGTAGGAATTGCACACAGTAAGAATTGCACTAAGTAGAAATAAAAAAAATAGGGATTTCACCCAGTCGTATTGCACCCGTTTACATAGCATTCAGTAAAATTGCACCCATTGAAATCCCTAAACAACATTATTTTGCGAAGCACGAGCCACAGACAGATCCCACCTAAGCAGCAGAATCCATCAGTCACGCACAGATGACAAAAGATGCAGGTAGGAATTGCACACAGTAAGAATCGCACCAAGTAGAAATAAAAAAATAGGGATTTCACCCAGTCGTATTGCACCCATTTACATAGCATTCAGTAAAATTGCACCCATTGGATTCCCTAAAAAATATTATTTTGCGAAGCACGAGCCACAGACGGACCAAGCCGAAGCAGCACAATTCATCAGTGACGCACACATGGCAAAAAATGCTTCTGACTGGGACTGTGAGATTGAAACAATATTACTGGATACAAATTCTTTGGTGCAATCGAACCAACTGCAATTTGGATGTAGTATATACAATGCTCAGGTACGGTAGTTAGGGCTGGGAAAAAACGAATCATTTAGAATTCGAATCTAATTCAATTATTTTTTCGAATCGACTCACTAATTCTTTTCTCATTTCAGATTTCTAGTGTTACAAATTGTCTCCATTGTGAAGAAAGAAATTTATAGTTTATTGTGTATTTTCAATTTACACTCCATATCTAAGAGCAACAATTTTCATATTTTAAAGACAAATTTAACCAAATTCGATTGCATTTTCTGGTCAAAAATGAAACTTCTAGTTCATTTAGCAAGTTTTTGGTCCTATGAACGATCGAATATTAATTCCGATAAATTGTGCTTTGAATAAAATTGCCCAGTCGACGTAACATACAGTCAACAACGTCAATTAATTGTACGAAAAGAAGAGGTACCGGTAGACGGGTCTCATGAAGTTTAGTACCATATATCCGATTATCATAAAAATTTCCCATGTTGCAAGCGACTCATCCTTACCCGGGAGACAATGCCAGATGCTTGCAGCATTGGCGCCCCCTAGTTAGGATGAGAATATTCTGCCAGTTTTTATGTCGATGACATTCGGGAATATGGTACTAAACTTCACTAGACCCAATAATTCACCCGCGATTCAGAACTGTTTTAATGGAAAAAAAACTTACCTGTACACCATGTCGAAGTCAATTAACTGTATAAAAGCCAACTATGGCAAGGAACCTTTTATCTCACGATCGATGCTATTTTATTTCGCTTTCAAACGATGGACAAAAAGATGTAATGCCATGAGTTATTATACTTTCTTAAATCCTGGTTTTCGCGCGCGTCTCTTACTTCTTGGTGATATTGCCGCAATATTGTTGAGGCGTATGCTCGGCTTTCCTCTCCCGCAGGATAGAAATAAAATCATCTCGCAATGAATAGAATAGAAGAACATGGCGCTGCTTATACGACTCAGGGGAAAATGGAACCGCCAGATGACGTCAGATTTGCCTAACTCCATTGTCCGATAATTCAATTTTGTAATAAAACGAGGCCCCCTTATTTTTTATCAAAAAAATCCGGGATACAGCACAGACAGGCGCGGATACGAGGGGGGTGAGGGGCATGCATTTCCCTGCCAGCCCCCATGATCCCGAAAATTATATTAAAATCACAGAAAAACGTGGCGCGCGTAATTTTTATATCTTTTTTAAGAGTAAATATAATCAAAATATTTTTGATTTCGGAAATTATTCCAGCCCTTGGAGATCGCGGAATTATTAGCAGTTCGTTATAGTTAGGGCTGGGCAGAACCGAATCATTTGGAATTCGAATCTGATTCGAATAATTTTATCGAATCGGATCGAACCATAAATTCCACCTAAATAACAAATATTCCATTTGTACTATTACAACTTGTCTCCATTGTGAAAATCAAGAAATTTATAATTTATATTGCATTTTCAATCCACACTTCATGTCTACGAATAACAATTTTCATATTTCAACGACAAAATATAATCGACTTTGGTCAAACTTGACCAAAATCGATTTCATTTCGTCGTTAAAAATGAAAGTTCTAATTTATTTAGCAAGAACGATTCACGATTGATTCGAATGATTTGTCCTCCGAATCGAATGGCCCAGCCCTAGTTGTAGTAAAATTGCAATATCTGGTGTTAACATGGAATTAGCGATTCGACCCGATTTGAAAAAATATCCGAATTAGATTTGAATTCGAAAGGGTTCGGTTTTGCCCAGCCCCACATGCGGAATTATAACAATATGAAATCATATTTTTCGGACCATGACCTTCAGTTCCACATAAAAGACGCAGCTGGTTTAGGAAAACATTTCCTGACTGGGATTGGAAACCGTAAACGCTGAATAGTTAATAAACTTATCAGTGGCGCAGCGCCGGTGAGAAATATTCAAAAATTTCTGCGTATGAACGCATTATTCTCTTAGTGGTATATTTCATGAAATATGCATGAATTTGGAAAATACATTTAGAATAGTCAAAATACCGTGCGATACGCTAAAGTTTTTTTTCCCTTCCATTGCATTAGCTTATATTATGAATTCATATATATTTGATGGGCATAAAAAAATTGTTTTTACCTTTCGCACCGACAATGGCACCGGAAAGGGAAAATCGGATGCGTCATATGAAACATGAGAGAGGGGACTTTCCAATCTACAGTGGTAGCCGAAGGTGTTAAATCATTTGGAGGACATCCCAAAAATAAATATTGAAATTTCCCTTTTCTTTTTTTGCGGAAAGACGTCATTTTGGGGGCAGAAACAACTAAAACTGCAGGTAAAAAGCAATGTTGTACCGGAAGCGCGCGAAAACTTTGCCTTTTATGATGAAATTTTCGAAATATTATACAAAATTTTCGGGGAATACTGTCCTCTCTCTTCCAAAACTTGGGAAACATATTCCTCCGGTCCCGCTACCATGTGTATCAATTTTCCTGGCTTCTGCAGTAATTAATTGGAATAATGCACCACAATTGAAATTTCGCGACGAAAGATTTAAGATTCGCTCACGCCTACGGAAAGTATGCCTACATTTCTTGTAATATTTTCCATTAAAACTTTTTTTTCAATTTTCGGTATTTTATCACTTTTTTTTGGCTTTTTGCTTCAGTCAGGCGCATTCCGTTTTGACATGTAGAGTCGTAGGTGGATCGCCGTTACAAAATGTAGTACCAGCAACTGCACTCCAAGCGGGAGACATTCCAAACGGAACTGAAGTGTCAGGACAAAGTGCAGTGAGTGGTATCTGCCCTGGGCGATGGTGAAACGACCTACCACTTTCTTGTTTCCTTTTAGTAGCCTCTTGCGACACACAGAAAATACCTTAGGACTTATCTAAAGCCATTCCGTCTATAAAAAAAAACTCTCACCTTTGACAAAATGAAGCTACCGATTGGGCAATCTTGCTTAGAGTAAATGTATATAAATGAAATAAATGCACCTACCTTGTACGTCAACCATGCTGAGGCTTTATGTTTTCTTTTTACTCGGTATCTGAGCTGAATATACTTCAACGACGGTGCTTGAATTTTTGTGATTAATATTAGCTCCGTGTCATTGGAGATTTTAATCTAATGATTATGGTTTGTGATCTGAAATTATTGGAAATGATAAATCAATATAATCAATGGCATATTCAGAATTTTAAAAGGGGGGAGGATGGGCAAATTTCGATGTTCAGTGCAAAAATAAATGCAACTAAAACCGCAACTTTTTCGAAATGAAGTTGATTCGAGCCCGAAAGATGACCGAAACATTCCCGAACATAATATATTTACACTTATAAAAAAATCTAAGGGCATGGTGCCATGACCCCCCTCGCTGACTGAAAAAAAAAGACTTTTGGAATGCTTTAGAACGCAGAAAATCTCAAAAAATTCTCGCACGCCTTCGTTGCGCATTGCATAATGCACTTATTTAACCTATTCTAGGCTATAACATCCCTTTTTCAATTTTTTGTTTTATAGTAATATACAATGAAAAGGATGTTTACTAAAGTTTTTTGGCCTGCGGCGCCGATTATGGGGTCATAATTTGTTCCCGGAAATTTTTCAAATTTTGGGACTGAAATAAATTTGTGGTATACACGAGGCGGCGGCGGCGACGCTCGAATAATTTGCCCTTTTGAAGATATTCCCGTAGAATAATACAATATCTTGAGAAACTGTCCCCATCCCTGCAAATACTTGGATGACACGCCTATTTTTAAAGACATCAAACTTTACCACGTTTCAATCTAATCATCGCGAAACTGTTCCTAGCAATCCAAAATTTGCTGTTCGCTTCTTAGTATAGGCGTAAAGCCCTAATGTATACGACAGTGCTACACGACAAGGATTGTCACTGTTTTGGTCCCTGACGTCCAGATTTCATATCCTCACTAAAAATGCCAATTTCTCTCTAAATTTTAGAGCAAAATTCTCTATTAAAATCCACACATATTACAGTAATTAATTCCGTTATGTAACCTTCATATAGGCTATGTGCAATAACAACACTATATCCCTTGCCAATGCCGCACTGGAGCTTATCATACAACGTAGGAGGTACTTCTGCAAATTCTTTAAGTTTACAAAACACTCAACCTTACGCATTTACATTATAAAACATATAAAATTGTATATAATATAGACAAAAAATATTTTCATTATTCATAAGCTGCCACCTGTACCGTTCAATATTTTGTAAATTCTTTCTTCTGTGATTCACAATATACATTTTGGTTTTCTATTGTTTGCGCAACAATTTAAGCGTTGTACCATGTCGATTACCAGGCTTCTGGACAAGAGTGCTTTGTGGCTAGCAGACAATTATGAGGAAGATTTTGGTATCTCATTATCGAAAAAATAAACATGATTAAACCCATTCAAGAGCTACTTAAGAAAATAATGAGTTTTTGATTTTCTTTTGTGTTTCTCCGGTAACAAGCAGCACGCTTCGATACCAGTGTAGCAACGAAACGAAACCCGATATGCGGCCCTCCCATTTATTGATGGCGCCCATTCATTTACACCACGAGGACCGTTCCAATCCGATCGGAAATTCTATTTTGCCAAGTATGTGACACTTATAGACCGCACCTCGACGGCGCAGTGCATCTTCAACCAATGCTTAATAAAGTATAATTGGATAAAAAAATATCCGTCAGTCGCAAAACGTACGTCGACAACGTTGTCGAAGACTCGAACAAGGCTGCATTATGTATAAGTCACTGATGCATCGCGCCGCTAACGCGCGGTCCATCTGTGGCTCATATCTAACAAAATGAAATAGTTTCTCTAACTTGAAGACACGATGATGATCGCATATTTTATATCGTATAAATTCTGATATATCGGTGCTCACCAGCGTATTTGGGGGACATGGTGTCTTCACCCATTTCTGGCCGACGAAAAAATCCCAGAATGAACTTTTAAGCAGTTTAAAACGTAAGAAAACCACCCAAAATAATTTTGGTTATTTTGATAATATTCTTGCTAAAATTCGAAAATTGCGGAAGAACTGCCCCTTCTAAAATCTTTGGTGGAGGGGGGGGGGTGCATGCCTTCCACACGTCTTTCGAGAATACTTGGAAGCTAGTAGACGGGAGCTAATTCAGAAGTAGGTGAAAAATATATGAAATACGGAAATATATATAAACAACATCTGTGCATCAATATCATCATATACACACAAATCCAAAAGTCACTATAGAAGCTACTGGACCTTATCAAAACTAATTTACACTAAATTTAATTTCACCCACTTTGTTTATTCAGTTATTTCAGCACTTTCTTGTAATTGGCTTTGAACTGAATGAAAATAGGCCGATTGCAGATTAAGGGGAAATCTAACAATTCCATGTATCGCTATTTCAACATTTATTCAACTTCCCGCAAACTTCCAGGGAGACCACCCAGTTGTTCTGACGGAATCTCTTTTTTGAACCAATTTTTGCGCACAAACACAAAACAAGAATTTCGCCATGTACTGTTAGTAAGACCACGAGTTTTACTATCTGCTTTAGAATTCTTTTTGCTCAGGCTTTGTTCATTTCTGGTGCATTGCAGTCTACTGACTAAACATCATGGTGCAGATCGGTCAGAACTAGATCACTTGAATTCGTGATCGTGGACAGCATTAGTACTCACATTATTTTACGAAATATGTGCTAATTTTTGCCGTAGAAGATCTCAAATTAATTTCAGTCTCAGTTCCATGAGTCTCCGCAAGATTGATCAAACTGGTCACCTGACCGCTTCTTATAAATATAAAAGTAAAACAAATCTTACGCAAAACTATTTTAAGTATTACTAGGTAAGTACCCTACCTTGATTAAAAACAAAGTAAAAAAGTAATCATTGTTTGTCTGTATTTAATTATTTTTAAATTTTTTGACGACATGAATTACAATCTTTTATTTGGAAAAATATAGTGAACACCAATCACGCTGAGCACAAGCCGGACATAAATGTTTCCTCTCTCCTCCCTTTACGACTTCCGTTGCTCTGGAAATCGAGTCAACCGTGTCCAATTTTGTATTTTGACTCGAATTTTACCCTCATAATTAGTTTCAACGCAAGATATTTGATATGTTTTTTTAATTTATTGTTAAAAAAAATGTATCAATTTTTTAAATATATGTGTAGGCTTCAACCATTACATTATTTTTATATATATTAAGAAACGCTTCTGTTTTTCATTGCATTACGTAAATTCTGGGCGTGTTTTAGTATTGGCGCGGTACGGCGGATCAGAGCACGTTTTGGCGAAGCAGTTCTATCACGAGGCGGCGTTTTACGTTTCTTCGTTTCTACTGGTACTATAAATCGTTGGAAATTGGTCGTTAAAGGTCAGAAAAAACCTCTTTAAAATGCCTGCAATTCAGGATATATACAGTGTAAATGTCAGTAATCGGTACGATATAGGTTCCGAGCCTGACGATGAGAGCGATACGGCGGCGGATTACGATCCGTTAGACACGCTGAAAACGTTGGAAGACCAGAAGAAGCAGTCGCTTGAGGAGGCAAAAAAGAAGAAACAAGCGTTGGCAAACAGGTCTAAGAACCAGAAAAACAAACCCACCAGGTTCCAAGAGAACAAGGACGCCAATGTACCACCTAAAAAAGAGGGAGGGGCACCGAAATCTGCGAAAGGCGCCAGACAACAAAACGAACGCAGTGATGGTCAAAGACAGAACAGCGCTCGAAGACCACGCAATGAAAGGCCCAATTATGGAGAAGGGGATGAAAACAGAAGACCACCGCGAAGACGCAATGATCCTCCGCGAGAGAACAACGAAAACCAGAAAACCGAGGGGGGTTTAGATCAGTCACGAGGTGACAAATTGAGACATCCAGGGGGGCCAGGTGACTTCAATGCACCGAGAAGGGACAGAGCTGAAAGGTATCGAGGTGGCCGGGGCGGTTACAGAAATAATGGTGGCGGATATCAAGGCCGAAATTTTGGTGGTGGGTACCGAAACGATGGACGTGATGATCGTGGAAAACGTGAATTTGACCGACGCAGCGGAAGTGACCGATCTAGTGTGAAACCAAGTGACAAGCGCGACGGAGCCGGACCGAGAAATTGGGGAACACCAGGAAATGAAATTGAAGAGGCTGGCGAGGTTAACACTACTACTGAACCAGTCGGAACATGGCAAGAAAATCCTGAAACCGAGGGAACCGAATCGCCGAAAAAGACTGAAGAAGGAACCGTTGAAGAAAGCTCAGAAGAGAAAGAACCCAAAGAAGAGGAACCGACCGAAATGACGTTGGATGAATGGAAAGCCCAACAAGGGCAAGACACTCAAGCAAAGCCATCGTTCAATATCCGAAAACCAGGAGAAGGTGAAAACCAAGACAAATGGAAGGGAATGAAAGTTTTACGCAAAGTCAATAAAGCCGACTCGAAACAGGAATCGACAACCGAAGAACAACACAAACGACAAATGAAACAACAAGTCAATGTTAATATCCAATTCGGCGACAATAGCAATCGTGGTTTCGGAGGAAGAGGGCGCGGTCGTGGTGGTGGAAGAGGTCGGGGACGTGGAGGTCGTTACGGAGGGGATAGAATGCAGAGGCAAGGTCATCAGCTGCTCCCTGATGTTCAAAATGAACAAGAATTCCCAACCTTGGGTTAAAGGTCACCAGTGAGAGACCCACAAGTTCTGTGACTATTATTACTATGTGTGTGAGAATGAAAATGTTGAGCGTCGTTTATTTTATACAGGGGGCTTCTATTTCAAAATAAACTTAATCGTTTGCTACAAACACAATAACGAGAGAACGCTATTCGTTACTTTGGACAATTTTTTTATCACTTTACGTCATTTATTTGTTATGTTTTATGGCAAAATTCAAAATTTTATTTACTCGTATCGCTGTTAATAAAAAACGCATGCACAGTTTCACTTTTTATTCTGTCAATTTTAGTTAGCAAATTCTGAAAGTGCTATGTGGATGTGGCAATGACATTTCATTGTTATCCAAGTTACTATGTATTGTCGTTTCTCTATAATTAATTGAATGTGCAACAAAATCATGATTTATGCCACATTTTACGTAGTAGTATATGTCATGATTCTTTTGCTCGAAAAGCGTTTTAAAAAACATATTAATTGCAGAAATTATCACAGTCCTCATAACAGAGCGAGTATTTTCTCTGCAAATGTAATTGTTGGTACTTAAGGTGCTATAGAGTGCTTCAGTTATCTATGCCTTCTTTTTTAGGAAATCTTTACGACCTAATTTGTGCGAATTTCTGTGAAAAATAGCCACATTTAACATTCAGAAATATTATAGTGAATCTAATTGCTCAACCGATGATGCGCAAACTATGTTTTTATTCATCACCGGTTGAGCAATTAGATTCACTATGAATATCCCTGGTGGCAATCACTCAATATTCAAAAATATTGTTTTTTTAGATTCGAAACTGAACTGAAACGATAATCAAGTTGAACTTTAGAGATTTTACAATTATGTCACTATTGCATTCCACAATAACCATTTTCATAATTTGCTTTTTTTAGTTGACTTGGAATAAAGTATTTCCATTTTACTCGCTACCTTAGTTTTTCCTGAGTGATGACATCTTAGTTCAAGTTTCCAATAGTTTTTAAAGTTCTGTGAAAATTTTACATCACAAATGTCAAACCCCATTTTTGTTCCATCCTGGATTGCTTATTTTGAAGTCTAATTATCATATGAATCTTGTTTCTGCTGTATAAATGGCCGCCGATGCTTGAATTTTGAAGTGTTAGTAAATGAAAACGTCCAATATTCTTTGGAACTGAATCCTTTTAAACGTGCCAACTTAACCAAAACAGTGAAAGATGTTTCTATATCTCCCAGACGCTGCTATCCAAATTTGTCTTTAATGTACGTTTTCTTGCGTTGAGCTTCTTTCATACCTTTTGGATTCCGATTCTTGCGTTTCTGCTGTTACCTTATCAGTGCTTGTAAAACCCAACATTTTGAGCAAATTATACGAAAATATTTGAATAAAATTTCGTTGAATCAAAACATTTAGCTGCTTGTTTCACGTTAGAAACAACCTAATGTTAAATCATTTCAGAATTTAATTGATCATCGAAGCAGCGAAATGTCGTTAATGACACGATTATGACGGCATCGGGACTTGTGAAACTGAAAAATATTTCACACCGATGTGTAATGAGATAAATTAGTATCGCAGCTGCTTCGTTTGGATGCCATTAGCGCCCTTATTACAGTCGTAAAAGCGAAATGATTTTATGAATAAATCATTCTGAACACTAAAATAAAATATTGATGGGCTAATGTCTACCCTCAAGCCTGAAAAAGTGTCTGGTGATTCCCACATTGCCCATCTCATCGTTCATGTATGAACCACTGATGGACCACACCCGATTGATCCGTGCCATCTATGGCTCATGAATGGCAGATGCTCCTTTATCGAATTGATCCGAAGATGGTTCAAATACATCTCTTTTTTGATGAAAATTCATCTGGGTGATGTCATTGGGTCATATATTTGTCAATAAACGGATCCATTTGTTTTGATCGTATTAATGTAATTTATAAATAATAATGCGTAACTATAGTTTTGGCCAACATTTCCGCAGCTCTCTCCCACCTGTACTGTTTCCTGTTTAGCTGTTGCGAGTCTATTAAATTTTGTTTCGAGTTGGATTAATATCAAACTTCGAAAACAATTCCGATGTTAGTTTAATGAAAACAGTTGAAGCTTTATTTGGTTCGATTCGTGATGGCGAAGCCGTAAATTATTCGTTTCCAGTGATTTGAAGTAGAAAAATCAAAAAATACTCTATTTTCAGAAAATAAATTGTTTTTCGGGAAAAGAATTCATCGATCCGACTATTTAATCATTCCATTTGATTCTAAATTTAAAAAGTATTCAATATTTTGCTCTCCTGAAAGCGATACATGTACACTTCTCTTTTTTCTCTGCCCTTTTGCTGTTGTCCTAAAAATTACAGTCAAGATACTAATCTTTATTTTATCTATTTTGGTGTTGTTTTATGTCCAATAGAACTAATCGATCGTAATTTTTTTCTTTCGTTCTGAAATATTTTTGAACTCTGTAATTAAGCAAGATTATTTTTAACTACGGATGCTACTTAAGACACAAGATTCGAAGCGAATCGGATATGTTTGATTTGGATGATATTAATACTGATTTTTGATTTAAAAAAAAAAATTTCACAAAACGTTCTTCCTTCCATATGTTATGATTCCATATTTATTTTAATATTTTTCATTGATATAATTGGAAAAATTGAATGCTGCGGATAAAAACAAAAATGCGGTCTGGCTTCAGAGTTCGAATTAAGGGATTCAAATTAAACCCGAACGTTATAAATTTTCCCTTGATATCAGTAATTTTGCAGTACTGGCCTATGATTTGAAACCACCTGTCAGCAACTTTTGTAAATAAAGTGAAATTTGTTCCCAAATTCGAACTTCGACCTCAAAATAAAATTTTAGTTTTGAGTATTTTCTGCTTTGAAGACATTTAATCCATTTCAACATTCAATGATCTTCTGATATTGAAGTTCTGGAATATTGTCCCTTACCCAATTCAGTCTCGTTGCTCTTCATTTTAACATTCAAAATGCTCACTCCTTGTCAGGGAATAAAATTCATCGAGCATGATCCAAAGATGGACCATGCTTATTGAGTATGGTCCATCTTCGGTTCATGTTTGTGAATTCTGATTCCTGACTGGTACTTTGTACAAGTTTTTTTGTCTTTATCATCTTAATAACAAAATATTTGACAAAAATTGTGTTTTGTTATCAGTATTTGTGTAAATCTAGGATCTTTTCCTTGGGGATAAAGCTGTTCAAAATACGATGTATCGCGAATCTTAAATTATTCGATTATCCCATTGATTCAAAATCAACAGAATAAAAAAAGGTATAAATTTTCTAAGAATAGATATCAATTTTGGTTCAAAAATTTTCAGAGTAAATGTCTTAGTTTGTGTATTAAAATAATTCTGATTCGATTTGTGAAAAATATTCATTTCTGAATTTAACATATATATTTGATTTTGGTCACCCCCACCAAGGTAAAGAGAAGTACTTATCCGAATAGTCAAGCGGCCACCCCACACTGGAAATGAGTTCAAGTGTTGATTTCATTCAAAATCCTTACAGAAAAATGTGTTTTCGAGGCATAGGAGATAATTTTGATATATATGTATTCGTACGTAAAATTTGAAATCAAAATTTTCTAAATGTATTGAACTTCTTATGGTTAGGAAAAGATTGTCAAGGAAGATGTTTTTTCCAATACTGGTACAGCGGTCCAAAGTGTTCGGGCCATAATTCGCAAAACTTGGAAATATATCAAATTTTTTCGCAAAGTTCGAGATTAATAATCGAAATGTTTGTATTTTGTGGGAATATATTTAAATCTTGAGATAATTTTCTATGAATTGGTTGTAGAAAAGAAACTCGTTACAATTCTGAAAAATGATCATAGTTTTGAATTGCTTGAAAAATCGAACAAGAGTTGTTCTGTTAAAATAATTTATCGATTGCGAATCAAAAGTTCAATATTTTGGACAGCCCATATTACAACTACCGCGATTAAGACAATAACAGTAACCAGTCATTCTAGGATCCGGATCAGAATGAATTCCGTCACCAAATTGACTCAAAAGGACTCATTTAGCTGAAAAACCATTATAGGTGCTTAAATTTGAGTCGCATTTGGCCTCGAAAAAACTGTATTTTATCATCTGGAATGGCGAAACAACACGTAATGACTTAAACTTTCTTAATGTCTCTACTGGCGCATGTTGGCACAGTTGTCATTCTCGTGTCAGATATTCCATTTTTAGAAGGTAAAAAAACTTTTCCATGTTCACTCCCTACATTTGCTTGGTGATTTGAGGCCTACAAATCTTTATAGAAGGGAGGAAAGCTGTTTCCTTGGAAAAGGGAAATTCGTTTCATCTATGGCTGTCCAGTGTTTTAATCCCACAGCTAATTATTTAGTAAAATTATTCCATTCGTCATTTTGAAATTGACATTACTGGTACAATCTATCGGTGATTCATATCTTGATAAGACATCTTTCTTGACAATCGTATTGAAATAGAAACAACATTATACCATCAAATGTAATCCTAAAGTTTGGAGATTGGAATAAACACCCTAATAAATCCTTGAACTGCTCAGTTCTGAGTTTGCGCAATTTTCTGTAAAGGTTTTAAATCTGTCTGAGTTTTTCTTATCTGGTCTCTTTTTCATGGGTGGATTTATTGTTATATCTTATATCCCAATCAGAAATTTTATTTTGTCAAACATGAGCCACAGATGGACCGTGTCTCATGGACGTGGTCCATCAGTGACACATACTTAACAAAAGATATTTGTTCAAAAAATTTTCTGATGGGGATTAGGGAAGCCATTTAGATTTAAAAAATTAGAATTGATTCGGAAACATATCTCATTCGAGTATTCCTTACCATTTGAGCAAAATGTGTCATTACTCGACTTACGACTTTGAATATATTTCAAAAATTTGTCCCAGTACAAAATAAGATGATTGTTCCTTTGTTAAATATTCCACATAATTTTTACGAAACTGAATCAAATTTAAAATTGTTCGATTCAAAATCATTGGTTTCGATATTTTATTTATAAATGAATGTGAAACTACCCGATATCCCTGTTCTGGTAATGTTATTTTCACTATTATTATGTTTCCTTGATTTATAGTCGTACCATGTATGATCATGACTAATATGTTAGCTATTGTACTGTTATGTTTGGCCACACTTGTTCTGTTTTTAAATCATATCTAATCGGAGATATCTTGTTTATGTTGTTTTAAGTTTGGTATCAAGCATGTACCATTGGTACCTTACATAATTACTATTACCCCATACTCGGTATGTTTTAAATTATGTTTCAGTTTTACTTGTCTTATATGACGTTCAATGTGTTCTCATTTGGGTTACTTTAGGGTTGAAGAATAATTTGTAATGCAACTTTATGCACTGGTTTTTATTGGTTGGTGAAGTTTAGTATTGTTTTCCAGAATATCATACTATTTAAAAGCTGGCAGAATATTCTCATCCTAACCAGAGGGTGCCAATGCTGTAAGATTTGGTCCTGACATTTTTCCATGGTTAGAATGAATCTTAATAGGGATTTTTTATGATATTCAGAAATACAGTACTAAATTTCACGATATCATGTCCCAGTGTCCTATCATTTGTTCATAGAAAATGGCTGCTTTGCTGATCCTTTGTCACATACACAGTTAATATTCAATATTTAAATCTTTGATCAATGCTAGCGTTTATTTCCTGACATTTGTAATACACACTTTGGTCCAAAATATTTTATTTTTGTCAAGTCTGATTCACGGTTGGATTGCTCCTCAGTGGGGCGTTCCAGCAGTGACACATACATGTGTTTTGGTGTAATTTATAACTGGAAACAGTTGGGCTGTTGATTGGTCATAACTATCGTATTAATAGTAATATTTAATCAAGACTCTTACTGGTAAAATTGTAATTTAATTTATTGTAACCTGTACAAATATCTGTTTTAATTGATATCGGTACAACAAAAGCTGAAGTTTTTCACCATAAGTTTTTCATTTTGCTTACCCAGCCTCTTAATAAAGGAAAGTACCCATTTAATTGGCCTAGTGAAGTTAAGCCCCGTATTTTTCGTTTAAAGCCTATCAAGAGTTTTTGGTTTAATATATACTTATTAATAAGACATGTGCTTGGCTCGTCTTTTGGGTGGATCAAAATGGTATCACAAATGTAAATTTTTACAATTTTTTCCTGAGTAAAAACCAAAAAAACATACTCTCCCTAGGGATGGCCAAAATCAAATATCTTTCGGTTCCAGAATAGAATCAAAAAAATTTTCCCGAATCGATTATTCGAATCAGAAGTCATATAATGAACAAACAAAGACATTCTTTTTTCATTCAATAATTTAAGGGAAAAATTCACACTTATTTAGTAAAAAAATTTAAAATCATCATTTTGGTAATTTCGAATTTTCGCAGAAATCGAATCCAATAATTTTACGACTCTTAATATTCTGAATCAAATCGAATATTTTGGACAGCCTAAACTATCTTATTTACTGAGTTTGGCATTTTGATCACTTCTGATTTTAACACCAATTCTAACTTGACAATTAGGAAAAGTGGTGCTTAACTTCATTATATCTTTCTAAAATGAATTGATATTTTTTGGGCTATGTACGTTGTTGGGCTCCTATGTTTTAAAATTCAATAATTTTTGGAGGGGTGGGATTTTTGTTCTGGAATGTTTGGATTTGTATTATCTGATTGCTTTTGTTTCTATTAGATTTAATTAGTTAAAGATTATCTGTACTATTGTGAGGAAATAGTTCTTGGAAATGGTGTTTGGAAAGTATAACTACAGTGGTTAAAATTAACTGAATATTTTAATGTTATTTCTGGTAAATACACTGAAATTAGATGCTATCATATGAGGATAAAGGATATTTGATCAGGAATTTGAATTCAACTCAGCGAAGATTTACAAATTACAAGCTGTATCCCATTTGCAAAGATATAAAAGCAGCTTACATGCATTTTTTTCATAACTTCCGAGTTTTTGTGGAACTTGAAGTATAAAAATGCGCAAAGCCGAAGACTTCTCGATTGTAAAGAAATCATACTTGGATAAAAAGAGGCAACAAGGATCGCCAGGTTTTTCAAGAACTACAAATAAAGTTCCAAATTACCGAAGCGGTTCGAAAGCACGCATGATTGGAGGTGTAAAACATGTAACTAAAACTGCTAAAAAGGTGCAAAATACAACCGCGGAAATCGATGATTTACCGAATGAAATCCTGTTCAAACTGTTTGGCTGTCTCGACATAAAGTCTGTGCTTTCTTGTGCTTCTGTTTGTAAAAGATGGGAGAAGATTGCAAACGATAATTCTTTTTGGAAGGTATTTTACACCCGACATGTTTATATTAACGCTAAAAAGTTTTCTGAGAATGCTGTCCAAGAGCCACCAAGTCCTTTAGAGGTGGAAGAAAAATATTGGAAAATTAAATTATTTTCAAAATCTAAACAAATGAGAAATAAATCTTTTCTAGCGCTATCAAAAATTAGCTCGTATACTGGTGTTGTTGACAAAATGGATAAACACTTGGAAAAACTTGGAGGTAAGTTTTTACTCAGTTTTTCATGTAAAAGTGGTCAAATTTTCAATTTTATTGAAAGGAAACATCAAATTAGTCTAACTTCAACTTTGTTACAATGGTATAGTTTAAAAGCCTGGCCGAATTTGAGAAATGTTGTTAAAATACAAATATTTTCGTTGACACCTTTTGTACACGGGCCAGAAAAAAAGTTAATCAAAAATGGACCCAGACAAAGGAGTTTGGTGTTTGAAGAGAAAATTGACACCAAAATATTTGAGAAGAAAGATGTGTTTTCTACAAATGATGAAATTGATAGTTATTGTACCAAATCTGGTGTTCTAGTTTCAGTATGGAAAGATACTTTAGACATTGCATTTGTGAGTGCTAGTCTGCATCATAGATTACTTCTCAAGAAATGTGTTTTATCAAATTCCACTACAATTTATTCGGAACTTCATCAAGTCCAGCCCGGTGTGCTGGACAAATCTTACGGACTTCATGGGTATAAAATCCATCTGCAATTAACTAATAACGATGGAACAACACCTTGGGACATTAGACTGCACAGCGATGATTGTGAAAACACTACAAGTGGTTCGTTCGTTTCATTTACAAAAGCGAAAAATCTGTTTTCTTCATCGTTCAATTCCTCAGGTTTAAACTGGAAAACGGATGCATTTAACGGGTCTTTAAAAAATGTTTCTTTTCTCACAACAACTGTTGTTGACATAAATACGGATGTTTTTTGGTCGGCGACTTCGCCAGTTAAATTTGAGTTTTCAAGCAACGAAATTGTTAACTTCGACCAAAATTCTGATAAAGGTTTGAAAATTGCTTATAGAGATGATATCGGCAATGTTGAGTTGTTTTTTATTGACTCTGGACAAGGGTACTCTTTGGAACGTGTTACAGTTTTACTAAATTTGAAGACAGTGAATACATGGTTTGGAATGATGCATTAAACAGATGAAGTATTATTTGGTCATTTGAAATCCACTCAAATCAAACAAGTGCATCATGAGCAAAAAACATTTTTAGAGAACTTTTCTGCTGTAGCAAGAAAATTGCCATTCAAAAAATTCAACAATATCAATACTGCTATCAATAAATAGAGGTGTTGATGAGGTTGTAGCACAAGATGACAAGGATGCCAGAATTCTTTATTTCAGGTGTGGAATGTTCGTGTCATTTCCTTGATATGTACGCCCAAGCTTTGAAACTATCGAAACTGCTATTTCATAGCAGTATTGATGATTTTAAGCCTTTTTCTGCTGTTTGGTTCCTACCAAACACCCCAAAAAAGTCATTTTAATCTTCTTGCAAAAGATTTATCATGGGATATTGATGTATGCAAATTTTTCTTGTGCTCGAATTTTTCGCTATGGTGTCTGAGTAGCAAACATTTTGGTCGAAGATATCACTTTTATTGTTTTTTTTTTTACAGAATCTTATTTTTTTGTTAAATTTTCAATCTGAATAGACGTATGGTCTGGGAAATGGCATCGAAATTCACTTTGTTTGAGCATTTGAATGTTTCAACTCATTTCCCCTTGGTAATATTTTCCAGTACCAGGTATCATGCTACCAGTCTGGTAAGTGGTATCAAAATTCACCTTGTTTGAGCATCTGAATGTTTTCAACCTATTTTCCGTTGGTATCGTTTTATATCTCTTGGGACTGCAGAAAAACACTGCTGTTTTGCTACGTTTACAATTCTATGGGGGATATAAGCTGATGGCCATGATAGTTTTGGCAAAAATTGTCATATAACCGAAATAGCTTTTCCCTCCTGCGATTGAAATAAGAAATCTTAATTAATGCACAGAGTATGACATGTGAATGCAGATATTCCACGCCATTTATCAGTGACCCGCTCTTTTACCAAACGTGCTTGGAAAAAAATTTTCCCCTGAATACGTCCTTTTTTCTCATCTCAATGGTTTGTAACCATTGTGAAATTCCTGGCTGTACTTGTTTTGTTCAGTTTATGAGTCACTGCATCATATAGGAACTTGATATACAGTAATAAAAATTCTGGTCTGATATTAGGTTATGCTATTTCAATAGTTTGGAAGTATCAATTTACAATATTAAATTGCCGATATTTACACCAGATAACATACCCAGTTAATATATATATTTTTGGATATCTATCAATTACATCACACTATTCTGTTCAATGTCCTGTTTTGAAAATAGATATTCTTATCAAAATATAATCTATACTCATCAGAATGGAAGAATGTCAGGTACTCAGACACTTGAAGAAATGCATCCCATCAGAAGCAAATTTTGCAAATGGGCAATATTTCATAGTATATCTCATGCTAGAAGATAATTATAATTCCTTTTTTAAGTGTCTGGTAGCAACAAAACTGTACCTGAAGTTCTAAATCATCAATGCTGATATGAAATAGCAGTGTTGATGGTTTTAAAGGTTTTTGGTCACTCGAAAAAAATGACATTAAGATTACAGACACCCGAAAAAAAAAAACAAGATTCTGTCAACCTGGCGCTAATTTAAGGTCAGCCATACATCAAATTCAACATGGATCATGATATGGAGATGCTGCTAGCCTTGCTTAGAGTGAATTTCAATAAAAAAAAAAGTTATTGTTAGTGACGTCCGAATAGTTCTGTATTCTAGAATTCTGATTGAAAGTATTTTCGTTTTTCGATTATTCTTGACTTATCCACTTTGTGGTGTAATTATGACATTTTTGTAGTAAGGTGTGGCGTAAATTATGACTGCTGAAAAATGGACAATTAATATGAGCAATTTCATTCGTAGGAGAGGATATGATATTTTATTTATATAGTGAATTTTGAATACAGTTTACTCTAAACTGTAAGAATAATGCTAGATAATTAATGCTTCCTATTTCCTGATAGCCTTCACCTAACTTTGTAATCTCCCCACTGTAATTTTTATTTCTTTTTTTTTCACATTACATTGTATAAATAAAATACACGTTCCAAGCATAATTTATATGGTCATATATTCTGTTTACTAGCAATTAAGACAATTTCACTGTTATTTTTTAATAATTTAAACCCTCTTCACATGAATTCTCTTTTATTGAAATTTATTTTAGATTTTGTCACAGTATTTTGTCAGAAAATGCCTATTTTAGTTAAAGATTACAGCTGGACTGAGACGAAGGACAAAGTACACGTCACCGTGCCTTTGAAAGGTGTAAAAGCCGCCAAAGTAGGTCTGCTATGTACAAACGAATTTTTAAAAGCAAATTATCCTCCATTTTTGTTTGAAGCACTGCTGTATAGAGAGATTAACGATGAAAAAAGCGTAGCAAAAATACGAGATGGCTCAGTCGAGTTTAATTTGGCAAAAACTGAGTCGGAAATTTGGGGTCGCCTCTTGTCTGAAAAGTCTGACGATAAAGCTTACATGTTAAAAAAGAAGTTGGAAGCAGTTGAGTATGTACAGAAACAAACCGAAAAACAGGCGAAAGAGGCATCGGAGAAAAAAACTCTTGATAAACGATACACTGTTAAAGAAATGATGCGTTTGGAAGAAGAAGAAAAGTCGAGAATCGAAAATGTAAAGGAAACTGAACGAAAGAATGCTGAACAGGAAATGGAACGCTGGAAAGAGATGAAAAAACTGGAAGAAGAAAAGGAAAAGAAGAAATTGGCTGAACAGCGATTGGAACTATCATTAAAAGAAGTTGATAATTTTGATTTGCCAGATTCGGTAAGCTATTCTGTGTTATTCTGATTTTATTTCCTACATTGTAGGCAGGAAATTTAGAATCGCCCTGATATTTTTCCTTCATGTCATAAAATCACAATTGAAAAATTTTTGCAAATCGAATTTAGCCATAGCATTATAATATATTATCAAAGACATCTTTCCCGAAAATTATATAGATCAAATTTTGCAAAGTATCCTCTAAATATTTATATATAATTTTGATTCTTTTGATTTTGAATCTGTCTTTAAGTGCCTGGTAGCGACTAAATTGTGGAAAAAGGCTTAAAATCCTCAATACGACTCTGAAATAGTAGTGTTCAGTTAGCAATGTCCAAAATATTTGATTCTCGATATTCGGATCATAAATTTTTCGATTTGATTTCTACAACAATTCAAAATGAACTGATGGATTAAACATGTTGGCATCACAGGTTGAAGATCTCGGGTTCGAGTCCCAGCGAATCCAGATTTTTAATTAATGCCCGCTGCTTAACCCAGGGTGTAATAGCTTGGGTAGGCTATCCGAACAGGAAAAGATCATATCTTTCCAGCAATTGTAATCCTGCCCTGTCTATAAGTGGCCGATGTTCAGGGTCTCGGTCAGGTGACTCTAAGAAGTGACTATATAGAAAAAAACTGAAATGATCATTTTGATTTTTTTCAAAATTAAGTGTGAATTTTTCACATAAATTATAAGACGATAAAAGGATACCTTTGTTTGTTTATTATAACTTCTGATTCGATTCAGGAAATTTATTCGATTCGATTCTAAAAACACAAAATATTCTATTTTGGCCACCCATAGTGGTATTGATAGTTCTGAGGGTGTTTTATTCTATACTGTCACTCCGGAAGAGTGCCTGCATAAGGCATCCCCGTTTGTTCTATCAATGAAAATAGATATATTATTACCATAATAACACTTGCTTCTCCGTTATTATACCGGCCCAGTTTTGCCTTCAAGAAGTACGATAGCTTTTTAGAGTTTGGTAAGGTACAGCCTTTAAATTACCGTCCTAGACGTTTTCCTAGCGTGTTTCTGCGACTAAAAGGAAGCAAAACAGTGGTTGATGTTTTTACTTTCAACCAGGGCAGATAGCACTCACTGTACTTTATTATACTGGTCCAGTCCTTTTTTAAATGGTTATTGATACGGGGCCTTGGGCAGGGTGATCCACCCCAAGAAGTGACTATAAAAAAGATATTTCCCACTTGGAGTGCAGTTGCTGGTAAAATATTTGTGGCGGATCTTTAACATTAGAGCGGCAGTTCATCGGCTGTTTATTGGTTCCTTTTAGGCATTGCTTGCCTTGCTTATAGTGAACTTCAAAAAGAAAAAATTATTCCAAACTCTGCTCGACCCTGACCTTATTGATTAAATTCATTTATACAATTTTTATCTATTGATTACTGACCTTCAGTATGTACGATGGAACAGATTGCAAAGATTAATCAATATTTATGATTACGTTGATTAATATTATTGATTTTTGCAAATGTGTTTTATGATATTGCAAACTTTCTTATAAGACAGTATCTGAGTAAATGCCGCACTACTCATGCGATTGTCTCACTGATGTATTGATTTGCTTCTACGAACAATCTGAATATATAATAAAACGAAAACTGCGAATGTCAAAACTGCAGTCTGCGTTGCTATTTCATAGCAGTATTGATGATTTTGAACTTTTTACACAATTGAGTTGCTGGCAGACACTCAGGGGGAAACCTATTTATTTTATATATTCTCTTCTACCAAGAGTTGTTTCAGAACCAGTGACTATTTGCCAAAATTTTCTTCTGATGGCACCCATTTTCTTTGGGTGTCTGTGGAGCAAACATTCCGACACCCTGGGACCTAGCCATCAGCGATTCATTTCAAACAAATCCTCTTTGTTACAGGTTGAGAATGGAAGCGAAGGCGGCAACCGATCATCAGGTAAAAAGGATCAGGATATATTTACTGATGGCATCAACAATGATGACACTGATGACATCACAGAATGATGACATCAGCGATAAAAAGCAAGTTGCTCCGAAACCACGGGGTTCACAACCTCGAAAAGGAGGAAAAATCAAATTTACATTTACGCCAAGAGTTTTTCCAACTCCACTTCGTGAATCGAAGACTGAGGAAGAAGAGGAATGGCTGAAAAAACAAGCCGAGGCAAGAAAAACTACTGAATTGGATGATGCTGATTTAGAAGAGCATGAAAAGAATCCTGATTGGCTGAAAGAAAAGGGAAACAAGCTTTTTGCATCTGGAAGTTATCTCGCTGCTGTTAACGCATACAACCTCGCGATCCGTATCCAACCGAAGAACCATCTTTTGTTCCTGAATCGTTCGGCATGTCACTTGAAACTAAGAAATTTCTACAAATGCATTGAGGACTGCTCTCTAGCGCTTGAATTATTACATCCACCGGTTCCAGCGAATGCGACTTCTCGACTTAAAGCGCACATAAGAAAGGGGAACTGCATTTCTGTGAGCTAGAATTATATGTGGAGGGATTAATGGACTATAACGCAGCTCTCGAAATTGAACCCAATAATGAGCAATTGAAGAAAGATGCAGAAAACATCAAAGCAGTCATCGAAAAAGGAGATATTGACGCAAAAGTAGTGATAAGTTAAAATTTTTCCAGCAGCCATTTTTCAAGAGATTCTTTGATATCCTGCGATGAACTACCTATCTCTCCTGTTGTCTTTATAATCCTGGATTCATGTGCAAGAGAATTCACAAGGATAAACGAATGCGATAATATTTACCTTTTTATAAAAAATATTGTGTTTTTCATTGCACAGGAATATAGGTTTACTGTAAGCGTTCATCAGATCATAGTCTAAATTTTTCAAGCAAGAATTTCGTTTACTATGTGTATTATACTGTAATGTAATTAGCTTTGTAGATACAAATAGTTCTTTTTCATTCATATTTATTTACAGTATTTTTTATTTCAATTTTGATGCCGTTTTGCTGTGATATCTATAGCCTATTTTTTATGGTGCCTCTGTATTCTGGTTCTATTTTTGTTTCAAATATTACTTAGATACTATTGGGTTAGCTGTAGAGTAAATCATAATTTAAAAAAGATAATCCAACTGGACTGGGGAGCCTGGTTATCTCAATTGGTAAAGGATTAGGAATTTGCTTTAGCTACGTATCTCTGATCATCAGGACGCAGGTTGGACTCCCATGAGGGATGATGTTTATATGCAAGAAGTCTGCCAGACGCCTCGCCCGTGCCCGGTGGAGCAATCTCGCAGGGTTCCTGTTCAGGGATGGTCAAAACCGAATATTTTACTGTTTGAATACATTTTGAGAAAATTATTCATGATATGAAATATTGAATACATTCTAAATCCATATCTATATCAATTTGGGATGAAAAAAAGAACGGATTTTTCTGTCATTTCTGTTGAATTTTTTTCAACCACTTGGAGTATATCACTCAGACCAAGGCCCTGTACTACCGGCCACTTATAAACAGACCGGGTTAGAGTTGTTTTAAAGATTTGATTTTTTTTGATCGGCTTAGCCTATCCAAGTTATTACAATCTGGGTTGAGTGGTGGGCATGGATTAGCGAGCCGGACTCACCAGGACTCTAAACCAAGATATCCAACTAGCGATGCCAAAAATGCTAACCAAAAGGCAATCGTGCCCAGATGTCATAAAAACGAATATATTTTCATATTCCACCATTCTGAAATACATGTATCTAAATCACATTTGTTCTTTATCCAATATCCTCATTTTCCAATTTTTCAAATATTCGATTAATTTTGAACATTCTGATTGATTGATTGACATTGATTTAGGTTCCTGTTCTGGAGTAGATTCCACATTTCTTCAATTTTTAGTTTTATATGTTTTTCCCTAGCATATAATTTTAGAAATTTTGTATTAATTCACTGTATATTTTATACATAGTGTTTGTTATATTTTTAGATAAACAGAAAATGCTAAAATCATGTCAAATAACGAAAAAATTGTTAAGATCTTCTCAAACCAAACTAATAAATAATATTTACCTAAAAAAGTCATCGACGGCCACACAGACGAAGTCCAGGCAAGATGTCGATGATGACATGCCCGTACAAATGGAGAATCCTTTCCAACCTCGAGTAAAAAGATGTTTATTATGCGGCGTTCGAGTCGATTATAAAAACGTACAACTTCTTTCACAATTTGTTTCTTCAGTGACCGGAGTGCCGTTAACACAAAAAAGCAGCGGTAAATAGAGTTCATTGTTGGGCAAATTTCCTTAAAATGATTTTTTTCATCATGTTTGAGAGGAAAGCTGAGAATGCACTTAAAACATGTGACGAATGACTGGATGAAATTTTTTTCTTTTTTTTCAATAGCCACTTCTTGGAGTGGATCAGCCTGGCCAAGGCCTTGTATTAGCGGCCACTTATAGACGAACAGGGTTAGAGTTGTTGTAAAGATATAATCTTTCTGATTCTGCTTACCAGCCTACCCAAGTTATTGCACCCTGATTTAAGTTGTAGGCATGAATTACCGAGCCATATTCGCCAGGGCTCAAAACCAGAGATATTCAATCTGCGATGTCAACATATTACCCATTAGGCCATTGCGTTCACAAACATGACATGACCTCTTTTGCTAATAGTTGTGACAGGTCTAGGTGGATTTTCATCCGAATCATTTAATGAGTTGCTCTTTGGGGGAGCTTTCTGCTCTACAGATTTTTGAACCGTTCCACTCGATCGCTACCAATTCGCACCTATTCACTGTGGAGCTTTCACAGTGTCACAAACAGTTTTATGCAAGGTTTTTCCTCCAATAACCTCTGAACTTTGGAATTCCTTGCCATCTCACTGCTTTCCGGATCATGTTGATCTGCATGGCTTTAAAACTCTCGTCAATAGACGAATGTCAGAGATGCAGATGCCTTCGTTCTTATTCCTGCATGATCTTCCTGTAGCCTTTCATTGTATTTTGATAAAAAGTGGTTGTTGCTCCTTTTTGGAGTCAATTTTATTAAAAAGAATATTTAGCATGTGGTAATAATGAACCATACATCACCAGAGCTAAATGTTGAAGACCACTGCCCACCTACATGTGCAAACAAATTTTAACTGTTTTCTACTAACTTTTCAGGTTTATGTGACAAAAAGTACGCAGACATTCTAGAGAAAATTAAAACGTCAAGGAAAAGCGGTTTCATGGCAAGCAGGTGAATGTATATTATAAATATTGATTGAATTTGTGGCAGAATGTCAGCTACTCAGACACACAGAGAAAATGGTTCCCATTGGAAGAATGTTTGGCAAATTGGCAGCATTACGTTATATTAACTTTTGTTCGAATATTTACATATCTTCTGAGTTTCTGGCAGCAATAAAACTGTAGAAAAAGATTCAAAATCATCAACGCTGCTATGAAATATAGCGTTGATAGTTTTAAAGCTTTTTTGCCCATCCAAAGGATATGACATGGACATTTCGAACACCTCAAAAACACAATTCTGCTTGAAATGATTATCTTGCTCTTTTTCTACAAAATGAAATTTTTTAATAAGAAATCTCTCGCATCTTCATCGAAGTTTGAATAACATTTTTCAATACGAATATTGACGAGAAGTTATGAGTGTATTAACCCTATCCTGGAAGGCCACAGAATTGGATGAATATTAGGAACTGCCCTCGAAGTTATGCGGAGTTAGGTTACAAATACAGCTCAACCATATGGCGAACCACGACCTCTCGTGCAGATATCATTTCTAAGTCGGGGATGAGATTTTTGCCTAACCGTTTACAGATTTGTCCAGTGCATGGGCATGCTTGGTGGAGGAAGCCGTAACCATCGGTTATGCGAACCACTGGGTGCCGGTGAGGTGTCCAGCAATCACATATTATCATCCTACACAGGATCTGAACCCAGGATGTTAGTGATGCGTAGCTCGAAGCGCATTCTTAACGCCTTTACCGATACCGACTGAGCTAACCGGCCACCCCCCTATAATTATATTATTTTTCCTTTCAAAAGGGCCGTAAATTTATGCTTCTTGAATTTTATCCCATCATTTATGTTTCACACTCTCCGCTATATTTTCATCAATTTCTAATATCTAATTTCATTTTGCTTCAACAGAACAAAAGAATCAACATTCCTTAATGATCCTGATCTCACTGACCGTTCTATTTATTCAAGAAGGAGGGATAATCTAATTGCAAAAGGTAATCTTCGGTGCTCAGTGGAGCTCAAAACCAAATCATTCGGAGTTCGAAATGAACTTTATTTCACAGTATGCAATTAACAATGTTTAAAATGTTAACTGGTTACGAGATTTATCTTGTGTCTTGTCATTCTATCCAGTGTGAAACCAATGAGAAACTGGTAACTGGTAAGGTTATCTAGCGTTAGCACATGGACGCCCCTCGCATTTTTTTTTATATAGCCACCTCTTGGAGTGGATCACCCTGACCAAGGCCCTGTACCATAACGATTAGGGCTGGGCAATACGACTCGGTGATTCGAATCAACAGTGAATCGTTCGTAGGAACAAAAACTGAACTAGAATTTTCAATTTTAACGAGAACATGAAATTGACCTTACTTTAATTAATATCCAATTTCATGTGAATTCGGTTAATTACCCATCCTCTACCCGCTATCTCATGATTTTGCCTAACCTTTATCCCAATCTTCTGCAGGTGAAATTATCCCGACAGAATCGCAGACGAAATCATCAAGTCAACGAAGCTCTGGTCAAGTTGAAGACGATGAAGACTCTGATTCTGACGATAGTGAAGACATTTATGCTTTGGAAAGACAAAACGAAAAAAAAATTCCCGCTATTAAGGACAGTAGTGTAAAAAGACAGAGAGGAAGATCATTGAAAGAGTAATAAGTAGAAAGAAGAGCCGGGTGGATTCACTGCCATCTGGGGCAGATGACATTCATTGCACTCGATTATTAATGGCGGTAGTTCTTCGGTATTGGGTCGTTTGACTTGCAGATGTGAAGAAAGTGAAATTGACAGTAAAACAAAAATATGCACCCCTCATTAGATATTTTTGGCCATAAAGCAATTTTGATGATTATGCGGCAAAAAATGGAAGTTCGTGCCGCAGGCGCACAAAATTTTAGCTTAAGTTCACTACTTTATTTTAGACTTCCGCTGATTTGTGATTTTGAGAGTTATATCCCCCCTGAGATTCTTTTTGATGATGTCCTCTTTGTGGTCGCTGGTTCTACACGTTTATTTGGTCAATCCGCCTTCAGGACAAAACATTTCCTCTTTAAGCAAATGATCCACAATGCTGCCATCCTATATTTTTTCAATTTTGTTTTATAGAAGTCCGCTCGAAGCTGGGCTGGAAGCAGCACCTAAAAGGAACCAAATAACAGCCACTCAATGGCAAAGAGCAGCGGATAACATCGGTATGTATTAAAGTACAGTGAGTAGTGTCATTCTTGGGTGATCATAGAACCATCTGCTATTTCTTTGTTTTCTTGAAAGTCTCCTAATACAACACACATGAAATACGTTATGACATTTCGAAAGCCCACAGCTACAGAGCGCAAAACCATCAGAATACACTTTGCGTCTTTATACTGTGTTTATTATAAAGCATTTGTTTAGGACCCAGCCAGTGTTGGTTATTCATGATGATACCCACGTTATCAGCATGAGAGCTATCGGCACATGCTAGTTATAGTTAGTACTGAAAATTTCATTTTATGTACCAGTCAATTCCAAGGGTTTTGGTTCAGTATATTAGCATCATGAGGCATATCTGCGAGAGAAAACACACACACTCGGACCATAAAAGTAAATCATGTTTTATCAAGAATTGAGCGGTGATGAGTCAATAGGGCATCGTCCATCTGTGTCTCATGCTTGACAGATAAATGTAAGCGCTGTGGTGTTGTTAACCAGGTCCATGCACAGGGAAAATGAGAAATACGATAATCCAAAAGCCTTCACCCCCATTCGGAACTGGTATCTGCACGAGAGGTTGTGATTCGCCATATGGTTAAGCTGTATTCTCAGGTTTCTTCTCCCACAGGATAATAATGATATCCTATCCTCATAATGCCTAACACTCTTTGCCAGTCCGATTCACGTTATGAGCATTTGATGTATCGGCCAAGGTCAATATACGTTGGGCCATGATTTGTTTTTGTTGATTTTTATTTCATTAAATTTGATGCCATTACCACTCTTTTCTGGCTATCATTCGTTACGTTGTTAAGGGAGGGGGTGTCTCATTCATTTCCTAATTTTCATGTACTTTTGAAAATTAATCTTCGGAATATTTTCAAATTTCCACTCCCTGCAAAGGCACAAGAAAGACTCTTGTGACTGTCCTTCGTTACGCTGCTACGGGAGTGGGGTGTCCCATTTCTAATTTTTTATGTACTTTTAAAAATGTATCTTCGGACATAAATATTTTCAAATTTCCACTCCCTGCGAAGGCACAGGAAAGATTAATAGTTCATCCTCGTCTCCCAGACCAATAGGGTTAATGTTGTTGGAAAAATATGCTCCAAGCTATTACACCCTGAGTTGAGTGGTGGGCATGGATTAATAAGTCTGAGTTACCAGGACTCTGACCCAAGATCTTCGACTTGTGATACCTTCAAAATGGTTGATCTTCCCAGAGAAAAAAAAGTTCTAAGTTTTTCATGTGACTTCTTTTATTTGAAGATCCTTGCTTTGGTTTTCTCATTCAAGCCGGAAGCAGTGCCTAAAAGGTATCAACTAGCAGCCACTTGATGGCAAATATCTACTACAAACTACACTCTCAGCGGAAAACATTTCGAACGGAACTGAACCGTGGTATTGGCTCTTAGCGATGTGGGCGTGATGGCCTAGTAGTTGAACATGTTGGTTGGCATTGCGGGTTGAAGATATCGGGTTCGAGTCCGGCTCGCTTATCCATGTCCACCACTCAACCCAGCGTGAAATAACTTGGGTAGGCTGAGCCGAACAGGAAAAGATCATACCTTTCCAGTAATTGCAAACCTGTCCATCTATAAGTGTCCGCTGTTACAGGGCCTTGGACAGGGTGATCCACTCTAAGAAGTGGCCTTTATTTACTAGTTTTTGTTTGTTAATCGTGTTATACGACATATCGGAAATCCGTTAGAACTATTGTAACGCCGGCGCTGAAGTGTCTCGCTGAGCCCCTGTTAATATATATGTTTATTGTGGAAAATTTACGTTCATGCCCTGTTGAAAAATGTGTACAGTTTACATCGAGCACTCGTCGAAGATAAGGAAGGAATGTTTGATATGAAAATAGATATTCTCTTGGTTGTTTCGACTTTATCAGTGGAAAGGAATACATAGAGTTCAAGGCGAGAATTAATCTTTTTTTAAGAAATTATGCCTAAATTTTTATCGATTTGGGGAAGGTCGGGCGTCCTGCTGCTGCGGTATTGGCCCGCATCCACCGCCGAAGACACGCAAATTTTTTGGCTCTTGTTGGGAAAATTCAACATTTTTGAGCAAAACACGTGTGATTACGCGCGAACATTTTGTTCACAGGCGAAAAACAACCCCTTCGTCCCCAGAATACAGCATTTTCGTAGCAGAAATGAATTCCGTGGTCCAAAAGACCTCTGGGGGCAAAATTTCATGAATATTCATCAAACAGTCTGGGAGATTTTAGGGAAGTTTGCAAATCGTAAAAACATGACACGGCAAAGAATTCAATCTGAAAATGTCTCGAAGAACTCTAACACCAGGTCGAAGTTAAAAAAGTTATGAGAAGGGGAAAGTAAAAAGTGCAATTTTTGGTTTAAATATAATGGAATGCTCCCTGTTTTAAGCGCATTTTCGTATAAAACTTTCAAATCCCTTTTTGGGGAGGAGATGCGCAAGCCTCCCCCTTTCCAGTGCCAATGCCCTTTACACCAACATCGTGTACTAAACGCTCAGTTGGCGAATAACAAATGTGTCCCGCTTAATTGCTTCAAGTCACGCGTGCCTGATCCCAGACAGAAATTATTTACTCCAACTTGTATTCATTCATATATGAATCACTGATGGATCGCGCTGCCGAGGCGCGATCCATCAGTGATTCATACTTGACAAAATAGAATGTTTGTTGGGAAACCTATTCGGCTGGGGCTTTTACTGACAAAAATATTTATATTACTTTGTGCAAGTATGGGCCATTGATGGATTGAGCGTTTGCGTCGCGGTTCATCTGTGGCTCATGCTTGATGTGGAATGAATCTCAAGCTTTTGTTTTGTGCAGGTGTCGATTTACAAGGTGGTTTAGCGGGTGTGCACGTAAGTATTGCCTGTTGAGGAAGGAGAAGGCTCATAAGTAGCTCAGGGTAGCGCATTGGAAAACAGATTTAAGGTTCAGCGACGCCGGTAAGCGCGCTACAGACACGATTTTTAAGGTCTTCGAGGGTTAGGGTTATTTTTTGTTTTACTCCGATCAAGGCCTAAAGCAGTTCCTAGAAGGAACCAACTGGCAGCCACTTAATCGCAATGATCCGCCAAAATTGTAGTGCGATCAACTACACTCTAAGGTCGCACTACACGTTTGCGTAGGTTGCGTTTTTTGCTTGGTTTGTTTTATTTTAACCTTGCATTTGACGCAAGCGCAATGCTCTACATGCATTTCCTTACGTTTTCCAATGAAATAAAACGGTTTGCTATGAAAGCTAACGCAGCGTGCTTGTTTCTTTTTTGTGTTTGTGCTCTGTACGTATGGGAACAGGATTGACGCAAAGCAATGCAGACGTGTATTGTCGTTTTTAGTTTATTACCCGAAACGAAATGCAACGGCATCTGTATGACCACTTCACGTGTATTGTGTCCTTAGAACGGGAAACATCCCAAATGAAACTGAACCATCATGGTAAAGTGCAGTGAGCAATATCTGCCCTGTGCAATTGGTAAAACCATCTACCACTTTTTTGTTACCTCTTAGTCGCGTCTTACGACACGCAGGAAATACGATTGTACTGATTGTTCTAAAGCCCTAAAGGGGGGAGGGGGCGCTTTTACCAAAGAACCACTAGGCACGGAGCTTTGCCTTGCTAAATGGTAAGCGCGGGGGTGGACCGGTCAAAGCATCGGCCTTTCGGACAATACGACTGTCCCTTGAACCGGGCACAGACGCGAATTTTATCGCTCGAAGGTTTTCCTTTGCGGAATATATTTATAGGGTAAATTAAATCATGTCACATTATCTTCCAAAAATCCACCGGAAATCAATCATATATCGACTTGGACGCCGAAGATACTTTTTTTTTATTAATAATGAACATAGTTTATTTCGAAACCTCTATCAACATAAAAGGCGATACAAATAAAGATATCACATTACAGCGTTATCGCGAAAGCAAACGAGACCTAAAATAAAGTTTGAAAACGTGGCAGAGAATAAGTTGAAGAAGGAAAGAATAAGAGAGTAACACGTGTTTGCTTACCTCAGTAACACGTGCTTGCTTACCTAATATATCCAAATTGTAAATAATAATAAATCTCTGATCAGTTTTAGTGTTATTTCGGATTACCTAAGTTAAAATCGCTAAAAACAGATTTTCCCGCCCATAAGAAAATGGCTTACGTGGTGGACATTGCTCGAAGATTTATAAATTGGTCAATAGATGGTAAGTATAAATATATTACGTCATTCCAAGCGGATGCGATAGTCTGGGTGTTAACGCGGTTGCATCGCAGCTTGAAGATATAGGGTTCGAATCCCGGTAAGTTTGATTCGTTAATCCATGACCGCGGTATTAATAACTTCGGTCTGTTCGGTCAGCTCGCCACTTTCCATCGTATGAACACAACTGATACAGGGCAGGAAACCGGGATTTTGCCTCTATCCTTCCCCCCCAAAAAAAATTATAGTGCACGAAAACAACGTAGTTTAACCAAGAAAAAATGCCAATTTTGAATGGTTATTTATAATAAATTACAGACAAAATTTCAAAATTTCCGTGCACTCGATCTTTCACGAACCGTGCCCAAGTAAATTTAGCAACAGGGTTAGGCCTGGTTTCTCCACGAAAGGTCGTAGTTCGCCATATGGTTAAGCCGTATTTTTGGCTTTCCTCTCCCGTGGGATAAAAATGAAATCCTAGCCTACTTTATAATAATATTCTAGAAAAAAATATATCGCGCAGCCAAAGGTATGTCTGCCCCTGAACTAGTTCCCTCAAATTACCATAATAAAAACTTTATCTTTTCTGTTTTTCAGCGTTGAGTCAAGAATTAACGACGAAGATAGCTGGTGCGGTGATCGCCTTCCTGATTGCCTACTTTTACAATATTATGACTTCTTGTAAGTATAACTCCATTGTTTGGAATGAGAATTTTTAAGCAGCAGCATTTCAGACTGGAAAGTCGGATCCTAAAACTGTTTAAATAGCGTATTATTGTTTTTTGATTTCCTATGTTTTCGTACATTTGTTGTAAGAATTAATCATTTTTATTTCTATAGCCACTTCTTAGAGTGGATCACCCTGTCCAAGGCCGTGTAACGGCGGCCATTTATAGGCAGACAGGGTTACAGTTACCGGAAAGATATAATCTTCTCCTGTTCGGCTTAGTCTACCCAAGTTATTACACCCTGGGTTGAGTGAATAAGCGAGCCGGACTCGCCGGGCCTCGAACCCGAAATCTTCAATCTGCAATGCTAACATGTTTAACCACTAGGCTATCGCGCCCACTAAATTTAAATGTGAACAAACAAATCTTGCCTAATCCAACAATATTCCATACATCCGCCACACTGTGACGAAAGTTCAGTAAATTTACCGTTTATTAACAGTAATTGAATATTGACAAGATTTGAAACCGCCTTTTTGAAACGATTCATTATAGAGGGAAATATATCAAATATTACATAGATCAACAACCTACAATTGAGCGAAAATGGGGGGGGGGGAGGCTCAATGCCAAATGCGAAGAGGGGCGGCCCCACAACTCAGCAAAAAATATGATAACAGTGCAAAAAATAGCTAATTTTTCGCTCGCCTTCGGCACGATTTTATTTTTCCGGCGTTTTACAACCAAATATGCTATAAAAATACGTTTTTCAGCTAAAATGTTGCCGTGTTTGGTCAATGACTCCAAAAATCTTGCGCGCCTCCGCTCGTACTTTCTTTAGTGTTAAACAGTCCCCAAGAAAGAAAGTGAAAGTGAAGAAAGTGAAATTGACAGTAAAACAAAAATATGCACCCCTCATTAGATATTTTTGGCCATAAAGCAATTTTGATGATTATGCGGCAAAAATGGAAGTTCGTGCCGCAGGCGCACAAAATTTTAGCTTAAGTTCACTACTTTATTTTAGACTTCCGCTGATCTGTGATTTTGAGAGTTATATCCCCCCTGAGATTCTTTTTGATGATGTCCTCTTTGTGGTCGCTGGTTCTACACGTTTCTTTGGTCAATCCGCCTTCAGGACAAAACATTTCCTCTTTAAGCAAATGATCCACAATGCTGCCATCCTATATTTTTTCAATTTTGTTTTATAGAAGTCCGCTCGAAGCTGGGCTGGAAGCAGCACCTAAAAGGAACCAAATAACAGCCACTCAATGGCAAAGAGCAGCGGATAACATCGGTATGTATTAAAGTACAGTGAGTAGTGTCATTCTTGGGTGATCATAGAACCATCTGCTATTTCTTTGTTTTCTTAAAAGTCTCCTAATACAACACACATGAAATACGTTATGACATTTCGAAAGCCCACAGCTACAGAGCGCAAAACCATCAGAATACACTTTGCGTCTTTATACTGTGTTTATTATAAAGCATTTGTTTAGGACCCAGCCAGTGTTGGTTATTCATGATGATACCCACGTTATCAGCATGAGAGCTATCGGCACATGCTAGTTATAGTTAGTACTGAAAATTTCATTTTATGTACCAGTCAATTCCAAGGGTTTTGGTTCAGTATATTAGCATCATGAGGCATATCTGCGAGAGAAAAACACACACACTCTGACCATAAAAAGTAAATCATGTTTTATCAAGAATTGAGCGGTGATGAGTCAATAGGGCATCGTCCATCTGTGTCTCATGCTTGACAGATAAATGTAAGCGCTGTGGTGTTGTTTAACCAGGTCCATGCACAGGGAAAAATGAGAAATACGATAATCCAAAAGCCTTCACCCCGATTCGGAACTGGTATCTGCACGAGAGGTTGTGATTCGCCATATGGTTAAGCTGTATTCTCAGGTTTCTTCTCCCACAGGATAATAATGATATCCTATCCTCATAATGCCTAACACTCTTTGCCAGTCCGATTCACGTTATGAGCATTTGATGTATCGGCCAAGGTCAATATACGTTGGGGCCATGATTTGTTTTTGTTGATTTTTATTTCATTAAATTTGATGCCATTACCACTCTTTTCTGGCTATCATTCGTTACGTTGTTAAGGGAGGGGGTGTCTCATTCATTTCCTAATTTTCATGTACTTTTGAAAATTAATCTTCGGAATATTTTCAAATTTCCACTCCCTGCAAAGGCACAAGAAAGACTCTTGTGACTGTCCTTCGTTACGCTGCTACGGGAGTGGGGTGTCCCATTTCTAATTTTTTATGTACTTTTAAAAATGTATCTTCGGACATAAATATTTTCAAATTTCCACTCCCTGCGAAGGCACAGGAAAGATTAATAGTTCATCCTCGTCTCCCAGACCAATAGGGTTGATGTTGTTGGAAAAATATGCTCCAAGCTATTACACCCTGAGTTGAGTGGTGGGCATGGATTAATAAGTCTGAGTTACCAGGACTCTGACCCAAGATCTTCGACTTGTGATACCTTCAAAATGGTTGATCTTCCCAGAGAAAAAAAAGTTCTAAGTTTTTCATGTGACTTCTTTTATTTGAAGATCCTTGCTTTGGTTTTCTCATTCAAGCCGGAAGCAGTGCCTAAAAGGTATCAACTAGCAGCCACTTGATGGCAAATATCTACTACAAACTACACTCTCAGCGGAAAACATTTCGAACGGAACTGAACCGTGGTATTGGCTCTTAGCGATGTGGGCGTGATGGCCTAGTAGTTAAACATGTTGGTTGGCATTGCGGGTTGAAGATATCGGGTTCGAGTCCGGCTCGCTTATCCATGTCCACCACTCAACCCAGCGTGAAATAACTTGGGTAGGCTGAGCCGAACAGGAAAAGATCATACCTTTCCAGTAATTGTAAACCTGTCCATCTATAAGTGTCCGCTGTTACAGGGCCTTGGACAGGGTGATCCACTCTAAGAAGTGGCCTTTATTTACTAGTTTTTGTTTGTTAATCGTGTTATACGACATATCGGAAATCCGTTAGAACTATTGTAACGCCGGCGCTGAAGTGTCTCGCTGAGCCCCTGTTAATATATATGTTTATTGTGGAAAATTTACGTTCATGCCCTGTTGAAAAATGTGTACAGTTTACATCGAGCACTCGTCGAAGATAAGGAAGGAATGTTTGATATGAAAATAGATATTCTCTTGGTTGTTTCGACTTTATCAGTGGAAAGGAATACATAGAGTTCAAGGCGAGAATTAATCTTTTTTTAAGAAATTATGCCTAAATTTTTATCGATTTGGGGAAGGTCGGGCGTCCTGCTGCTGCGGTATTGGCCCGCATCCACCGCCGAAGACACGCAAATTTTTTGGCTCTTGTTGGGAAAATTCAACATTTTTGAGCAAAACACGTGTGATTACGCGCGAACATTTTGTTCACAGGCGAAAAACAACCCCTTCGTCCCCAGAATACAGCATTTTCGTAGCAGAAATGAATTCCGTGGTCCAAAAGACCTCTGGGGGCAAAATTTCATGAATATTCATCAAACAGTCTGGGAGATTTTAGGGAAGTTTGCAAATCGTAAAAACATGACACGGCAAAGAATTCAATCTGAAAATGTCTCGAAGAACTCTAACACCAGGTCGAAGTTAAAAAAGTTATGAGACGGGGAGAGTAAAAAGTGCAATTTTTGGTTTAAATATAATGGAATGCTCCCTGTTTTAAGCGCATTTTCGTATAAAACTTTCAAATCCCTTTTTGGGGAGGAGATGCGCAAGCCTCCCCCTTTCCAGTGCCAATGCCCTTTACACCAACATCGTGTACTAAACGCTCAGTTGGCGAATAACAAATGTGTCCCGCTTAATTGCTTCAAGTCACGCGTGCCTGATCCCAGACAGAAATTATTTACTCCAACTTGTTTTCATTCATACTTGACAAAATAGAATGTTTGTTGGGAAACCTATTCGGCTGGGGCTTTTACTGACAAAAATATTTATATTACTTTGTGCAAGTATGGGCCATTGATGGATTGAGCGTTTGCGTCGCGGTTCATCTGTGGCTCATGCTTGATGTGGAATGAATCTCAAGCTTTTGTTTTGTGCAGGTGTCGATTTACAAGGTGGTTTAGCGGGTGTGCACGTAAGTATTGCCTGTTGAGGAAGGAGAAGGCTCATAAGTAGCTCAGGGTAGCGCATTGGAAAACAGATTTAAGGTTCAGCGACGCCGGTAAGCGCGCTACAGACACGATTTTTAAGGTCTTCGAGGGTTAGAGTTATTTTTTGTTTTACTCCGATCAAGGCCTAAAGCAGTTCCTAGAAGGAACCAACTGGCAGCCACTTAATCGCAATGATCCGCCAAAATTGTAGTGCGATCAACTACACGCTAAAGGTCGCACAACACGTTTGCGGAGGTTGCGTTTTTTCTTGGTTTGTTTTATTTTAACCTTGCATTTTACGTAAGCGCAATGCTCTACATGCATTTCCTTACGTTTTCCAATGAAATAAAACGGTTTGCTATGAAAGGTAACGCAGCGTGCTTGTTTCTTTTTTGTGTTTGTGCTTTGTACGTATGGGAACACGATTGACGCAAACCAATGCACACGTGTTTTGTCGTTTTTAGTTTATTACCCGAAACGAAATGCAACGGCATCTGTATGACCACTTCACGTGTATTGTGTCCTTAGAACGGGAAACATCCCAAATGAAACTGAACCATCATGGTAAAGTGCAGTGAGCAATATCTGCCCTGTGCAATTGGTAAAACCATCTACCACTTTTTTGTTACCTCTTAGTCGCGTCTTACGACACGCAGGAAATACGATTGTACTGATTGTTCTAAAGCCCTAAAGGGGGGAGGGGGGCGCTTTTACCAAAGAACCACTAGGCACGGAGCTTTGCCTTGCTAAATGGTAAGCGCGGGGGTGGAACGGTCAAAGCATCGGCCTTTCGGACAATACGACTGTCCCTTGAACCGGGCACAGACGCGAATTTTATCGCTCGAAGGTTTTCCTTTGCGGAATATATTTATAAGGTAAATTAAATCATGTCACATTATCTTCCAAAAATCCACCGGAAATCAATCATATATCGACTTGGACGCCGAAGATACTTTTTTTTATTAATAATGAACATAGTTTATTTCGAAACCTCTATCAACATAAAAGGCGATACAAATAAAGATATCACATTACAGCGTTATCGCGAAAGCAAACGAGACCTAAAATAAAGTTTGAAAACGTGGCAGAGAATAAGTTGAAGAAGGAAAGAATAAGAGAGTAACACGTGTTTGCTTACCTCAGTAACACGTGCTTGCTTACCTAATATATCCAAATTGTAAATAATAATAAATCTCTGATCAGTTTTAGTGTTATTTCGGATTACCTAAGTTAAAATCGCTAAAAACAGATTTTCCCGCCCATAAGAAAATGGCTTACGTGGTGGACATTGCTCGAAGATTTATAAATTGGTCAATAGATGGTAAGTATAAATATATTACGTCATTCCAAGCGGATGCGATAGTCTGGGTGTTAACGCGGTTGCATCGCAGCTTGAAGATATAGGGTTCGAATCCCGGTAAGTTTGATTCGTTAATCCATGACCGCGGTATTAATAACTTCGGTCTGTTCGGTCAGCTCGCCACTTTCCATCGTATGAACACAACTGATACAGGGCAGGAAACCGGGATTTTGCCTCTATCCTTCCCCCCCCAAAAAAATTATAGTGCACGAAAACAACGTAGTTTAACCAAGAAAAAATGCCAATTTTGAATGGTTATTTATAATAAATTACAGACAAAAATTTTAAAAATTTTCCGTGCACTCGATCTTTCACGAACCGTGCCCAAGTAAATTTAGCAACAGGGTTAGGCCTGGTTTCTCCACGAAAGGTCGTAGTTCGCCATATGGTTAAGCCGTATTTTTGGCTTTCCTCTCCCGTGGGATAAAAATGAAATCCTAGCCTACTTTATAATAATATTCTAGAAAAAAATATATCGCGCAGCCAAAGGTATGTCTGCCCCTGAACTAGTTCCCTCAAATTACCATAATAAAAACTTTATCTTTTCTGTTTTTCAGCGTTGAGTCAAGAATTAACGACGAAGATAGCTGGTGCGGTGATCGCCTTCCTGATTGCCTACTTTTACAATATTATGACTTCTTGTAAGTATAACTCCATTGTTTGGAATGAGAATTTTTAAGCAGCAGCATTTCAGACTGGAAAGTCGGATCCTAAAACTGTTTAAATAGCGTATTATTGTTTTTTGATTTCCTATGTTTTCGTACATTTGTTGTAAGAATTAATCATTTTTATTTCTATAGCCACTTCTTAGAGTGGATCACCCTGTCCAAGGCCGTGTAACGGCGGCCATTTATAGGCAGACAGGGTTACAGTTACCGGAAAGATATAATCTTCTCCTGTTCGGCTTAGTCTACCCAAGTTATTACACCCTGGGTTGAGTGAATAAGCGAGCCGGACTCGCCGGGCCTCGAACCCGAAATCTTCAATCTGCAATGCTAACATGTTGTTTTAACCACTAGGCTATCGCGCCCACTAAAATTTAAATGTGAACAAACAAATCTTGCCTAATCCAACAATATTCCATACATCCGCCACACTGTGACGAAAGTTCAGTAAATTTACCGTTTACTAACAGTAATTGAATATTGACAAGATTTGAAACCGCCTTTTTGAAACGATTCATTATAGAGGGAAATATATCAAATATTACATAGATCAACAACCTACAATTGAGCGAAAATGGGGGGGGGGGAGGCTCAATGCCAAATGCGAAGAGGGGCGGCCCCACAACTCAGCAAAAAATATGATAACAGTGCAAAAAATAGCTAATTTTTCGCTCGCCTTCGGCACGATTTTATTTTTCCGGCGTTTTACAACCAAATATGCTATAAAAATACGTTTTTCAGCTAAAATGTTGCCGTGTTTGGTAAATGACTCCAAAAATCTTGCGCGCCTCCGCTCGTACTTTCTTTAGTGTTAAACAGTCCCCAATGTCGGATAGCTTCAGCCTCTGGTGCCGGCTAATGTACTGTTTATCAGTCATTGATCAAACTGTTTTATATGTATATTTGACCCGGTTAGAAAATAATCTGATCAAATTATAATTTTATATTCGGTTTTATCCCGTCCTAGTAATCTCTAGTGATGGCAACCTAGGACTAACCTAAACAGTAAACTAGGTGAAGAGAAGCGGATTTCCCAGAAAACCAGGTAAAGTAATACCAGATAACCTATTTTCACTTTTAAAACTAGGCAGGACTTAAATTAAAGCAAAGTAAACAAGGTTAACCTTCGTTTTGTCCCCTTCGAGACATTTTTATTAGATTTGAAGATCGAAATCCCCTAAATGCTTATTTGAAAAACATTTTTACAATGAATATATGAATTTTTTTATTGAAATTCACTCTGAACAAGGCCGGAAGTTGCACCCAGAAGGAAACAATTACCAGCCACTTAATAGCAAAAGCTATGAATATTGTTGTATCATTTAAATTTGTTGACAGAAAGATTTGCGCTTCCCTCCCCACTCCAAAGAATTATTTTGAATCCGCCGCTGTGTACTAGTTGAGTATGAACTAAAAGGCCTAAAAGGAACCAACTAACGGCCACTTTATAGCAAAGAGCTACTGAAAGATGTACCTAGGTTTTCATACTAGATACCTACTTTTCTTTTAACCAGGTACCTAGTTAAAAATTAGGTAAATTCACCTATTTTACCTAGTAAATTCACTAAGTAAAAACTTAAAGAGAAAACTTGGTACAAGTTAGACTAGGTAAATCAAATATCCGTGAAACTGGGTAGAAGTAGTTTGAAAATAAACTAAAGTAGGTCTATTAGGTAAACTCTGTGCGTTCACCTACAATTGCCAACACTATAGTAATCTCCCTGCATTGGCATTTCAGTTACAACATGTCAAATCCTGCAAACGATCGACCACGGTGCCATACAATGCATAGGAAATCCCCACAATTATTCCAATGGTTCTCTCTGTGAATTTACCTGCGATGATACGTATAGATCGGTGGTGAGAAGTATTTTATTTGTTAGCGTATATTTTGAACAAATTTAATCTAAGAAGTACCGGAAGGAAATTGATTAACGACCATTCTGATGATAACTGGGTGCGATGGTCTTGTGGTTAAACATATTGGCATCGCAGATTGAAAATTTCGGGTTCGATCCCCGGCTCGCTTATCCATGCCCGCCACTCAACCCGGGGTGTAATAACTTGGTTAGGCTAATCCGAACAGGAAAAGATCATATCTTTCTAGTAATTGTAACCCTGTCTGTCCATAAGTGGCCGCTGTTACAAGAACTGGTTTCAACTGGAACTAGGTAAAGTAAAACGAATTTATCAGAAACACTAGTTTCACTTTCAAAACTAGGCAGTAGCCAGATTACAAACTAGGTAATCGTCATTTTGCTGCAGTTCAGAAATTTTTAAATTGGTTTGAAGATTGAAATCATCGAATTGTTTGCTTCAAAAACATTTTAATAACGAATATCTGAGTTACTTCGTTTTCTATACTACTTACCAACTTTTTTGAACCAGATACCGAGTTGATTTTTTAAGTACCTAGTAAAAAACTAAGTAAATTTAGCTATTTTACCCAGTAAATTGCCTAGGTAAAACTTAAAACAGAAAACTCGGTTAAAGTTGAACTAAGTAAGTCAGATATCCGTTTAACTGGGTAAAAGTACTCTCGTTATTAAATTCGGTAAACTAGGCATACTCCGTATTCTTACTTTGAATCGCCAACACTAAATCATTCACATGCCAAACAACTTCTTCCAAATGTCGCACCAGCAACTGCACACACAGAACTGAACTACTATGGCGGTAAGTCGCACCAGCCTTGGGTAAAACTATCTTACAGTAGCCCGGCTCGGTGGCTCAGTCGATTAAGCGCGATCGCATTGTCCGGAAGGCCGATGTTTCGATGCTTGACCGTTTTACCACCGAGCGTGCCCTTCAGCAAGGCACTTCGCGGGTAGTTTTAACATAGAACATGTACAAAGTCAATACAAAGGTCCGTGCCTAACGGTTGTTGGGCATAACAAAAAAAAAGAAATAAAAAAGACAGTAGTGCTGGCAATTCTAGGTAAAATACCTAGGTTACCTAGCTTTATTTTCAAAATACATTTAATTAGCTTCAAGAATATGTAACAAACCTAGTTCAACTTTTATCGAATTTTTTGTTTAATATTTTACTTAGTAGATTTAGTAGGTAAAACAGGTTAATTTATCTATTTTAAAACTGAGTAGGTGGTTGAAAAACTAGAAAAAACATGTTTTAACTATAAAAATAGGCTATTTAAGAATTTTAACCTTCACTTGTATTAAAAATGCCTCAAATCAAAAGAATAGTTTCGAAAGTTATTATAGTCACTTCTTAGAGTGGATCACCCTGCCCAATGCCCTGTACCAGCGGCCACTTATAGAAGGGTAGGGTTAGAATCGCTGGAAAGATATGATCTTTTCCTGTTCGGCTTAGCCTACCCAAGTTATTACACCCTGGATTGAGTGGTGGGCATGGATTAACGAACCGTACTCAAACCCGAGATCACCAACCTACGACGCCAACATGTTTAACCCCTAGGTCATCGCGCCCACTCGTGAATCTAGATTACCTAGTAACACTTTGTCTTTGTTTTACTTGATTCAGTTAAAGGAATAACTAGGTTGCCGTCACTAATCACTATCTACCACCGCTCACCATATTATCACTTTTATGATATTTCACGACTATTGTTGCCGCTTCCATATGCATTTAATGTCGATTATGACTTTCGTATTTACTTGAATGTAAGCCGCATGTAATAGTGTTAAAAATTTAATGTAAGCAGCCCTTGAATGCAAGCCTCACATACCAGTACTGTGTCGGTGCTTATATGGGTTTATGACTGATAAAGCTGACCGATAAAGTTTAGACATCGGCATCGCAAAGAAAAAATGAAAGCTGCCTTTGAATGTAAGCCGCCCTTGAATTTAAGCCGCGAACGTGATGGAAAAAAAAACTTTATAAGCCGCGGCTTACAATCGGATAAATACGATATATGCAGTAAAATCAGTCGTTAGTCGCTTCATTTTTGGCGCCGCTCTCGGTCTTAGTTGTAGCGGATTCTGTTGAAAAAAAATATAAAAGACTATACTCAACTGTCTTAACTAGAGTTTTTTGAATGGATGAATGTATCCAAATCTCATAATTAGTATAATCAGAAGATATAAACTGGTGAAGAAAGTGTACGAGAAAGAGACAGGAAAAACATGAAAGGTTTACTATTGACCTATTGGCCTGCCTAACAAAAATGAAAAAGTAAGAGAAAATATATATATTCGAATATATTATTTTTCAGGGTGCGGAGAAAGCGATTTGCGATGAAACTGGCAATTGGACGCATGAATTGCCTACTTGTGCGTTTGTACCAGAAATATGATATACTATAGTAGATAGGGTTTCTACTTCTTACTAATCATAGTAGATATGGTTACTACTTCTTACTAATCATACTAGATATGGTTACTACTTCTTACTAGTCATAGTAGATATGGTTACTACTTCTCACTAATCATAGCAGATATGGTTACTAGTTCCTACCAATCATAGTAGATATGGTAACTAATTCTCACTAATCATAGTAGATATGGCTACTACTTCTCACTAATCATAGTAGATATGGTTACTACTTCTTACTAATCATAGTAGATATGGTTTCTACTTCTCACTAATCATACTAGATATGGTTACTACTTCTTACTAGTCATAGTAAATATGGTTACTACTTCCTACTAATCATAGTAGATATGGTTACTACCTCTTACTAGCCATAGTAGATATGGTTACTACTTCCTACTAATCTTATTAGATATGGTTACTACTTCTTACTATTCATACTAGATATGGTAACTACCTCTCACTAATCATAGTAGATATGGTTACTACTTCTTACTAGTCATAGTAGATATGGTTGCTAGTTCTTACTATTCATAGTAGATATGGTTACTACTTCTTACTAATCATAGTAGATATGGCTACTAGTTCCTACTAATCATAGTGGATATGGTAACTACTTCTTACTAATCATAGTAGATATGGTTACTACTTCTTACTATTCATAGTAGATATGGTTACTACTTCTTACTAGTCATAGTAGATATGGTTACTAGTTCTTACTATTAATAGTGGATATGGTAACTACTTCTTACTAATCATAGTAGATATGGTTACTACTTCTTACTATTCATAGTAGATATGGTTACTACTTCCTACTAATCATAGTATATATGGTTACTACTTCTTACTATTCATAGTAGATATGGTTACTACTTCCTGCTAATCATAGTAGATATGGTTACTACTTCTTACTATTCATAGTAGATATGGTTACTACCTCTTACTAGTCATAGTAGATATGGTTACTACCTCTCACTAATCATAGTAGATATGGTTACTACTTCTTACTAGTCATATTAGATATGGTTACTAGTTCTTACTATTTATAGTAGATATGGTTACTACTTCTCACTAATCATAGTAGATATGGTTACTAGTTCCTACTAATCATAGTGGATATGATAACTACTTCTTACTAATCATAGTAGATATGGTTACTACTTCTTACTATTCATAGTAGATATGGTTACTACTTCTTACTAGTCATAGTAGATATGGTTACCAGTTCTTACTATTCATAGTAGATATGGTTACTACCTCTTACTAGTCATAGTAGATATGGTTACTACTTCCTACTAAATCATAGTAGATATGGTTACTACTTCTTACTATTCATAGTAGATATGGTTGCTACCTTTTACTAGTCATAGTAGATATGGTTACTAGTTCTTACTATTGATAGTGGATATGGTAACTACTTCTTACTAATCATAGTAGATATGGTTACTACTTCTTACTAGCCATAGTAGATATGGTTACTACCTCTTACTAGTCATAGTAGATATGGTTACTAGTTCTTACTATTAATAGTGGATATGGTAACTACTTCTTACTAATCATAGTAGATATGGTTACTACTTCTTACTATTCATAGTAGATATGGTTACTACTTCCTACTAATCATAGTAGATATGGTTACTACTTCTTACTATTCATAGTAGATATGGTTACTACTTCCTGCTAATCATAGTAGATATGGTTACTACTTCTTACTATTCATAGTAGATATGGTTACTACCTCTTACTAGTCATAGTAGATATGTTTACTGGTACTTACTATTCATAGTAGATATGCTTACTACTTCTCACTAATCATAGTAGATATGGTTACCAGTTCTTACTATTCATAGTAGATATGGTTACTACCTCTTACTAGTCATAGTAGATATGGTTACTACTTCCTACTAATCATAGTAGATATGGTTACTACTTCTTACTATTCATAGTAGATATGGTTGCTACCTTTTACTAGTCATAGTAGATATGGTTACTAGTTCTTACTATTGATAGTGGATATGGTAACTACTTCTTACTAATCATAGTAGATATGGTTACTACTTCTTACTAGCCATAGTAGATATGGTTACTACCTCTTACTAGTCATAGTAGATATGGTTACTAGTTCTTACTATTAATAGTGGATATGGTAACTACTTCTTACTAATCATAGTAGATATGGTTACTACTTCTTTACTATTCATAGTAGATATGGTTACTACTTCCTACTAATCATAGTAGATATGGTTACTACTTCTTACTATTCATAGTAGATATGGTTACTACTTCCTGCTAATCATAGTAGATATGGTTACTACTTCTTACTATTCATAGTAGATATGGTTACTACCTCTTACTCATAGTAGATATGTTTAGTACTTATCATAGTAGATATGCTTACTACTTCTTACTAATCATAGTAGATATGTTACTACTTCTTGCTAATCATAGTAGATATGGTTTACTTCTTACTTTCATAGTAGATATGGTAACTACTTCCTACTAATCATAGTAGATATGGTTACTACTTCTTACTATTCATAGTAGATATGGTTACTACTTCCTGCTAATCATAGTAGATATGGTTACTACTTCTTACTATTCATAGTAGATATGGTTACTACCTCTTACTAGTCATAGTAGATATGGTTACTAGTTCTTACTATTCATAGTAGATATGGTTACTACTTCTTACTATTCATAGTAGATATGGTAACTACTTCCTACTAATCATAGTATATATGGTTACTACTTCTTACTATTCATAGTAGATATGGTTACTACCTCTTACTAGTCATAGTAGATATGGTTACTACTTCTCACTAATCATAGTAGACATGGTTACTAGTTCTTACTATTCATAGTAGATATGGTTAGTACTTCTCACTAATCATAGTAGATATGGTTACTACTTCCTACTAATCATAGTAGATATGGTTACTACTTCTTACTATTCGTAGTAGATATGGTTACTACCTTTTACTAGTCATAGTAGGTATGGTTACTACTTCTTACTAATCATAGTAGATATGGTTATTACTTCTCACTAATCAGCCACTTCTGGAAAGATTTAATCTTTTCATGTTCGGCTTAGTCCACCCAAGTAATTATACTCTGGGTTGAGTGGTGGGCATGGGTAAACGAGCCGGACACACCGGGACTCGAACCCGAGATCATAGAAAATATGGTTACTACTTCTCAGTAACTGCACACACGTAAAATATGACAATTATTGGGCACAGAGGTAAAAGTTTTGCACTAATATTTTATTGTAGGGTCACAGTAAACAAATGGCGCCGTCGGTCACCCCTGGTAAATTATCGATTTTTTTTAAATTATAGGTGTGAGAAGTTGTGAAAAACCACCAGAGGTGGAACATGGCACAGTCAAGTGTAACGATACTGTTGTGGGATCAGTTTGTACTGTTTAGTGCGATGAATCAAGGGAAACCAAGGTGAAAGTAGATAACGACAAATTCCTGATTTGCCAAATGTTGAACGAGGTCGAACGAGGCAAATTTACCGAGCATCTCAAAAATGATTGATTTGAATATATAATTTTGAATTGACCGTATGTTTTGGGGGAATATGGTTAGGGGCGAGCGGGGAAGAAACTATGGCCGTTTGCCCTGTGTTCATAACCACTGTTTTCAAGATGCAAAAATGTTTCTCAAATTTGCTATCGCGGTTCAAACACTTTCACATATTCCAGGGTACCAACTATATAACTTGCGAACAAAATGGAGAATGGTCACATTCATTCCCGACATGCATTTGCACGAATCAGTGTAGAACTGGAAACAAGTGCGATAAGTTGCTTTCATGGGACGAATTTAAGCATCATATACATGAAGGCAAAGGATCGACAGTGGTAAATCAATTTAAATTATATTTAATTCAAAACAGGGCGTGGTAGCTTAGTCTTTGGAGAAGAGATTCCCCCTTTGTCAAAACTTGGGGAGAATATTCCCTCTCCACCGATTTCGGCGCCCGTGGTTGAGTTTTTTTTTATATAGCCACTTCTTTGAGTGGGTCACCCTGTACAAGGCGCTGTAACAGCGGCTACTTATAGGCGGACAAGGTTACAATTACTGGAAAGATATGATCTTTTCCTGTTCGGCTTAGCCTACCCAAGTTATTACACCCTGGGTTGAGTGGTGGGCATGGATAAGCGAGCCGGACTCGCCGGGCTCGAACCCGAGATCTTCAACCTGCGATGCCAACATGTTTAACCACTAGGCCATCGCGTTTAGTAGATACATGAAAGATCATGACGTAAGCAAACACGTCTTACTCTCTTTGAATCTGACTTATTCCCTAGCACGTTTCTAAACCTCATTTTAAAAAATTGCTTGCTTTCCTGGGAACTCTGTAACGTGATATCTTTTTTGTATCGTCTTTTGTGTCACAGAGGTGTCGAAATAAACTATATCTATGTATTTAGTTTTTTTCAAGAATCTATTTGAGAAATAATCGTCTCAATTGTTTTCCCAACAGCTCGATTTTGCTGGAAACCAAATGAAATGTGCAAGTCGTTTCTACATTAAAAGTTTCAAGCTTAAATGGTCGTGTAAATGCATTGATATACGTACTGGCATAAATGCGGAATGTAAAAATTATGAAAGCGGATATGGTTCCTGTGAGCATGCCAGTGCAGAACTGATACGAAGAATGGTTGAAACAGGAGATTATCCTAATCCATGTGACCCTCACAAATTAATGACTGGCTGTAAATAGTTTTTTCGCTTTCCTGATAACTCTGTAATTGATATCTTTCCGAATTAAAATAGCTATGCCTATGTAAATAGCTAACGGTGATCATTGAAAAAAGCTAATGCAAAAAACTGTACTGGGAGATTAAGAAAGTAAAAGATTAAAAAATTCAATCGTGCATTTTAAATATTACGTTAATTTTATTGTTGAATGATTTCACCCGATCGCATCGTGCGTACATAAAAATAAAGTCGCTTGAAAAGATGCACTTGAAACGGAGGTTTTCACCTAATATTTACGACTGATTGTCCAGTATGTAGTCAACCACTTCCCGTGGGGATATACGTCGCACGGCAGTGCTTTAGGCCAACCATTCCCCGAAATATACCGACTATAGTGGAAGATCCAGAAAATTTTTTTGGGGAAGGTGCATTTTTTTCAACATAAAAAAGACTAGGACGCCGGAGTCGCGAAACATGTTTTGAGAGCAAAATAATAGTTATCACGCGGCAAAATGTATTTGCGCGGCGGAGGCTCGCGAAAATTTCTGCAAAAATTGAATGAAAACTCTTACTTTGGGGGCGAAATGCCACGAAATACACAAAATTAATCAAATGAAAAAAAATTGTGCTCCCCAGGCGCTCGAAAATTTATGAAAATGAAATAAAAACCTCCCTTCCGGGATGCCCGGTTAGCTCAATCGGTAGAGCGTTGGGAATACGCTTGCAGCTACGCATCTTTGATAGTCATGACGCAGGTTCGAATCCCGTGGGAGCCAGGTCCATGCACAGAAAAAATGAGAAATACGATAATCCAAAACCCTTCACCCCGATTCGGAACTGGTATCTGCACGAGACGTCGTGGTTCGCCATATGGTTAGGCCGTATTTCCGGCTTTCCTGTACCGCAGGATTTAAAGGACATCATATCCCCCCTCCCCTACCCATGGATCCGCTAGTAACCAACTATTAAACTAAGTTGTTTAAACTTTGTTTGCACAGAGCAGAAAAAACGAATATTGTGATATATTCGGCAGTTTGGAGTTGAAAGTCAGCTAATGTTCAACTCAATTAGAAGTTATATTAATTTCAAAAAAGAGTCACGATATAGGCTACGAGGCGTGTGGGAATACGTCTGTCTGGTATGAACAAGTAAATAGCATTATTCAGTAATGTGAAGAGAACTGAAATCGCACCACAAATACCAGATGCAAAAATACATAACAACAACGTTGTTATCCATGCCTTCGAATAAGACTTGGATGGATGGTGTACAACGGACATGCTTTCTAGTGTTGCCAACTCTAAAATTCAAAAGGCACCAAGAAAAGGCACTAAATTTTTCAAGGGTTTCAAAGGCGAGGGAAAGTATATTTCTGTTCTTGAACCAAGCATACTTGCCCCCCTTCGAGATTCGAATCTGCATTTCAGCTTTGGAAGACTATTAGAAACCAATATCTTGGAGCTTTCTTTTTATTCGGTACACAATTAGCTCAATTGGTAAAGTGTTGAGAATGCGGTTCGAGCGACGCATCTCTGATCGTCAAGGCGCAAGTTCAAATCCAGCTAGGGACGATGATTAAGTCCGATAGGCTTGCTAGACGCCTCGACGTTGCACGGTGGTTCACGTAGGCATTGCTTACTGCCTCCTCCACCAACCAGCAAAAATAAGGAATATGATGAACCAAAATAATTCGGGTCTCATTAAGTTTAGTACCATATATCCGATTATCATAAAAATTTCCCATGTTGGAAACGACTCATCCTAACCCGGGAGACAATGCCAGATACTTGCAGCATTGGCGCCCACTAGTTAGGATAAGAATATTCTGCCAGTTTTTATTTTGATGGCATTCGGGAATATGGTACTAAACTTTACTAGACCCAATAATTCACCCGCGATTCAGAACTGTTATCTGCACGAAATGCCGTGGTTCGCCATAAGATTAAGCTGCATCCTCAGCTTCCTCTCCCGCAGGATTAAAATGTAATACAGTACTATCCTATACCCTACTAGTCAAGCTAACCGGGCATCCTATTATTTGGAAGTTTCAGAGTGAAGTGATTTCTTTTTACATCGCACCACAATCACAAAAATGATTGTCAGAATTGGACATGTATTGAATCTAAGACAGTATTGAAAATTGTCAAAATATAATATTTTTGGTACGGAATCATGAGCAGATTACTGAATATAACAGATTGTCGACTGGGAAAAAATAAAACATCGTTTATACATCATCGGTTGAGCAATTATAATCACTATGAATGCCCGGTTAGCTCAGTCGGTAATGAAGCGTTGGAGATACTCTTCGAGCTACGCGTCTCTGGTCGTCATGACACAGGTTCGAATCCCGTTAGGGATGGTGATTATATGCGAGAGGTCTGCTAGACGCCTTGCCGGTGGTTCACGTAAGCGCCACTTACGGCTTCCTCCACCAACCAGGTCCATGCACAGGAAAAATGAGAAATACGATAATCGAAAGCCTTCACCCCGATTCGGAACTGGTATCTGCACAAGTGGTCGTGGCCCACCATATGGTTAAGCTGTATTCTCGGCTTTCCTCTCCCACAGGATAAAAATGATATCCTATCCCTGGTGGCAATCAGCCAATCTTTAGACTGTCAGAACGTTGGCTCAAGAAATCAGGGACAAATTGTAGTTATTTCGAAAATCTGTCAAGGAAAAGAGAAATTTCAACATAAAATTTTGGCTAGTTAGCGGACTCCGTTTGCGCCCTATACTACACTACAGGATGCTTGAAGATGGTTATCATCGGAAGAAAATTTTAAACAAAAGAGAAAAATATTTGATGATAACTTCTTTATTTTATAAGGTTGAAACGCACTTTGTCACAAAAAGAGGTAAAATAATCAACGCTGTTACTTCACCCAACAAAATGACGTTGAAGTTTTAGAAATTCAAAAGAAACAACATCATGTTAACTTGACCCACATTGAAACTTATTTTTCGAATTTTGCTGGGATTCTTTGCTAGAGATATCAAGACAATTTAGTTTATGACGTTTGAAACCAAGTGGTGCCCGGTTAGCTCAATCGATAAAGTGTTGGGAATACGCTTGGAGCTACACACCTCTGATAGTCGTGACGCAGGTTCGAATCCTGCAGAGGTAAAACTTTTGCACTAATATTTTCTTGTAGGGTCAGAGTAAAACAAATGGCGCCGTCGGTCACCCCTGGTAAATTATCGTTTTTTTTCAAAATTATAGGTGTGAGAAGTTGTAAAAAACCACCAGAGGTGGAACATGGCGCAGTCAAGTGTAACGATACTGTTGTGGGATCAGTTTGTACTGTTGAGTGCGATGAATCAAGGGAAACCAAGGTGAAAGTAGATAACGACAAATTCCTGTATTTGCCAAATGTTGAACGAGGTCGAACGAGGCAAATTTACCGAGTATCTCAAAAAATGATTGATTTGAATATATAATTTTGAATTGACCGTATGTATTTTTTGGGGGAATATGGTTAGGGGCGAGCGGAGAAGAAACTATGGCCGTTTGCCCTGTGTTCATAACCACTGTTTTCAAGATGCAAAAATGTTTCTCAAATTTGCTATCGCGGTTAAAACACTTTAATATATTTTCAGGGTACCAACTATATAACTTGCGAACAAAATGGAGAATGGTCACATTCATTCCCGACATGCATTTGCACGAATCAGTGCAGAACTGGAAACAAGTGCGATAAGTTGCTTTCATGGGACGAATTTAAGCATCATATACATGAAGGCAAAGGATCGACAGTGGTAAATCAACTTAATATTATATTTAGTTCAAAACAGGGCGTGGTGGCTTAATTTTTCGAGAAGGGATGCCCCTTTTGTCAAAACCTGGGCAGAATATCCCCTCTCCGCCGGTTTCGGCGCCCGCAGTTGGGTTTAGTAGACACATGAAAGATCATGAAGCAAGCAAACACGTCTTACTCTCTTTGAATCTCTCTTTAAGACTTATTCCCTGGCACGTTTTTTATTTTAAGGATTTGCTTGCTTTCCTGATAACTCTGTAACGTGATATCTTTTTTTGTATCGTCTTTTGTGTCGACAGTGGTGTCGAAATAAACTATATCTATGTATTTAGTTTTTTTCAAGAATCTATTTGAGAAATAATCGTCTCAATTGTTTTACCAACAGCTCGATTTTGCTGGAAACCATATGAAATGTGCAAGTCGTTTCTACATTAAAAGTTTCAAGCTTAAATGGTCGTGTAAATGCATTGATATACGTACTGGCATAAATGCGGAATGTAGAAATTATGAAGGCGGGTATGGTTCCTGTGAACATGCCAGTGCAGAACTGATACGAAGAATGGTTGAAACAGGAGATTATCCTAATCCATGTGACCCTCACAAATTAATGACTGGCTGTAAATAGTTTTTTTCGCTTTCCTGATAACTCTGTAATTGATATCTTTTCGAATTGAAATAGCTATGCCTATGTAAATAGCTAACGGTGATCATTGAAAAAAGCTAATGCAAAACTGTACTGGGAGATTAAGAAAGTAAAAGATTAAAAAATTCAATCGTGCATTTTAAATATTACGTTAATTTCATTGTTGAATGATTTCACCCGATCGCATTGTGCGTACATAAAAATAAAATCGCTTGAAAAAATGCACTTGAAACGGAGGTTTTCACCTAGTATTTACGACTGATTGTCCAGTATGTAGTCAACCACTTCCCGTGGGGATATACGCCGCACGGCAGTGCTTTAGGCCAACCATTCCCCGAAATATACCGACTACAGTGGAAGATCCAGAAAAATTTTTTGGGGAAGGTGCATTTTTTTCAACATACAAAAAAAAGACTAGGGCGCCGGAGTTGCGAAACATGTTTTAAGAGCAAAATAATAATTATCACGCAGCAAAATGTATTTTGCGGGACGGAGGCTCGAATATTGTGATATATTCGGCAGTTTGGAGTTGAAAGTCAGCTAATGTTCAACTCAATTAGAAGTTATATTAATTTCAAAAAAGAGTCACGATATAGGCTACGAGGCGTGTGGGAATACGTCTGTCTGGTATGAACAAGTAAATAGCATTATTCAGTAATGTGAAGAGAACTGAAATCGCACCACAAATACCAGATGCAAAAATACATAACAACAACGTTGTTATCCATGCCTTCGAATAAGACTTGGATGGATGGTGTACAACGGACATGCTTTCTAGTGTTGCCAACTCTAAAAATTCAAAAAGGCACCAAGAAAAGGCACTAAATTTTTCAAGGGTTTCAAAGGCGAGGGAAAGTATATTTCTGTTCTTGAACCAAGCATACTTGCCCCCCTTCGAGATTCGAATCTGCATTTCAGCTTTGGAAGACTATTAGAAACCAATATCTTGGAGCTTTCTTTTTATTCGGTACACAATTAGCTCAATTGGTAAAGTGTTGAGAATGCGGTTCGAGCGACGCATCTCTGATCGTCAAGGCGCAAGTTCAAATCCAGCTAGGGACGATGATTAAGTCCGATAGGCTTGCTAGACGCCTCGACGTTGCACGGTGGTTCACGTAGGCATTGCTTACTGCCTCCTCCACCAACCAGCAAAAATAAGGAATATGATGAACCAAAATAATTCGGGTCTCATTAAGTTTAGTACCATATATCCGATTATCATAAAAATTTCTCATGTTGGAAAACGACTCATCCTAACCCGGGAGGCAATGCCAGATACTTGCAGCATTGGCGCCCCCTAGTTAGGATAAGAATATTCTGCCGGTTTTTATTTTGATGGCAATCGGGAATATGGTACTAAACTTTACTAGACCCAATAATTCACCCGCGATTCAGAACTGTTATCTGCACGAAATGCCGTGGTTCGCCATAAGATTAAGCTGCGTCCTCAGCCTTCCTCTCCCGCAGGATTAAAATGTAATACAGTACTATCCTATACCCTACTAGTCAAGCTAACAGGGCATCCTATTATTTGGCAGTTTCAGAGTGAAGTGATTTCTTTTTACATCGCATCACAATCACAAAAATGATTGTCAGAATTGGACATGTATTGAATCTGAGACAGTATTGAAAATTATCAAAATATAATATTTTCGGTACGGAATCATGAGCAAATTACTGAATATAACAGATTGTCGACTGGGAAAAAATAAAACAGCGTTTGTATATCATCGGTTGAGCAATTATAATCACTATGAATGCCCGGTTAGCTCAGTCGGTAATGAAGCGTTGGAAATACTCTTCGAGCTACGCGTCTCTGGTCGTCATGACACAGGTTCGAATCCCGTTAGGGATGGTGATTATATGCGAGAGGTTCCACGCCTTGCCGGTGGTTCACGTAAGCGCCACTTACGGCTTCTTCCACCAACAAGGTCCATGCACAGGAAAAATGAGAAATACGATAATCAAAAACCTTCACCCCGATTCGGAACTGGTATCTGCACGAGAGGTCGTGGTCCACCATATGGTTAAGCTGTATTCTAGGCTAACCTCTCCCACAGGATAAAAATGATATCCTATCCCTGGTGGCAATCAGCCAATCTTTAGACTGTCAGAACGTTGGCTCCTCAAGAAATCAGGGACAAATTGTAGTTATTTCGAAAATTTGTCAAGGAAAAGAGAAATTTCAACATAAAATTTTGGCTAGTTTTGGCGGAATCCGTTTGCGCCCTATACAACACTACAGGATACTTGAAGATGGTTATCATCGGAAGAAAATTTTAAACAAAAGAGGAAATATTTGATGATAACTTCTTTATTTTATAAGGTTGAAACGCACTTTGTCACAAAAAGAGGTAAAATAATCAACGCTGTTACTTCACCCAACAAAATGACGTTGAAGTTTTAGAAATTCAAAAGAAACAACATCATGTTAACTTGACCCACATTGAAACTTATTTTTCGAATTTTGCTGGGATTCTTTGCTAGAGATATCAAGACAATTTAGTTTATGACGTTTGAAACCAAGTGGTGCCCGGTTAGCTCAATCGATAAAGTGTTGGGAATACGCTTGGAGCTACACACCTCTGATAGTCGTGACGCAGGTTCGAATCCTGCAGAGGTAAAACTTTTGCACTAATATTTTCTTGTAGGGTCAGAGTAAACAAATGGCGCCGTCGGTCACCCCTGGTAAATTATCGTTTTTTTTCAAAATTATAGGTGTGAGAAGTTGTAAAAAACCACCAGAGGTGGAACATGGCGCAGTCAAGTGTAACGATACTGTTGTGGGATCAGTTTGTACTGTTGAGTGCGATGAATCAAGGGAAACCAAGGTGAAAGTAGATAACGACAAATTCCTGTATTTGCCAAATGTTGAACGAGGTCGAACGAGGCAAATTTACCGAGTATCTCAAAAATGATTGATTTGAATATATAATTTTGAATTGACCGTATGTTTTGGGGGAATATGGTTAGGGGCGAGCGGAGAAGAAACTATGGCCGTTTGCCCTGTGTTCATAACCACTGTTTTCAAGATGCAAAAATGTTTCTCAAATTTGCTATCGCGGTTAAAACACTTTAATATATTTTCAGGGTACCAACTATATAACTTGCGAACAAAATGGAGAATGGTCACATTCATTCCCGACATGCATTTGCACGAATCAGTGCAGAACTGGAAACAAGTGCGATAAGTTGCTTTCATGGGACGAATTTAAGCATCATATACATGAAGGCAAAGGATCGACAGTGGTAAATCAACTTAATATTATATTTAGTTCAAAACAGGGCGTGGTGGCTTAATTTTTCGAGAAGGGATGCCCCTTTTGTCAAAACCTGGGCAGATATATCCCCTCTCCGCCGGTTTCGGCGCCCGCAGTTGGGTTTAGTAGACACATGAAAGATCATGAAGCAAGCAAAACACGTCTTACTCTCTTTGAATCTCTCTTTAAGACTTATTCCCTGGCACGTTTTTTTATTTTAAGGATTTGCTTGCTTTCCTGATAACTCTGTAACGTGATATCTTTTTTTGTATCGTCTTTTGTGTCGACAGTGGTGTCGAAATAAACTATATCTATGTATTTAGTTTTTTTCAAGAATCTATTTGAGAAATAATCGTCTCAATTGTTTTACCAACAGCTCGATTTTGCTGGAAACCATATGAAATGTGCAAGTCGTTTCTACATTAAAAGTTTCAAGCTTAAATGGTCGTGTAAATGCATTGATATACGTACTGGCATAAATGCGGAATGTAGAAATTATGAAGGCGGGTATGGTTCCTGTGAACATGCCAGTGCAGAACTGATACGAAGAATGGTTGAAACAGGAGATTATCCTAATCCATGTGACCCTCACAAATTAATGACTGGCTGTAAATAAATTTTTTTTTTCGCTTTCCTGATAACTCTGTAATTGATATCTTTTCGAATTGAAATAGCTATGCCTATGTAAATAGCTAACGGTGATCATTGAAAAAAGCTAATGCCAAAAAACTGTACTGGGAGATTAAGAAAGTAAAAGATTAAAAAATTCAATCGTGCATTTTAAATATTACGTTAATTTCATTGTTGAATGATTTCACCCGATCGCATTGTGCGTACATAAAAATAAAATCGCTTGAAAAAATGCACTTGAAACGGAGGTTTTCACCTAGTATTTACGACTGATTGTCCAGTATGTAGTCAACCACTTCCCGTGGGGATATACGCCGCACGGCAGTGCTTTAGGCCAACCATTCCCCGAAATATACCGACTACAGTGGAAGATCCAGAAAATTTTTTTGGGGAAGGTGCATTTTTTTCAACATAAAAAAGACTAGGACGCCGGAGTCGCGAAACATGTTTTGAGAGCAAAATAATAGTTATCACGCGGCAAAATGTATTTGCGCGGCGGAGGCTCGCGAAAATTTCTGCAAAAATTGAATGAAAACTCTTACTTTGGGGGCGAAATGCCACGAAATACACAAAATTAATCAAATGAAAAAAAATTGTGCTCCCCAGGCGCTCGAAAATTTATGAAAATGAAATAAAAACCTCCCTTCCGGCATGCCCGGTTAGCTCAATCGGTAGAGCGTTGGGAATACGCTTGCAGCTACGCATCTTTGATAGTCATGACGCAGGTTCGAATCCCGTGGGAGCCAGGTCCATGCACACAAAAAAAATGAGAAATACGATAATCCAAAACCCTTCACCCCGATTCGGAACTGGTATCTGCACGAGACGTCGTGGTTCGCCATATGGTTAGGCCGTATTTCCGGCTTTCCTGTACCGCAGGATTTAAAGGACATCATATCCCCCCTCCCCTACCCATGGATCCGCTAGTAACCAACTATTAAACTAAGTTGTTTAAACTTTGTTTGCACAGAGCAGAAAAAACGAATATTGTGATATATTCGGCAGTTTGGAGTTGAAAGTCAGCTAATGTTCAACTCAATTAGAAGTTATATTAATTTCAAAAAAGAGTCACGATATAGGCTACGAGGCGTGTGGGATACGTCTGTCTGGTATGAACAAGTAAATAGCATTATTCAGTAATGTGAAGAGAACTGAAATCGCACCACAAATACCAGATGCAAAAATACATAACAACAACGTTGTTATCCATGCCTTCGAATAAGACTTGGATGGATGGTGTACAACGGACATGCTTTCTAGTGTTGCCAACTCTAAAATTCAAAAGGCACCAAGAAAAGGCACTAAATTTTTCAAGGGTTTCAAAGGCGAGGGAAAGTATATTTCTGTTCTTGAACCAAGCATACTTGCCCCCCTTCGAGATTCGAATCTGCATTTCAGCTTTGGAAGACTATTAGAAACCAATATCTTGGAGCTTTCTTTTTATTCGGTACACAATTAGCTCAATTGGTAAAGTGTTGAGAATGCGGTTCGAGCGACGCATCTCTGATCGTCAAGGCGCAAGTTCAAATCCAGCTAGGGACGATGATTAAGTCCGATAGGCTTGCTAGACGCCTCGACGTTGCACGGTGGTTCACGTAGGCATTGCTTACTGCCTCCTCCACCAACCAGCAAAAATAAGGAATATGATGAACCAAAATAATTCGGGTCTCATTAAGTTTAGTACCATATATCCGATTATCATAAAAATTTCTCATGTTGGAAACGACTCATCCTAACCCGGGAGGCAATGCCAGATACTTGCAGCATTGGCGCCCCCTAGTTAGGATAAGAATATTCTGCCGGTTTTTATTTTGATGGCAATCGGGAATATGGTACTAAACTTTACTAGACCCAATAATTCACCCGCGATTCAGAACTGTTATCTGCACGAAATGCCGTGGTTCGCCATAAGATTAAGCTGCGTCCTCAGCCTTCCTCTCCCGCAGGATTAAAATGTAATACAGTACTATCCTATACCCTACTAGTCAAGCTAACAGGGCATCCTATTATTTGGCAGTTTCAGAGTGAAGTGATTTTCTTTTTACATCGCATCACAATCACAAAAATGATTGTCAGAATTGGACATGTATTGAATCTGAGACAGTATTGAAAATTATCAAAATATAATATTTTCGGTACGGAATCATGAGCAAATTACTGAATATAACAGATTGTCGACTGGGAAAAAATAAAACAGCGTTTGTATATCATCGGTTGAGCAATTATAATCACTATGAATGCCCGGTTAGCTCAGTCGGTAATGAAGCGTTGGAAATACTCTTCGAGCTACGCGTCTCTGGTCGTCATGACACAGGTTCGAATCCCGTTAGGGATGGTGATTATATGCGAGAGGTTCCACGCCTTGCCAGTGGTTCACGTAAGCGCCACTTACGGCTTCTTCCACCAACAAGGTCCATGCACAGGAAAAATGAGAAATACGATAATCAAAAACCTTCACCCCGATTCGGAACTGGTATCTGCACGAGAGGTCGTGGTCCACCATATGGTTAAGCTGTATTCTAGGCTAACCTCTCCCCACAGGATAAAAATGATATCCTATCCCTGGTGGCAATCAGCCAATCTTTAGACTGTCAGAACGTTGGCTCCTCAAGAAATCAGGGACAAATTGTAGTTATTTCGAAAATTTGTCAAGGAAAAGAGAAATTTCAACATAAAATTTTGGCTAGTTTTGGCGGAATCCGTTTGCGCCCTATACAACACTACAGGATACTTGAAGATGGTTATCATCGGAAGAAAATTTTAAACAAAAGAGGAAATATTTGATGATAACTTCTTTATTTTATAAGGTTGAAACGCACTTTGTCACAAAAAGAGGTAAAATAATCAACGCTGTTACTTCACCCAACAAAATGACGTTGAAGTTTTAGAAATTCAAAAGAAACAACATCATGTTAACTTGACCCACATTGAAACTTATTTTTCGAATTTTGCTGGGATTCTTTGCTAGAGATATCAAGACAATTTAGTTTATGACGTTTGAAACCAAGTGGTGCCCGGTTAGCTCAATCGATAAAGTGTTGGGAATACGCTTGGAGCTACACACCTCTGATAGTCGTGACGCAGGTTCGAATCCTGCAGAGGTAAAACTTTTGCACTAATATTTTCTTGTAGGGTCAGAGTAAACAAATGGCGCCGTCGGTCACCCCTGGTAAATTATCGTTTTTTTTCAAAATTATAGGTGTGAGAAGTTGTAAAAAACCACCAGAGGTGGAACATGGCGCAGTCAAGTGTAACGATACTGTTGTGGGATCAGTTTGTACTGTTGAGTGCGATGAATCAAGGGAAACCAAGGTGAAAGTAGATAACGACAAATTCCTGTATTTGCCAAATGTTGAACGAGGTCGAACGAGGCAAATTTACCGAGTATCTCAAAAATGATTGATTTGAATATATAATTTTGAATTGACCGTATGTTTTGGGGGAATATGGTTAGGGGCGAGCGGAGAAGAAACTATGGCCGTTTGCCCTGTGTTCATAACCACTGTTTTCAAGATGCAAAAAATGTTTCTCAAATTTGCTATCGCGGTTAAAACACTTTTAATATATTTTCAGGGTACCAACTATATAACTTGCGAACAAAATGGAGAATGGTCACATTCATTCCCGACATGCATTTGCACGAATCAGTGCAGAACTGGAAACAAGTGCGATAAGTTGCTTTCATGGGACGAATTTAAGCATCATATACATGAAGGCAAAGGATCGACAGTGGTAAATCAACTTAATATTATATTTAGTTCAAAACAGGGCGTGGTGGCTTAATTTTTCGAGAAGGGATGCCCCTTTTGTCAAAACCTGGGCAGAATATCCCCTCTCCGCCGGTTTCGGCGCCCGCAGTTGGGTTTAGTAGACACATGAAAGATCATGAAGCAAGCAAACACGTCTTACTCTCTTTGAATCTCTCTTTAAGACTTATTCCCTGGCACGTTTTTTATTTTAAGGATTTGCTTGCTTTCCTGATAACTCTGTAACGTGATATCTTTTTTTGTATCGTCTTTTGTGTCGACAGTGGTGTCGAAATAAACTATATCTATGTATTTAGTTTTTTTCAAGAATCTATTTGAGAAATAATCGTCTCAATTGTTTTACCAACAGCTCGATTTTGCTGGAAACCATATGAAATGTGCAAGTCGTTTCTACATTAAAAGTTTCAAGCTTAAATGGTCGTGTAAATGCATTGATATACGTACTGGCATAAATGCGGAATGTAGAAATTATGAAGGCGGGTATGGTTCCTGTGAACATGCCAGTGCAGAACTGATACGAAGAATGGTTGAAACAGGAGATTATCCTAATCCATGTGACCCTCACAAATTAATGACTGGCTGTAAATAGTTTTTTTCGCTTTCCTGATAACTCTGTAATTGATATCTTTTCGAATTGAAATAGCTATGCCTATGTAAATAGCTAACGGTGATCATTGAAAAAAGCTAATGCAAAACTGTACTGGGAGATTAAGAAAGTAAAAGATTAAAAAATTCAATCGTGCATTTTAAATATTACGTTAATTTCATTGTTGAATGATTTCACCCGATCGCATTGTGCGTACATAAAAATAAAATCGCTTGAAAAAATGCACTTGAAACGGAGGTTTTCACCTAGTATTTACGACTGATTGTCCAGTATGTAGTCAACCACTTCCCGTGGGGATATACGCCGCACGGCAGTGCTTTAGGCCAACCATTCCCCGAAATATACCGACTACAGTGGAAGATCCAGAAAAATTTTTTGGGGAAGGTGCATTTTTTTCAACATACAAAAAAAAGACTAGGGCGCCGGAGTTGCGAAACATGTTTTAAGAGCAAAATAATAATTATCACGCAGCAAAATGTATTTTGCGGGACGGAGGCTCGAATATTGTGATATATTCGGCAGTTTGGAGTTGAAAGTCAGCTAATGTTCAACTCAATTAGAAGTTATATTAATTTCAAAAAAGAGTCACGATATAGGCTACGAGGCGTGTGGGAATACGTCTGTCTGGTATGAACAAGTAAATAGCATTATTCAGTAATGTGAAGAGAACTGAAATCGCACCACAAATACCAGATGCAAAAATACATAACAACAACGTTGTTATCCATGCCTTCGAATAAGACTTGGATGGATGGTGTACAACGGACATGCTTTCTAGTGTTGCCAACTCTAAAATTCAAAAGGCACCAAGAAAAGGCACTAAATTTTTCAAGGGGTTTCAAAGGCGAGGGAAAGTATATATTTCTGTTCTTGAACCAAGCATACTTGCCCCCCTTCGAGATTCGAATCTGCATTTCAGCTTTGGAAGACTATTAGAAACCAATATCTTGGAGCTTTCTTTTTATTCGGTACACAATTAGCTCAATTGGTAAAGTGTTGAGAATGCGGTTCGAGCGACGCATCTCTGATCGTCAAGGCGCAAGTTCAAATCCAGCTAGGGACGATGATTAAGTCCGATAGGCTTGCTAGACGCCTCGACGTTGCACGGTGGTTCACGTAGGCATTGCTTACTGCCTCCTCCACCAACCAGCAAAAATAAGGAATATGATGAACCAAAATAATTCGGGTCTCATTAAGTTTAGTACCATATATCCGATTATCATAAAAATTTCTCATGTTGGAAACGACTCATCCTAACCCGGGAGGCAATGCCAGATACTTGCAGCATTGGCGCCCCCTAGTTAGGATAAGAATATTCTGCCGGTTTTTATTTTGATGGCAATCGGGAATATGGTACTAAACTTTACTAGACCCAATAATTCACCCGCGATTCAGAACTGTTATCTGCACGAAATGCCGTGGTTCGCCATAAGATTAAGCTGCGTCCTCAGCCTTCCTCTCCCGCAGGATTAAAATGTAATACAGTACTATCCTATACCCTACTAGTCAAGCTAACAGGGCATCCTATTATTTGGCAGTTTCAGAGTGAAGTGATTTCTTTTTACATCGCATCACAATCACAAAAATGATTGTCAGAATTGGACATGTATTGAATCTGAGACAGTATTGAAAATTATCAAAATATAATATTTTCGGTACGGAATCATGAGCAAATTACTGAATATAACAGATTGTCGACTGGGAAAAAATAAAACAGCGTTTGTATATCATCGGTTGAGCAATTATAATCACTATGAATGCCCGGTTAGCTCAGTCGGTAATGAAGCGTTGGAAATACTCTTCGAGCTACGCGTCTCTGGTCGTCATGACACAGGTTCGAATCCCGTTAGGGATGGTGATTATATGCGAGAGGTTCCACGCCTTGCCGGTGGTTCACGTAAGCGCCACTTACGGCTTCTTCCACCAACAAGGTCCATGCACAGGAAAAATGAGAAATACGATAATCAAAAACCTTCACCCCGATTCGGAACTGGTATCTGCACGAGAGGTCGTGGTCCACCATATGGTTAAGCTGTATTCTAGGCTAACCTCTCCCACAGGATAAAAATGATATCCTATCCCTGGTGGCAATCAGCCAATCTTTAGACTGTCAGAACGTTGGCTCCTCAAGAAATCAGGGACAAAATTGTAGTTATTTCGAAAATTTGTCAAGGAAAAGAGAAATTTCAACATAAAATTTTGGCTAGTTTTGGCGGAATCCGTTTGCGCCCTATACAACACTACAGGATACTTGAAGATGGTTATCATCGGAAGAAAATTTTAAACAAAAGAGGAAATATTTGATGATAACTTCTTTATTTTATAAGGTTGAAACGCACTTTGTCACAAAAAGAGGTAAAATAATCAACGCTGTTACTTCACCCAACAAAATGACGTTGAAGTTTTAGAAATTCAAAAGAAACAACATCATGTTAACTTGACCCACATTGAAACTTATTTTTCGAATTTTGCTGGGATTCTTTGCTAGAGATATCAAGACAATTTAGTTTATGACGTTTGAAACCAAGTGGTGCCCGGTTAGCTCAATCGATAAAGTGTTGGGAATACGCTTGGAGCTACACACCTCTGATAGTCGTGACGCAGGTTCGAATCCTGCAGAGGTAAAACTTTTGCACTAATATTTTCTTGTAGGGTCAGAGTAAACAAATGGCGCCGTCGGTCACCCTGGTAAATTATCGTTTTTTTTTCAAAATTATAGGTGTGAGAAGTTGTAAAAAACCACCAGAGGTGGAACATGGCGCAGTCAAGTGTAACGATACTGTTGTGGGATCAGTTTGTACTGTTGAGTGCGATGAATCAAGGGAAACCAAGGTGAAAGTAGATAACGACAAATTCCTGTATTTGCCAAATGTTGAACGAGGTCGAACGAGGCAAATTTACCGAGTATCTCAAAAATGATTGATTTGAATATATAATTTTGAATTGACCGTATGTTTTGGGGGAATATGGTTAGGGGCGAGCGGAGAAGAAACTATGGCCGTTTGCCCTGTGTTCATAACCACTGTTTTCAAGATGCAAAAATGTTTCTCAAATTTGCTATCGCGGTTAAAACACTTTAATATATTTTCAGGGTACCAACTATATAACTTGCGAACAAAATGGAGAATGGTCACATTCATTCCCGACATGCATTTGCACGAATCAGTGCAGAACTGGAAACAAGTGCGATAAGTTGCTTTCATGGGACGAATTTAAGCATCATATACATGAAGGCAAAGGATCGACAGTGGTAAATCAACTTAATATTATATTTAGTTCAAAACAGGGCGTGGTGGCTTAAGTTTTTCGAGAAGGGATTCCCCCTTTGTGTCTTGGGGAGAAAACCTGGGCAGAATATCCCCTCTCCGCCGGTTTCGGCGCCCGCAGTTGATCTTTTCCTGGGTTTAGTAGACACATGAAAGATCATGAAGCAAGCAAACACGTCTTACTCTCTTTGAATCTCTCTTTAAGACTTATTCCCTGGCACGTTTTTTTTATTTTAAGGATTTGCTTGCTTTCCTGGGAACTCTGTAACGTGATATCTTTTTTTGTATCGTCTTTTGTGTCGACAGTGGTGTCGAAATAAACTATATCTATGTATTTAGTTTTTTTCAAGAATCTATTTGAGAAATAATCGTCTCAATTGTTTTACCAACAGCTCGATTTTGCTGGAAACCATATGAAATGTGCAAGTCGTTTCTACATTAAAAGTTTCAAGCTTAAATGGTCGTGTAAATGCATTGATATACGTACTGGCATAAATGCGGAATGTAAGAAATTATGAAGGCGGGTATGGTTCCTGTGAACATGCCAGTGCAGAACTGATACGAAGAATGGTTGAAACAGGAGATTATCCTAATCCATGTGACCCTCACAAATTAATGACTGGCTGTAAATAGTTTTTTTTCGCTTTCCTGATAACTCTGTAATTGATATCTTTTCGAATTGAAATAGCTATGCCTATGTAAATAGCTAACGGTGATCATTGAAAAAAGCTAATGCAAAAAACTGTACTGGGAGATTAAGAAAGTAAAAGATTAAAAAATTCAATCGTGCATTTTAAATATTACGTTAATTTCATTGTTGAATGATTTCACCCGATCGCATTGTGCGTACATAAAAATAAAATCGCTTGAAAAAATGCACTTGAAACGGAGGTTTTCACCTAGTATTTACGACTGATTGTCCAGTATGTAGTCAACCACTTCCCGTGGGGATATACGCCGCACGGCAGTGCTTTAGGCCAACCATTCCCCGAAATATACCGACTACAGTGGAAGATCCAGAAAAATTTTTTGGGGAAGGTGCATTTTTTTCAACATACAAAAAAAAGACTAGGGCGCCGGAGTTGCGAAACATGTTTTAAGAGCAAAATAATAATTATCACGCAGCAAAATGTATTTTGCGGGACGGAGGCTCGCGAAAATTTCTGCAGAAATTGAATGAAAACTCTTAATTTGGGGGCGAAATGCCACGAAATACACAAAATTAATCAAAGAAAAGAAATTGTGCGCCCTAGTCGCTCGAAAATTTATGAAAATGAAATAAAAATCTCCCTTCTGGGATGCCCGATTAGCTCAATCGGTAGAGCATTGGGAATACGCTTGCAGCTACGCATCTTTGATAGTCATGACGCGAGGTCGAATCCCGTGGGAGTAATGATTATACGCGAAAGGTCTGCTGGACACCTCGCCGGTGCACGGTGGTTCACGTAAGCGCTGCTTACGGCTTCCTCCACCAACCAGGTCCATGCACAAAAAAAATGAGAAATACGATAATCCAAAAACCTTCACCCCGATTCGGAACTGGTATCTGCACGAGAGGTCGTGGTTCGCCATATGGTTAAGCCGTATTTCCGGCCTTCCTGTACCGCAGGATTAAAATGATATCATATCCCCCACCCCCCGCCCCCCCACCCATGGATCCGCTAGTGACCAACTATTAAACTAAGTTGTTTAAACTTTGTTTGCACAGACAGAGCAGAAAAAACGAATATTGTGATATATTCGGCAGTTTGGAGTTGAAAGTCAGCTAATGTTCAACTCAATTAGAAGTCTATTAATTTCAAAAAAGAGTCACGATATAGGCTACGAGGCGTGGCGGAATACGTCTGTCTGGTATGAACAAATAAATAGCATTATTCAGTAATGTGAAGAGAACTGAAATCGCACCACAAATACCAGATGCAAAAATACATAACAACAACGTTGTTATCCATGCCTTCGAATAAGACTTGGATGGATGGTGTACAACGGACATGCTTTCTAGAGTTGCCAACTCTAAAATTCAAAAGGCACTAAATTTTTCAAGGGTTTCAAAGGCGAGGAAAATATATTTCTGTTCTTGAACCAAGCATACTTGCCCCCCTTCGAGATTCGAATCTGCATTTCAGCTTTGGAAGACTATTAGAAACCAATATCTTGGAGCTTTCTTTTTATTCGGTACACGATTAGCTCAATTGGTAAAGTGTTGAGAATGCGGTTCGAGCGACGCATCTCTGATCGTCAAGGCGCAAGTTCAAATCCAGCTAGGGACGATGATTAAGTCCGATAGGCTTGCTAGACGCCTCGACGTTGCACGGTGGTTCACGTAGGCATTGATTACTGCCTCCTCCACCAACCAGCAAAAATAAGGAATATGATGAACCAAAATAATTCGGGTCTCATTAAGTTTAGTACCATATATGCGATTATCATAAAAATTTCCCATGTTGGAAACGACTCATCTTAACCCGGGAGACAATGCCAGATACTTGCAGCATTGGCGCCCCCTAGTTAGGATAAGAATATTCTGCCACTTTTTTTTGATGGCATTCGGGAATGTGGTACTAAACTTTACTAGACCCAATAATTTACCCGCGATTCAGAACTGTTATCTGCACGAAATGCCGTGGTTCGCCATAAGATTAAGCTGCGTCCTCAGCTTCCTCTCCCGCAGGATTAAAATGTAATACAGTACTATCCTATACCCTACTAGTCAAGCTAACCGGGCATCCTATTATTTGGCAGTTTCAGAGTGAAGTGATTTCTTTTTACATCGCATCACAATCACAAAAATGATTGTCAGAATTGGACATGTATTGAATCTGAGACAGTATTGAAAATTGTCAAAATATAATATTTTCGGTACGGAATCATGAGCAAATTACTGAATATAACATATTGTCGACTGGGGAAAAATAAAACATCGTTCGTACATCATCGATTGAGCAATTATAATCGGTATGAATGCCCGGTTAGCTCAGCCGGTAACAAACCGTTGGAAATACGCTTCGAGCTACGCATCTTTGATCGTCATGACACAGGTTCGAATCCAGTTAGGGATGGTGATTATATGCGAGAGGTCTGCTGGAGGCCTTGCCGGTGGTTCACGTAAGTGCCACTTACGGCTTCCTCCACCAACCAGGTCCATGCACAGGAAAAATGAGAAATACGATAATCAAAAACCTTCACCCCGATTCGGAACTGGTATCTGCACGAGAGGTCGTGGTCCACCATATGGTTAAGCTGTATTCTCGGCTAACCTCTCCCACAGGATAAAAATGATATCCTATCCCTGGTGGCAATCAGCCAATCTTTAGACTGTCAGAACATTGGCTCAAGAAATCAGGGACAAATTGTAGTTATTTCGAAAATTTGTCAAGGAAAAGAGAAATTTCAACATAAAATTTTGGCTAGTTAGTGGACTCCGTTTGCGCCCTATACTACCGGTACACTACAGGATACTTGAAGATGGTTATCATCGGAAGAAAATTTTAAACAAAAGAGGAAATATTTGATGATAACTTCTTTATTTCTATAAGGTTGAAACGCACTTTTGTCACAAAAAGAGGTAAAATAATCAACGCTGTTACTTCACCCAACAAAATGACGTTGAAGTTTTAGAAATTCAAAAGAAACAATATCATGTTAACTTGACCCACATTGAAACTTATTTTTCGAATTTTGCTGGCATTCTTTGCTAGAGATATCAAGACAATTTAGTTTATGACGTTTGAAACCAAGTGGTGCCCGGTTAGCTCAATCGATAAAGTGTTGGGAATACGCTTGGAGCTACACACCTCTGATTGTCATGACGCAGGTTCGAATCCTGTGAGGGATGATGAATGTATGATTGAGGTCAGCTGGACACCTCGCCGGTGCACGGTGGTTCACATAAGCTCAGCTTACCACTTCCTCCACCAACCAGGTCCAAGCACAGGAAAAATGAGAAATACGATAATCCAAAAACCTTTACCCCGATTCAGAACTGGTATCTGCACGAGAGGTCGTGGTTCGCCATATGATTTAAGCTGTATTCTCAGTTCCCTCTCCCGCAGGATAAAAATGATATCCTATCCTATCTAAGTTTAAAGAATTGAAGCTTCAAAATTGTTATCGCCTTTAGAGCGTAATATTGCACTCTCGGCGGAATCCTGATTTATTTAGCCACAAAATATTTTTCATATGTTACAAATTTTCTGCAAAATGAGTCATTTTAGGAAGATTTGAAAACTAAATAAATTCTAACTGCAGTACAACCAGCTATTCATATACTGGGTCAATGTCTTTTCTTGGTTTTGATCGCCATGTACACCATATCAACACATAATGTCATGCAAAACTTATAAATAAATGAAAGAAACATTAACATTGTCTAAATGATTATTAATATTTTTAAGAACAAGTAGATGGTTGAAACATCACTGTGAGCAGATACTACCCCACTGCGCTCTGTTATAACGGTTCAGTCCGTTATGGGATGTTTTCCGCTAGGGTACAGTTGGTGTTTTCACATTTTGCAAAAAACTCTTTGCCATGATATTGGATGTTACTTAGTTTCTTCCCAGCACTGCTTTCGCAACATGAATGGAAATTTTGCCAATCGTGAGCCACAGATGGACCACAACTCGGCGACACGATCCTTCAGTTACACGTATGACTCATATATGAACCTTTGCATTGTTATGGAGCAACAGCCCAACGCCTGCCTCCTTCTCCTGGAATCGTTATAATAGCGTGCAAGTTTGCTGAAAATAACGTAACATATTGGTGTCAGTATGTCCGTACAACAAATAATCGATCTCGAACTTCAATAAAAAAAAAAAAGTCTTCTTCATGTTTCAAACTGCATGATGAGTTTCCTAACTTCTGGCGACATTTCTTTTTCTGCTTCCCTCGCCTCTTGTATTGCTTTACGATATTTCCCTTTGCGTTTACGAACAAATCTGAAAATAATAAAGGAATATAATCACCATATATTGGATAAATTCTGATATTACGCTTGATAAACCAGATTGACCAAAAAGGTCAGGTTCTTAGCCACCCGAAGGAAATGGGGTTCATCAGAAAAAAAATTTTGCAATGAGCAATATTTTGTAATATATCTCTTGTAAGGATAAATGTTTGTTTGGGTGCCTTGTACTAATCCAGTGGTTCTCAACCAGTGGACCATGCAAACATTTTGAAGTGGGCCACAGGCCAATTTGGAAAAGCTAGATTTATTGAAGAATTTAGTTCCATTTGTGCGACTATACTTAATTTTACAGGAATATTGGCTTGGGGAGGAATTGAGATTTTTTTATTTGATTGGAACATAGTGTTAATCCTGGTGCACACAGGCTTGCGAATGCGACCGGTTGAATAAATAATCTGTTTTGAAATGTGTTTCGCTGTTTTTTGTGCTAAACCCATATCATAGGTTCTTGCTTTCATAAAAAAATATTGTGCAACGAAAATGGGCCACGAAAAGAAAGAAGTTGAGAACCACTGTTCTAATCAAACTGAATAAAAATACAGAGCATGAAATAGAAGTGTCGATGGTATTGAACCTTTTTCCCCCATCTGGAGAGAATGACAAGGTAGTTTTAGACATCCGAAGAAAAACAAGATTCAGTCATTCTGCTTCCAGCCTTATTTAGAGTGAGTTTCAATAAAAAATTTAATAAAATCATTCAACTAATATTTAAATTTTTTTTTGAAGAACAAACGTCATAAAGTTGAAAGTTTAATATTGATAAAAAATTTACTATCACGAGTAAAAAAGGCTTCATCTGATGTATTCCCATACATGGTTGTGCAGGAGAGGAAAGCTCATAACACAGAACATAAAACCAGTGAGAAAAGCTTCAGGAAACTAGTTGTCTAGCTCATACAATGCTGATGTGATGATCACTAGGTCACATTTCTAATATTAGGTCATGATGAAAATTGCCAATACAAGCAAAAAGACTCGTAGATGCGCTCGCACGTGTACAGACGAAAGTAATAGTTTCGTGTTGTTTGACCCAGTCCTACAACCGAATTGAGCAACTTTATACAAGAACAGCAAGTACCTAGTACCTTTTATAGGCGATTGCAAAATCAATCCCCAACTTTTACCACATTAAATGTATATACTATTGTCACTGCCACAGCTAGGGCAACAGAATCTAGTTTTTTTCTTCTGTTGTGGAGAATATTCATGTCATTTTCGTCGAATGGATCAAAGTTTTAAAACCATCATCATTGCTATTTCATAGCAGTATTGATAGTTTTGAATCTTTTCCTATATCTTGGTTTGGTTTCCATCAGACACTCAGGGAGACACATCTTGTATTTTTCTAGCAAGAGATAAATCATCGAATATTGCATATTTTTAACTAAGAAAATCCTTTTTCCTTCTTGGTGTCTCGAGTAGCAAAGGGTTATTTTCTGCTAGTCTGACCACAACTATAGGGGAGGGGAATCGAGAATCACAATTTTTGCAAGTATATCTAAGGGTTCCATGAGATTCCTTTGTCCAGTTAGACCAATCTGTAACCACATTTTTAGCTACATATCTGGTCAACCTAACATAGGCTTCAATTTCCACGATGATTATATGCGGGAGGTTTACTGAACAACTGGTTGACGCATGGTTCATGTAAGCATTGCTCATGTGGCTTCTTCTACCAGTCAAAAACTTCACCCCTTGATTCAGAACTGGTGTCTGTATGGGAGGTTGGGTTCACCATAATGATTAATCCCTTTTTACTCTGCTTTCCTCTCCCAGAGAATAAAATGGAATCCTATTCTAAAATGTAAAGCTTGTTATATGAGATCTGTTCTTACCTTTTATCAAAACATTCAGAGAATGATTCCAACTCAGTACATGGGATATGAGAGACAGTTTTACTTTGAAACCAATCAACAATGGCAATCTGTTCTATTTTACTCTCAGCATTTTTTATCACAATTTTTCTCAAAATGCCTGGCCACCATGGAAACCCCATTATTTTAGCCCAAACTACATCCCCTTGGCACCATTTCACACCCTCTCTGGTGGTGCACCGAGTCACAGAAATTGAATGAGATCCACCGAACATAATTTTCTTTTTGTGTGACGCCGACGTCCCAACCGCCATTACTGAGGTGGAGGCTTCTTCTGCCTCAGAACTTTCCTCCTTTGGAACATTAGTTTTGAACTTAACTGCATGTTGCGATGGTGCTGTTGCTTTCGTCAAATTTGAAGCCAATGCTGTTAGGCTGTCTTCAGATTTTTTAGCCGATATGGGTTGTAGCAGTACGTGAGGGTGCAATGAGCGAGCCTGACGCTTGCGGAGCGTATTTGGAGACTCCTTTTTGTCATTGAAAGTCTTAGTAGCTTCATCCCTAATTTGCTGTACTTCAGTATTTTTTCTTGGACTTTTTGAATTTCGTCTATGATTGGTTGAACTTTCGACTGAGGTAAATGCTGACATGGCTGAAAACTTTTGTGGCGACTTTGATTTTTGTTTACTTGGAGTATTTTTGTCTAATTTTAAAATAGTCTGTTTCGTTGATGACCTTTTTGATAACCCTTTCGGCTTTGCGGTTTTTGTTGATAACGGCTTTTCTTCTACCGTGAGATTTTTGTTCTCAAATTCACCTTTGTGTTCTTGGAGGTATTTAAAGTGTTCACTTTTTGCACGATTTACGACTTTCCGCGCTCGTTCGTGCATAGCATTTCGTTTGCCATGCGGATCATTAGCCGTGGGTGGAGATGAATGGAGTCGAGAAGGTATTTTTAACACGCGTCCCTTGCCACCAGGTGATTTGTATGATATTTTAATAACAGGACTTCGTTTAATTGGCACTAACTCTGATTCAGTTTTTGTTGCTTTTTTACTTTTGTTATTTTCTGTGGCTTTATCGAGCCTAATTCTTTTAGCTTGCTTGGATAACGGTTTCACTCCGTCCATGATTTCCTTTTCTTGCTTCGAAATATTTTCTTTCCGTGCATCTGCGATTAGTTTTCTTTTTCCTTAAAACAACAGAAAATGTTCAAACAAACAATTTTTTATATAAACAATTTTATTGGTAGGAAAGGTCGCTTCACGCAAGGCCGAAAACGGCACTCAAAAAGAAGAGGAGCCAACTAACAGCTACTCATATGACAAAGAGCTACTACAAGATGAAATGCCAGCAATCTGAGCGTGGAAAGCATCTCATACAGAACTAAACCAACACAGTAAAGTGCAGTAAGTAGGATCTGCTACTACAACTTCTTTGTTTCCTTAAAGTCGCCCTTTTACGACATGCATAATGTTATCACATTGTATAAGTTCATATATTCATCTATTATCAGAAATGCCTAACAAAGATATGTATTTGAATTTTTATTAGAATTGCTCACTGGAGTGGAAAGCCTCGATCTTCAAAAGGCCACACTTAAGGACAACAAAAGTTGGTTCAATTGGTGGAATCGTTAGGTCAAAAAAAGAACAAAAAACGCTTCGAGCTATGCATCACTGACATTTTGGGTTCATATCCTATAAACGAGGATTATGCACGAGAGGATTGCTGGACACGTGTACGGTGGTTCACGTAACTACAGATTAAGGCTTCCTCCACTAACCATGTCCAGAAAAACGGTACAAGCAGTATCAGTTAAGCAAAAAACCCTCGATTTGGAACCGGTACCTGCACGAGAAGTTGTGGTCCGCCGTATTGTTAATCTCTATTCTCATATTTCATCTCCCGAATGATAAAAAAAAACACTAAGCTTATAAGGAAGCTTAAAATACATACGTTTTCCTGTTAGACTGGACTCCTGCTGAGCGACTACAAAGGCATGAATATCAAATTTTGCTACATAATCAGTCAGATAGCTTTTGGGTAGTAATTTGCATCATATAAACTAGGCTTAATGTAAAACGTCAACTCTTAGGTTCAAACAAACCTTTGACTGCTTTCTCCTCATCTGACAACTTCATCAGGCCACCGGATGCACAGGTATCACAGCAGCAAGTCGATGAATGCGAGAGCAATTTCCTACCAGAGTTCGAATTAACTAGTTTGATCGCTAGATCTGTGTTTATCATGTCCATTCGTACTTTACGTTTTGAGCGTCTACGGCGCATGTAAATTTGCCGTGGTGGTGGTAGCTCAATTTTTTGCCCGTATGTTGTTCGAATGTCTAATGTTTGTGGGAATCGTACTCTCCTTTGAGCTGCGATCATTCTCTCCCGTGCAGCTTCGTCTTCTTTCAATTTCTTAGGGTCGATATCGTAAGCTCGATAATATGCATTGTCAGGTCGTTCTTCGATGCCATATGGTCCACGTCTAAAGAGCGAGAAATAAGAAATATATTATTTGAATCTTAACACTTGCTGGGTTTGCCAGGCTGGAAGCAACACCTAAGGGGACTAACGGGCATGTATTATAGTCAAAGATTGGTATCTTGGGCGAATTTGGATTAATAAACAATATTCAAAATACCACTAGTTTAAAAAATTATGATACTTATTTATGCACAAAATGGACATTAACCGTATTTCATGAATGACATAATGATTACTAGTGGGCGCGATGGCCTAGTGGTTAAACATGTTGGCATCACAGGTTGAAGATCTCGGCTCGCTTATATATGCTCAGCCCTCACCCAGGATGTGATAACTTGGGTAGGCTAAGTCCGAACAAGGAAAGATCATATCTTTCCAGCAATTGTAACCCTGTCCAGTCTATAAGTGGCCGCTGTGACAGGGCCTTAGATAAGGTGATCCACTCTAAGAAGTGGCTACAGCAAAAAATAACAGCTACAACATATTTAAAGAATGCAAACTTTTGACAAACCTCAATATGTAACCTTATATGTCGCCAAGGAATAATTTGCATTCAAGGGCAAGTGAGATAAAACAAGAGACATATTCAGTCCATAGATTGAAAATTCTGATGTCTAGTTATGTTCTCAAACAATGAGACCAATTCACATTTACCAAAAGAACCGGTGATTATTAGAGGTTGCTCAGACACATAGAACAAAAGAATTTACTAAACATGCAATGATCATTTTTTGTTTGTAAAATAGCTGTAATGAAATTTTCAAAATCATAAACACCGCTACAAGATAATAGTACCAACGGTTTTAAAGATTTTTCCTCATCCTATAAAAATGACTTAATTTTAGTAACACGAAGCAAACAAAATTCTGTGATGTAGTAAATAATTAAATTACCTATTCGTTGTATTGAGCAGCGCCCCGCAGAACTTTGCTTTCCTGTATTCAAGATATACAAGGATGGTGTTGTGCAGAACCTCATCAATCGTCACCACCAGTTTCTCTCCCTTACGAAGTTCCTTGCGATCATTACCAAAAGCCATTATACTTATGTCTATTTAAGACTGGAAAAATATCATGGAAATTCGGTTATGTAATTATGCTTTTTATAGGCTCCTGTCCCACTCTGAATATCTCAATCGGAAATTTCGTTTTGTTAAGTATGAGTCACAGTTGGATCGCGCCGCCAATGACTCAAACTTTAATATGAATATGTTAGGATGGAACCTTTATAACTGGGATTGGAGCAGCCACTACGAATATTAGGTTAGAAAAACAGTCCCTTTTGCTGCCTTATTAGCCCTATTTTTATTTGTCGGGTCTAGTGAAGTTTAGTACCATATTCCCGAATGTCATCAAAATAAAAACTGGCAGAATGTTCTCATCCTAACAAAGGGGCACCAACGCTGCAAGCATCTGGCATTGTCTCCCGGGTTAGGATGAGTCGCTTGCAACATGGGATATTTTTATGATAATCGGATATATGGTACTAAACTTCACAAGACCAGGTTTGTCTGGAGAAGTTAGATTATGAGTTAGGTTTAGTAACCTTACAAATATAGTCTACTTGTAAAAATAGATCACGCTATTTCTGTCCTAAATAACTGATACTTTATTCTTGAGGCATATATCTCTTGTCTCAAATAATCAAGGAGGTTTTACAGCCACTGACAATATACTTTCTGGTAATAAGAGCAATACATACAGGTTGAGTGAGGAGTATGAATTATTCTATGGGTTTAAAACAGTTGATTTCGAATCTGGGATGTCAATATCAAAGCCACATGTGCAAAAAAGATTTCAACGAACTTTTTTTTTTATTGAAATTCACTGTGAGCAAGGCCGGAAGCAGTGCCTAAACAGTAAAAGGAACCAACTAACAGCCACGTAAAACTGGAGAGCTACTAAAAGATGTAGTACAAGCATATGAGCTCTAAACGAAAAACATACCAAACGGAACTGAACCGCCATAGTAAAGTGCAACGAGTGATATCTGCCCTAGGTGATGGTAAAACTTTCCTTTTAGTCGCCTCTCACTGCTTTTCATTATGATCCGTTCTATCCATACAAATTATTACTTTTCTCAGAACTCCTTCAACCAGGAGCCAAACATTGCAATTTAAATGCTTATTCAATTCAGGGATTTTAGCAACATAATCTGGCCGAACTCTCTGGCTCCCCATGAAACAAACCCACATAGTCACAAAATTATTAAATTCTATCCCAAAAATTATTCAATTTCTACAAAAATGGT
>OZ023144.1:21223060-21264589 GCA_963675895.2 Styela plicata | reverse complement strand
TTATGATCCCATACGCCCACTTACAGCTTACCTGATATGTGATTTCCAATGTGTGTACAAATTAATATAGCTCAAAAAGATTATGAGTGCCAGGTATTTTTTAAAAATGAAATGGTAACCATAAAATCTTCAACAAGGTTTCATATTAAGCTTTGAAAATGGAGCTGAAGGCATTTAATCCATGTCGATATTTTACAACCTTAAAATAGCCCATTAGGATAGGATTTCATTTTATCCTGCGAGAGCGAAAAGGCGAGAATACGGCTTAACCATATGGTGAATGTCGACCTCTCGTGCAGACACCGATTCCTAATAGGGTGTCAAGAAAAGTTCATTTTACCATATATCATAGAAAATAACAACACAAGTACATGATAGAAAATGGAGAGAGTTACGAAGAAGAGTTATCAGGAAAGCAAACAAAACCTAAAAGAAAGTTTAAAAACGTGCCACGGAATAAGTTTCAAGGAAACATTAAAAGAAAGTGACACGCGTTTTCTTACCTCAAAAAATATAAATATTTTAGACTCGACCGAACACATTAAACAGGAGCCCTTCCCTCACAAAACAAAAAGGAGAGCCAAACACACTCACACTATAAGTTAAAATACAAGCGAGAAAGAAATTGGACTCTATTGGGTTGAAAAGGGATTGTATTGCTACGATCATTAATCTGCTAACAATTTCAGTTTTAAGGGGAATAATGTATAATGTTCAAAGATGTTCTACATGTAATAAATATATGTGAACGAGTGTTGTTCGTATTGCATGGCATCACATAGCGGGAAAAGAAAGATTGCCCTGCACATCACAAAGAAATTTGTTTTTGCCGAAAAGGATACAATTCCAATCCGGATTTTGGATTGTTTTATTCGTGACAAATATAAATATTCAAATAGATAAGCCAATCCCGATAATAAACAGGATGAAATAAAAATAAAATTTTATTAAATACGAATTTTACTGTTATCAAAAAATAAAAATAAATTTGTTTCTCATCCCTTCCTAAAGAAGCACAGATTTAGTTGTGTCGCCGCATATAATCATCTTTTTTATTTTTTTTTTATCTTATTCTCTTTGGGCGTGGGCGGTTTGAATGAATATCAATCAACAAATCTAATTTGTAATATTCATAACTGGCTTATGAAAAAAATTAGTCATTGAATTTTATCTGCGAAGTTCGGTCCTTACATTCGGTCTACACGGGCGCGATTTAGTATATCATCAATCAGCTGCAAAAAATGCACTACTCGACATTTATCTTTGGGCGAGTCGTCTTACGATTTAATATTGCGGTACCGATATGTCTTTTCATTGTGTTTGGTCAATTTTCAAGTTGTTTCAACATTTGTTGTGTTGGCGAGCTGGCTCTTTGTTTTCAAAACATAGTACGAGTTGCATAAAAGTCTTCCAGCTGGTTGAAACTGGTTGTTGGCGGGCTTGTTAGGCGTACGATAGGTTGGGTTCAGGGGTTTGTGAGGTTAATTATTTAGATTATTATATCACATATGTTGATTTAGATCAGGCATTGTATGCCAGACAGAAAAGCCCCAGTACCAGGCCCGAATAGAATGTGTACGCCCAATCAGTATTTGTCTAATTAGCAAAAAATTGTTTTTTTAGGTTACCGGTATCATTTTTAACCCTCGGAAGAAGAAAGCCGAGAATACCGGTACAGCTTAACTATACTGTATACAGTACTGAGTATATGGTGAACTTTCAACGATTCCAACGTTAAATGTACCGATACACGGTAGGTAACGTTACTCTCAACTTGGGTTACATATTCTGTATTCTTTATTGAACAGTTCAATCATTAAGGGACAAATTTGGATTTCTCATTTTTGTGTGTGGGTACCGGTACCGGTATACAGTACCGGTACCGTACAGTATATTATCAGTTATACAGTATAGGCCCATCATTATATTACAAGGGAGACGTGCTTTTAGTATTATTTGAGAAATGTGATCTCAAAGTAGGCTTTTGTTCAACCCAGCCTGCCTCAATTCAGAATTATTGCATTACTTGGTATTTAAAGCTCTTAAGCTGTATGATAATGTTTTTTTATCGCCGCTCCGCACTCCTTGGAATGGATCACCCTGACCAAGGCCCTCTACCGGTGGCCACTCATAGATGGACAAGGTTAAAATAGCTGGGAAGATATGATCTTTTCATGTTCAGTTTACTCTACCCAAGTTATTACACCCTAGGTTGGTTGATGAGCCAGGTTAACGAGCCAGACCCGTCGGGACTTGAACCCGAGATCTTCAACCTGCGATGCTAACATGTTTAACCACAAAAACTATAAGCAGATTATTAGCCACCACTCAATTGTTTCATTTTAGTCGCATTCTACGACATGCTAAGGAACTGTCGAATTTACTGTAACAGTTTGGAGAACCATTTCTATAAAAATCAGTATGGTCAGTGGTAAACGTATAAATATTAACCCCAACCTCGACTTTGATCTGGTTTTTGCACGATCGTGTGGTTAAGCTGTAATATTTCGGCTTTCCTCTCCCGTAGTTTGAAATAAATTACTGGGGGTGCCCGGTTAGCTCAATCGGTAAAGCGCTGGGAATACATTTCGAGCTGTGCATCTCTGATCGTCATGACGCAGGTTCGAATCCCGTGGGGTATGATGATTATATGTGAGAGGCCTGATGGAGGCTTCGCCGGTGCCCAGTGGTTCACGTAAGCGCTGCTTACAGCTTCCTCCACCAACCAGGTCCATGCACAGGAAAAATGAGAAATACGATATAATCCAAAAAAAAAACGTTTACGCCGATTCAGAACTGGTACGAGAAGTCGAGGTTTGCCATGTGGTTAAGCTATATTCTCGGCTTTCCTCTCCCATAGGATAAAAATGATATCCTATCCCATTCTCAATTTGTTTTGTTTTGAACAGGCTCATATGCATACATATATGATATAATATGTAGATTGCAAATTGAAATTTGCTTGCAATTGAACCAACATAACAAATCTTGGGAAAATTTTAAGGAAGATTGAAAGAACAACCTTGATGACCAATGGGTGCATCATTAAGTTCCCTTGCGGGGTGTGCTTGTGGGAGGAATATCATCACTATCAATAATAAGAGGTACTTTTTCCAGGACAATATAGGGGAGGGAGGTTTTAGTTATGTGGATTTAGTCGAAGGAAAAAAAGATGGACAATTTTATGCCTTGAAACGGATTATTTGCCACGATAAAAAGGCACGAGATGAAGCGTTGGAAGAAGCGGAATATTGTCGACAATTTCATCATGAAAACATAATACCTCTTATCGACCACTGCGTCATTGATAAAGGAAGGTTGATTGAAGTTTGGTTGCTGCTTCCTTTTCATAAACGAGGAACATTATGGGATGAATTTCAGCGTTTTATAAGCAAAAAAGAATTTATTGACGGAAGACGAGTTCTGAGAATATTTTATGGCATATGTCGAGCAATTGAAGCATTCCATACTCATAAGCCGATGCCATTGGCTCATCGAGATTTAAAACCTGCAAATGTGCTTTTAACCGACGATGACGTCCCAGTTTTAATGGATTTAGGCTCTGTTGCGCCAGCACGGATTGAAATCAAATCGTTTTCACAGGCGCAAGAGTTGCAAGATTTGGCAGCTGAGCGGTGTACCATGCCGTACAGAGCGCCGGAGTTATTTCAAGTTAATACACATACAATTATTGACGAAAAAGTTGATATTTGGTCCTTGGGATGCATTTTATATAGCCTCATGTGCCTTGAAGGTCCTTTTGATAAAGCTTGGCTCAAAAAAGACTCTGTACATTTAGCAGTGCAAAATAGACGACTAGTGTACCCTGATAATCACCCTTTTCCTCAAAGTTTTTGTGACTTAGTGAATGATCTAATGGTTCTTGAACCAGAGACGAGACCAAATATTGAATGGGCTATTTCACAAGTTGAAGCCTTGAGGAATTCACAAATGGGTGTTGTATAATGGTGCTATTATAGAGAGGATTGGGGGCTACTCCGACATACATAGAAAATTGCTGTTTATCAGGCGATAAAAAACATTACTTGTGATATAGTTGTACGTAATTATCCTGTTCTCATTCCACAGCAATATAAATTTATTGTATCTCTGTGGGATAAGAACACAATATTTTTAAGATGGAATAGGATAGGATTTCATTTTTATCCTGCGAAAGAAAAGCTGAGAATACAGCTTAATCATACGAACCACGATCTCTCGTGCAGATACCAGTTCCGATTTAGGGTGAAGGTCTTTGGCTTGTCCTGTTTCCATTTTTCCTGTGCATGGACCTGGTTGATGCAGGAAGCCGTAAGCAGTACTTACGTGAACCACCGTGCGTCGACGAGGCGTCCAACAGACCTCTCGTATATAATCATCTCTATATATCTCTATATCAGGCTGTATTTTCAAAATTATTTGGAAAAATTTTATTGTGAAATTTATATTTTGATGCTCTTTTCTGGGAAAAGATATTCTCTTCTGATTATTTTATACTTGAAATTGAAGCATCTTGAATCACTGATCTGAAATTTCGTTCATCTAATCACAGTCACATTATCAAAGTGCCGTTGCTGGTACTGATATTAAGTGACCGTTAGTTGGTTCCTTTTAGGCACTGCTTTTGGCTCTGCTCAGAGTGAATTTCAATAAAAAAAAGAAAAAACACTGCATTATAATGTAGAATGTGTGCAATAGTAGTAATATTATCGTATTTTTATCTTCAATGAAGTTTATTACTATATTCCAAAATATCATTAAAATTAAAACTGGCAGAATATTTTCATCCTTACCAGAGGGTGCTAATGCTGCTAGCTTCAAGTTAGGGTGAAATATTTCTATCATGCATTTATTTGTAATGCTATTCGGAAATATGATTCTAAACTTCATAAAACTAATGTTTTTATCTTAAATATTCATATTTTCATGATATTTTGCTGTAAACATCTAATTTTAGTTTTTATCCATGTAGCATATTTGTCTGTTTGTTTCATGATTAACGCGACTAGATATTTTCTAATGCTTTCAATTTGCAATACGAATTTTCATTTTTTTCATGGTATATTATGAAAGAAGGGGACAAATTGAATATTCGAATCAATAAACATTATAACGAATATCTTTCTATAAGATCTTCTTGACTTATTTTCTGATTCGATTTAATACTGACTGAAACCAAAAAAATATTCCATTTTGATCATTTCTATGTGCTTGTGAATTTTCACCTTTTATCTGAAAATATACATATTAGACATTGTTGATATCTAATTGAATTTACAGAGACGTACCATCCATACACTATAAAAATTTTGCTCTGAAGTTTTTTTATCAATATTTTTAAGAAGTGGTAGATGGTTTTAGCATTGTCCAGTACAGATAATACTAACTGTAATCTCCATAGCCGTTTGGTTCTGTTTGGGATAGTTTCGCCTTAGAATGCAGTTTCTGTTACTACATCTTTTAAGTAGTTCTTTTCAATTAGGTGGCTGTTAGTTGGTCCCTTTTGGGTACTGCCTCTGGCCTTGCTCAGTGAATTTCAATAAAAATAAAAAAAAACACATAGAATGTTAGAAGGTGGTGCTATGGTGTTAGTTTGTGAAATTGACAAGAATTTAAAAATTTAAAATAAAGTATTCTAAAATATACATTTTTAATCGTCTAGAATTAAACTCTAGAAAACCGTGTAAATCGATGTCTAACAAGGATGAAAATGTGGAAATGTCTGTTGAGTTAACACATGTCGACGAACCGCAAACAACGACAGAACAAAAAGACGAAAACCCAGCGGAAACGGGCGATAATTTGACAGCAGAAGTTCCCCAGGCGCAGGATGACACAGAAAATGATATGGGGCAGATCAAATCAAAATTGAAAAAATTAAGGGGGAAGAAAAACGAAGATGAAGAAGAGGATGAGGAGGTGGAGATAGAATTCGCTGAAGGGGATGGCAGCTTCATGTGTGGAGTTGTGGAAGGTTTTTATGGGAGACCATGGACTACCGCACAGAGAAAAGAACTCTTTCAAAGGTTTGTCCGATTTGGAACAATGTCAGCTTCTTAGACATTAAAGAAAAGGGCTGCGGCCAGAAGAAGTTTACCAAAAATAAATTTGTGTTATTAATCTTAGGAAGATTTTAATGTCACATTTTAGACTACAATAAAATTTTCACAAAATTTTTTTACTTTCAATCGAAGAATTACGCCGGAATAACGCTATACCATTTGTTATTTAATACAAAACAATTTCAGACAAGCTACCTCTTTGGATAACCCCCATCGTTAACATAATATTTGTCAATGAATTGAATATATCAAGAGTCTAGAAATAAGCTACTGAAGTTTTCTAAATTATTGAACTGTTAAAATTATATATTGGAAGTCCCAAAAGGATATTCCATATTTTTTAAATTAAGATTTTTGGTTGGAAGCAGCTCTTAAAAGGAACTAACCGACGTCCACTGATATTGCAAAAGCTAGCTGAAATGGAACACCTGCACCTTCACCCTAAAGTGGAGATATTCCATGCAGAACAGAAATATGACTTTAAAAGGTTCCACAATGTCACAAACAGTTTCATGCAAAAAGCTTTTTTCCAAGAATCACTAAACTTTGGAATTCCTTGCCTTCTCACTGCTTTCCTGATCGTGTTGATCTACGAGGCCTTAAAACTTGCGTTAATAGACATCTATCAGGGATGGGGGTTCCTCAGTTCCTATTCTTGCATTTCATGTAGCTCTTTGCATTTTAATGGCTTCAGGAGAATTTTTAAGTATGATTTTCTCCTGTGGCCTTGCTCTGAGCGAATTTTAGTAAAAAAAATTTCCAATTTTTCAATGACATAGGGGAATTTTGTACTTTTTACTTCAATAAATTTTATTACAAATCTTTGTTCAGAATGAAATCCATGGGTATGAACACCTATCTATATGGACCTAAAGATGATTATAAACATCGGTTATATTGGAGGGATTTGTATTCCATGGATGAAACAGGTATATAACCTTTTTTTTTCAAATTCAACTAATTGCAGGCTTGAAGTAGCACCTTATTAAAGGGATTAACTAATGGCCATTTATAATCTACTTCAAATGTAGTATCAGCGATTGCACTTAAAGTAGAAAACATGACCAGAGAGGACTGAACCACCATAATAAAGTGCAGTGGGTAGTATATGCACTATGCGGTAGTAAAGATCTCTCCCACTTCAGTTCTATGTTGATTTTTATTTGATCTGTCAAATATCGAAACTAGCTGAAGGAAAGGAAACTTACTTTTCATTTGAAATTTACTCCAGGGCAGAGGTAGAATTCTGGTACCGATGACGTGTGATATTCAAAGAGTCGCATAACATAATAATATAATCATAATAAACAAAAAAAACTGCACCCCGAAAAAAATGTTCAATAGAAAACTGGGTTGTATAGTATTTTGCTGTTAGTGATATCTGCCCTGGTCAATTGTGAAGTCATCTAATTTCATTTTTATTACAATACACAGCGCTACTGAAGCTTCTCATAGACGCAGCCACAGAGCAAGATATCTTATTCATCTACGCAATATCACCTGGACTCGACATGTCATTTGCATCAGAGAAAGAGGTTGAATGTTTAAAAAGCAAACTTTTGCAGGTATGCGCTTGTGATTTCAAACCAATTCTAAGCATTTCAAGAAGAATCGTTGTGAAATGCATGAAATTTTATTTTACCCCAACTTACAAAAATTGCTTAGTAACCATCAAAACTTTTTATGTTCGTTTGCCTTTCTTATACAATAGACATGTTCTTTCATTATAATTTTCGATTTATTGCTTATCTTCCGGGATTTTTTCAACGAGTTTCACAAAACATAAAATGTCGGTTATCAGTGGTCAAAAATATCGATATCGGACGCAAAAAAGCAATATCGGTCGCACTCTAATCAACTCTGCTATGAAATGAAATCTAACAAGCAGAACAGTCGTTATTCTGCCAGTCAGCAGTTATCTCAAACAATTTTTCAACTTTTATATCTCCAAACATTAATTTTTAGGTCCAAAGCCTGGGGTGCAAAGCATTTGCATTATTATTTGACGATATCTCACACAGTTTTTCAACTTTTATATCTTCAAACATTGATTTTTAGGTCCAAAGCCTGGGCTGCAGAGCATTTGCATTATTATTTGACAATATCTCACACAATTTTTCAACTTTTATATCTTCAAACATTGATTTTTAGGTCCAAAGCCTGGGCTGCAAAGCATTTGCATTATTATTTGACGATATCTCACACAATTTTTCAACTTTTCTATCTTCAAACATTGATTTTTAGGTCCAAAGCCTGGGCTGCAAAGCATTTTCATTATTATTTTACAATATCTCACACAATTTTTCAACTTTTCTATCTTCAAACATTGATTTTTAGGTCCAAAGCCTGGGCTGCAAAGCATTTTCATTATTATTTTACAATATCTCACACAATTTTTCAACTTTTATATCTTCAAACATTGATTTTTAGGTCCAAAGCCTGGGCTGCAAAGCATTTGCATTATTATTTGACGATATCTCACACAATTTTTCAACTTTTCTATCTTCAAACATTGATTTTTAGGTCCAAAGCCTGGGCTGCAAAGCATTTTCATTATTATTTTACAATATCTCACACAATTTTTCAACTTTTATATCTTCAAACATTGATTTTTAGGTCCAAAGCCTGGGCTGCAAAGCATTTGCATTATTATTTGACGATATCGATCCGATATTATGTGCAGCTGATAAAATACAATACAAATCAGCTGCATCAGCTCAAGCGGGAGTCACAAATCAAATGTACGAACTACTTGGAGGACCAAAGTTCCTGTTTTGCCCTACAGGTAATATCATTTTTTTTTTCTCTATTGATTTGCAGATATCATCCACTGCACATTAATATTATAGTTTAGTTCTGCTCTGGACTTCTTCCTTTTTGGGTACAGGGAAATAGAAAAAACATTATATAGAACTGAACCACCCTAGTCGAGTGCAATGTTAATGGCCATGGGTGATAAACTTATGGTAAAGCCATCAAACACTTCTTCCTTTCCTTTTGGGGGGAATTATTCCCATGCCAGGTACAGAAGATAGTTTTCCTTTTATGCATCTCTTTACATATCACTGGTGCTGGTTGGCTCTTTTCATCCTCCTTGCAGTAAATTTCAGTGAGAAATCTAAAATAGCACAAATGAAATTCATTTTGTTGGTATTTTGGAAATAAACAGCATGGCGTTGGTGAAATACAGGTTTGAAAAAACTTATTTGCCCGCCCACGGTTATTTGAGTCGTCCTTGATTAACCTTAATCGATATGGCAATAGCATGACTCATCAAATTGAACCAAACTGACAGATCCTCTGCTGTTACGATATGTCCTATAGTTACAGGCTTTAGAATAGTCCTGACATATTTCCTGTGTGTCTTAAGAGGTGATTAAAAGGAAGCAAACAAGTGGTTGGTGGTTTAACCATTGCCCAGGCCGGGTACCACTCTCTGTGCTTCACCATGGCAGTTTATTTCCATTTGGAATGTTTTCAATTTAGAGTGCAGTTGCTGGTACTAAATCTTTCAGTAGCTCTTTGCTATTGCTAGTGGCTGGTGGTTGGTTGGTTCCTTCTGGTCGCTACTTCTGTCCTTCCTCTGAGTGAATTTCAATAAAGACAAACTGAACAGAATATGCTAAAAAGCACTGTCATTTTCCCTGTATGTATAAGAGTAATAAGATTGCTAACAAAAATTCAAGAAATTTAAGTGGAATTTTTGAAATAATGATGTTTTGGACACCTGAGGATCGTGCCACCCTAGTTTAAAATGGGGATGCCCTGTACTGGTAGAATACCAGCTACTCCACCCAGATACCCGAAGAAAATACATTCCATCGGAAGAAAATTTAGCAAATGGACAATATTCCATGATATCTATGTGTAGAATATTTAAATGTTTCTGTGTGTCTGGTTGTAGCCAGACATAAAATAGTTCAAAACCATCAATACTTCTATGAAATAGCAGTGCATGTGGACATGATGGAGGAAGCTGTAACTATTGGTTACTTGAACCACCATGTACCGACTCGACGAGGCAATCCTCTCGCATTCTGCACAGGATTCGAACCCAGAACGTCAGTGCTGCATAGCTGGAAGAGCATTTCTAATGCTTTTTACCGACTAAGCTAACTGGCCTAACTGGCCACCCACATTAATCATGACATGAACAGGCATAACATTAATCATAAATATAAATAAATGACATAGATAAATCATGACTTAGCGGCAGAACCGGCAAAATATGGTCAAATATCAGTAATTTAGTTTATCTGAAATGCAGCATAATCCATTTATGTATTAGATTTTGAATATAGTGTAAACTAATCGATAAGCACAATTTTTTTTTGTGATGGCAGAGTAGCTGAGGCGTATTGACTGTTTAAATAAGTATCTCATATGCTAGGCACAAATCCAAGTAAAAAACCTACGAGTATTTCCTCTCTTCAATCAACTTTCATTATTATAATTTTTATAGAATACTGCAACAGTATGGCAATACCAGACGTCAGTAACTCATTATATTTGAAGACGATCGGGAAGGAACTGAATAAAAATATTTCAATCATGTGGACAGGTAATTTGATGATTTAGTGAGTGTGTCACTGCGATTCTTTTTTTCTCTTCCTGGCATGGATCACTTTGACCAAGGCCCTTTACTAGCAGTCACGTATAGACGAACATGGTTAGTGTTGTTGATATAATCTTTCCTGTTCGGCTTAGCTTACCCAAGTTATTACACCCGGGTTGAGTGTTGCGCATGAATTAACAATCTGAACTCGCTGAGACTCTAACCCGAGATATACAATCTGTGATGGCAACATGTTAACCACTGAGCCATCGCGCTCCTAAATGTGTTGAGCTCTTTGCCACAGTGTCTGCAACATGCTCTTTCTTGATGCTGCTTTATCAATCATGTGGACAGATAACTTGACAGTTTTTGTAATTGAATCGGCAAGAGGGTGGTATCATCCCAATATATATCTCTGGGACTTTGACATTACGGCAAAGAAATACAAATGTACCGCTCCAAATACTGTTTTTGCGTGAAAAACACACCAAGGAGGACTGGATTAGTATAATGAAGTGTAATGGGTGGTGGTCGGCGAATATTCTGATGTGTTTTTTTTAAACAACAAAAGATCAGAATCTTGTTCCACATATCACAATATTTATTTGGCAAGCTTTCACTAGAGCATAGTCTAGCTTCAGGAATTGGACAAAGCTAGGCTATGCTCTAGCCAAAGATTGATAAATAAATCTTGTAAATGTGGAATAAGATCCCGATCTTTTGGTGTTAGACTCTCAACCTCATCGTATTCAAGTATCCTCGCATCAAGCCTGTCGCATCTTTTGTAAACTATTCGACTCAATTTCTATGATCCAAATTCAATAGCTAAGGCGTTGCCTTAGAATAGTGGTATTGAATCTCTTTTGGTATAAGATTCTGATCTTTTGTTGATGAAATATGCATCTTTCTTTCCAGGACCAAAAGTTGTATCGAAACATATTTCTGTTGAATCAATAAAGGAACTGACACAATGCGTACGAAGGAAGATTGTAATTTGGGACAACATTCACGCTAATGATTATGATCCAAAAAGAGTCTTCTTAGGTCCTTATAAAGGTGAGAGACAATGGCTGCCAAATTGGATTTTATTGGTATTCACTCTAAGCAAGACTGAAAGCAGATCTAGTTGGGCGGCATGTCTTTATCAAAATAAATACCGGTATTGAGTGTCGTGTTGCCCTAATCTTTGCAATGCCGGTTTGCTGTGATATCATGATTTCGTGGTATACCAACAAACACGGTTATGGCTTGATATAATCTTGCACCAAGTGACGATAAAAAACGGGCGTTTAGCTAAATTACAGCGGCTTATAGGCCTTGTTTGACTTTTGCATATCCATGAAACAACAACAATTAGAGCATGCTTCACGTGTCTCTTTGAAACGGCGCAATAGCATACTTTTCATGGCAGAAAATAGAGTGACATACCCCTAGTAACAGCATTTTAGCGGCAGTATGCCTCCCAGCTTTAATCAGCACATTAATTGATAAAGGAGCTAACTATTGTCCACTGCACGGCAAAAAGCTATGTTAAATTAATTTTGCCGGTGATTGCACTCTAAAAGGACTACATCTCACGCACAATGAAGTGCAGTGAGTGGTATCTGCTCTGGATTATGGTAAAACCATCCACCACCTCTTGGCTTCCTTTTAGTCACTTCATCGGTTCATCAAATTTTTTTCATTGAAATTCACTCTAAGCAAGGCTGGAAGCAGCTCCCAAAGGGAACTAACGTCCACTCAATAGCAGCGAGCTACTAAAAGATGTAGTACCAGCGAGTGGTATCTGTCGTGGGAATGGTTAAACCATCTACCCTTCTTTGCTTCCTTTTAGTCGTCTCTTACGACACACAGGAAATACTTTAGGACTATTATAAAGCCTGTACCTACAGGGCAAACAATTTTCATTTTACTTCATAGGCCGATCAACGCATCTTGTCCCTCATCTTGCTGGAGTTCTAACAAATCCAAACTGTGAATTCGAATCAAACTATATTGCAATGCACACGCTCGCCTCTTGGTGGAAAAGTTATCACCGTCAAATTGAGGAGGGAGGAAAAACCAGTGAAGCGGAACAAATAAATCAAACGGTACCCGAAAAGAAATCTGACATGGAAATTGGTAAGGTCTTAGTGATTTTAGTAAATAGACTTGTATAGGCAATATATTTTACTAGGGCTGTACAAAATATCCAATCCGTGATTTACGAAATCATTAGTTTTTTCAATTATTCAAAATAATTTGAATCAAAAAAGCATGTGTTGTGAGCAGTGGATGATTTCACCATCGCTCAGGGCAGATACCACTCACTGCACTTTACCATAGTTGTTCAGTTTTTGTTTGGAGTGCAGTTGCTGGCACTACATCTTGTAGTAGCTCTAAAAATATATGGTTCGATTGATGAAAATTTCGATGCATTTAACAATTTGCGGGAAACTATGTACAGGTATTTGTTTGGGCATTTTTATTAGATATTTGACTCGATTCAGAGAAAAAATATTTCACTCAAATTTAGCATTCAAAAGATATTCCATATTGCCCACTCTCTTAAGAAAACTACATTAAAAACACATGTATCCCAACCTTTGGGCAATAACTCTATTTTGTCAAAAATTGAGATATCTCTATATTTATTTATTTAGCGTTCTCCATTATTTTTATAGAAAGTGAAACAAAGAAACCAGAAATATCACCGAAAGCTGGTGAAGGACCTAATGATGTCAATGAAGCGAAAATAGGAAAAGAAGAGAACTCAAAAACCACAGAAGAGAAAGGGGAAATGAGAGAATCTGTTGAACAAGAAAAAGGTAAGAACAGCCAGAACCTGGTGCCGAAAAATCTTTCTGTGTTTAAGGGCAACAGAGTATGTTTTTTTGGGTGTCTAAACCATTCATGCCATTGCTATTCGAGTGCTTAATAAGATTCAAAACCATCAACATTTAACTCAGCTTTTTCATCGCAGTATTGATTGTTTGTGAACAGTTTTCTATAGTTTAATTGCTACGAGACAATCAAATAGTGACACTTTATTCTTATTGACGAAGATTTATCATGAAATATTCCTCTTTTGGTTGATATTTGTTTCAAGAGGACCCATTTTCTTTGAATGTCTCAGTAGCAGTCTAGCAGTGACCGTGTTTGCTTGTATGTCACGGAACCTAAAACAAGGAATTTGAGAGGATTTAGATGGCAGAAAACAGTGTTTGATTAGGCCTGTCTAATTATTAATTGATTCAATTTGTATTTATTCTACAGTTTTTTTAGAGATTGTAAAATCAATTGAATCTAAAATACATAAATCCTAAAAATCTCCGAAAAAATATATGTGGATTTTTTGTGTGAATCATAATTCATTTGGAAGATGTCTATTTGCTTATTATAAGACTTTGGTTCAAGTGTTCAATCAAAACTCATTTGATTCCTTGATATCTTTCAATGAACTACGTATCCCTCCTTGTTTTCTTATAATCCGGATCCATTTGTGGGTGAAGTCACAAGGATGCACAAATGAGATAAATGAAAAGCTCTCAATATTATTTAATATAGATCGATTACAACAGATAAAAAGCACACGCTAACAATAGAGCATCAAAGAGCTCCAAATTCACAGATTCAGATGACTAATTTCCAGAACATGTTTTAGCAAGGTCAAAGGTCATAATTATGGGGGTCATAAATAAAAATGAAACGGAAGTTTAACAATGGGAAGAAAGTGTTCATCAAAGAAATTGTATGCTTAATAATTACTAATGTCAATAAACAGAATATTAACAATAATATCAAATATATTTACAAAAATATCATCTCTCGAGTTCTCATTTCTCGAGTATTTTTGCAAGCTTTTGCCGGAATATAATAACTTCTTCAGACAAGATTAAGGTGCTCACAGAAAAAATTGGAAATCATCCAAATCTTGACATTCTTTCACTTCTTTCATTTATTTAACCAGAACAAGCACCCCAAGAAGCGAAACAAACTGTTGCTGAAGGGGAAGTAGGAAGTGATGCTGGCAAAGTTGAGATTGAAGTTTCTAAATCTACTTCAAATGAAGGAGGGGAGTCAAAAGACCAGAAAGAGGATGTGAGACAGGAGACAAATGAAGGTAATATTTTGTGTTTATTAGCAGTATATTAAAAAAAACTGAGCACGCTGAATTATAGTGCAAAATTCAAGTCCATGGAGAATTCTATTTTATTATTCTATTATGAAAATGAATTAAAACTATTACTAATGAATTAGATTAATTTCTTCCCTTTTTTCTTTTCCTACGGCTTTTGCTTCCACATTTAGAGTAGTCTGATGGCTAGAATTCGTTTAATTTCTTTCCATTTTTTTTCTCCTACAGCCTATGCTATGCTATGCATCTCATTTAGCAGTGAACGCAGCAGTCTGATGGCTAGCAATATGCTTTGACATATCCAATTCTGATCATCCCGGGTTCGAATCCTGTGTGGAGCGAGTACATGCAAGGTGATCGCTAGACACCTCTCAGTTCATGGTGGTTCATGTAACTAATGGTTACGACGTCCTCCATCAAACATGTTCATGGTCAGGAAATATCATTAATAGTTAAGGTAGAATAGGCAAAATAGTTCCATTCCCCACTTGCATGTGGCATCCTGATTCGCGATTATGTTTAAGCCGTGATATCGGCTCTCCTCTCTTTTCAGAAAAAAATTGAAACCTATTTTATTTCTACAGCTAATGCTTCCACCAGCCCGTTCAGCAGTAAAGGCAGTAGTTTGATGGGAAGCGATGATTCTGACACTGATTCTGACTATTCGTCTCACGATGAGTTTTTTTCAGCGCATCGTTACTCTGTATCGCCACCTTTCGACCATGGAGCCTACGACCCAGAGGATTCACTAAGAGAGGTAAATATATATATATTTCTTTACATTAAAATTCACTCTGAGCAAGACCAGAAGTAGTGCACAAAAGGAACCTACTAACGGCCACTTAATAGCAAAGAGCTACTAAAAGATGTAGTACCAGCAACTGCACTATGAACATAAAATATTTCAAACGAAACTGAACCATCATGATAAAGTGCAGTGAGTGGTTTTTTCCCTGGGCGATGGTAGAACTATCTACTTCTTCTTTGCTTCCTTTTAGTCGCCTCTTACGACACGCAGGAAATATGTGAGGACTATTCTAAAGCCTGTACCTACAGGGCTGAGTATAAAAATACCTTGCAAAATGAATGTACTTGGTTGATTTAGCTGGTAAAAGCTTTAAAATTTGTGGTGTAACATAAGAAGCAACCAAAAGAAAGCACAGTAGTGGTAGATGATTCTATCATCACCCAGGGCATTTACCCCTTAATGCACTCTACTATGTTGATTTGGTACCCCTGTCAACGCATGATTGTACTCAGATCGATTGTACTTTGGGTCGATTATTGAGGTCATAATTTCAGTAATGAAATTTCTTGAATGAATTGGTAGTATGCATTATGCGGTTTAATCATTTATTTTAACATTTCTATAGCTTGTTTTTTTTTAAAAATTCACTCTAAGCGAGGTCGGTACACCTTTATTTAGGTCAATTTATTTTTATTAATTTTATTTCGGTTTTGGTCAAAAAATTAAGAGAAACTCACACACATACACTAAATACAAAGTACTTGGGAAATATGGACGATCTGCAAGACAGAAAGAGTTTTAAAACATATAGAGTATATACTATTCCAAGATTTCTAGTTGTCTTTTTTTTCATTTTTTTAATATTGAAATTCACTCTTGAGCAAGGACTGTAGGAACCAACTAACGGCCACTTAATAGCAAAGAGCTACTAAAAGATGAAGTACCAGCAACTGCACTTAAACGGAAAAAAAACACTCCAAACTGAACTGAACTGCCATGGTGAAGTGCAGTGAGTTGTATCTGTACAACATTCACAGATTTTTGCATGTTTCGTTAAACTCTTTCAAAATTAAAACTCCTCAATTTTCATTCATTTCAGGCTATCCGCAGTTGGTTGCCATATTTCTCTGCGGCTCGTTTACCTCTTGGGAAGCCGATTGCTCGTAGCGGACCTCCTCTTGGCATGCTCTCACAATGTGATGTATCACTAATTTCTAGCGCCCCCATGGGTCCAACAAGTTCCACCACGAATGTACTTTCTAATGAACCCATCCCTAGCACCCCCTACACAAACTTTGGGTACGGGTCGTCGTCTCACTCCCCAAATATTGAGATAAAAGTGGGCACTAGTGAAAACGACAAAAAAGAAGATAGTGCAGTTGATGTTACTGTAACCGATGACAACAGTCGTCATGGTGACAATATTCATGGCAACGAACCATCTGACGTAGAAATGGCAGGTGCTACGCCGAATGCCACACCTCCGAATGCAACCCAATTGTCACCTGATGGTGCTAATGAGTTGAAAACAGATGACAAACCCCCCTCGGAAGCGGATATTGATATGAAGCCTCCATCAGAGGGCGATAAAGATGAAAATATGCAAATGGGAGACGCGGACGAGTCGCCAGTAAAAAGAATCGAATCAACTGTGCAGGTTGGTTCAAAATTAGATATTCATGATTAAAGATGTCTAAGGATGACTAAAATCGTCGTATAGAAGTTATGGCTTTTTATTATATCTTGACTATTATACGGAATAGTCATTATTTATGTCAAGTCTTGCATTGTGAATTTTGACATATTTCATTAGTTCAATGCAAGATGGATCAATTTGTAAAATCATGTAGGGGTGAGCAGAAACGAATATCTTTTGGTTTCAAAATCGAATCAAATAATTTTCCGAGTCGAATATTCGAATCAGAAGTCATATAATAAACAAACAAAGACATCCCCTTTATCAGAATATGATTTATGTAAAAATTCACACTTATTTATGAAATAATTTATACTTATCATTTTGTCGATTTCGAATTGTTGCAGATATTGAATCGAATAATTTATGATTCAAATATTCCAAATCGAATATTTTGGACAGTCCTAGAAATGACATGATCTCAATAGTCAGGTTCTCTGAATTCTCTTAAGAAGTATTTTTGTTTTTGGATTATTCTTAGATTATTTCATTTTGCAGTGAAATCGTTATATATGCAAAGTTTTACATTGTAAAATTTAAAATTCAACATTTGGGTAATTATTCTTGTCAACCGAAATTTTTCATCCTCTAGATGGAGACAGAGGATGAAGAAGAACGAATGCAATTTGAAGCCGAAGCAGACAGTGATGTTTCTATGACAACAAATAATAGCGGAGAAGAAAAGAAAAATGAAAAAGAAACGGATGATAAAGATAGGAGAGGTAAGAGAACTTCGAACACATTTTAAACAAGTTTGTTTAATGTCATCAGTTTGTCGGGATATCTCCAAACCTAAAGGAATACATTCTTTTTTGTTGAAAATCACAGATAAGCAGGAAGCAGTGCCTAAAAGGAACCAAAGCAACCAAATTTGACCAAACTCGATTGCATTTTGCCGTTAAAAATATAAATTTCACTTCATTTAGCAAGCTTAAGCTTTTGTTCCTATGAACAATTCACGATCGATTCGAATAATTTGGCCTTCAAATTGATTCGAATGGAATTGCTCAGCCCTAATCACTGGTTGAAGATCACAGGTCGGGTTCAAGTCTGGCTCGTTAAACCATGCCTACCGCTTAACAAACCATGCCTACCGCTTAACCCAGGTTAGGTAATAACTTTGGGTATGCTTGGCCAAACAGTCCAACCTAACCTTTTTATTTATAACCATTTCCTAAGGTGTATCACCCTGTCCAAGGCCTTGTAACATCGGCCACTTATAGACGGGACAGGGTTGCAATTGCTGGAAAGATATGATCTTTTTCTCTTCGGCTCTGCCTACCTCAGTTATTACACTCTGAGTTGAGTGGTGGGCATGGATAAGCGAGCTGGACTCGCCGGGACTCGAACCCAAGATCTTCAACCTGTGATGTCAACATGTTTAACCACTGGGCCATTGCACCCACGTTTTGTTCAGGGTTATCCACTCAAATAATTGGCCTTTGAAAAGCGAAGTTCAGACTTTATCTGTGTAAAACTTTAATCAAAGCATGAATGTCGTCCTTTTACCAGGTTCCTTATCTGGATCATCAGTAGATATGGCAACCCCGCCTCACCTACTATCATCAGCCAATCAAACGCCAGAACACCAGGGGGCAAATGCTGAAGCTGACAATGTGGGCGGAGCATCAACTTCCAAGGAAATAGAGGCAGAGAATGAGTGAGAATTAATTATTGCAGATTTTGTTTTTTACGCTCCTCGCACACAATTTTTTTGTATTCGATCTAAAATTGGAAAAAATTTAACAATTGGAATTATAACTTTCTAAATCAGATTCGATCTAAAAATTTTCAATTCTAGAAAGCCTAACAGATGGCCCTGTCAAGAAGTGGTTCTCGTGAAGTAGTCTATGCTCCTCATGCTTGACAACATGGAATTACTAATGAAATATTTTGAAAGGAGGTTTTTAGAATTGCAAAGAGTTGCTTTTGGTCAGATCCCACCGGCCTATTACAGATATTGCCAGCTTGGTAATGGGGCTGGACAAACCCGAATCATTTGGAATTTGAATAATTTTTCCGAATTTGATCGAATCACTATCCCATTTTTATTATCACAACTTGTCTCCATCATGGCTGAAATTGATAGTTTATAGTGTTTTTTCAATTCGCACTACATTGTCGAAAAGCAACAAATTTCACATCTTAAAGGCAAAATGCTATCGATTTTGGTCAAATTTGACCAAAATCAATAGCATTTTGTTGTTAAAAATGAAAATTCTAGTTTATTTCGCAAGTTTTTGTTCCTATGAACGAACGATTCACGATTGATTCGAATAAATTGTGCTTCGAATCACCGAATCGAATTGCCTAGCCCTACTTAGTAATACAAACTTTTTATTTTTCTTCTTTTTCAGACAACCACTCTACAAACTCGAACAAATGACATTAGAAGATTTGGAACTGGCAGTTGAGCTGTTCTACCTCCCATATGAGCACGGTAGTATTGGACGAAAGATGGTGCAAGAGTTCATCTGGCTGCAACATAACGTACGAAAAGCAGTAGCTTCACCTAACGCTTCAAAATCAATCAAAAATGACACTGTGGATAAAGTTAGTACTCTTGTAAACTGCTTAATTTTTTTTTTATTGAAATTTACTCTGAGCAAGGCTGGAAGCAGTGTCTAAAAGGAACCAACTAACAGCCATGTAAAAACAAAGAGCTACTAAAAGATGTAGTACCAGGAATTGCGCTCTAAATGGAAAAACATCCCAAACAGACCTGAACCGCCGAACCGCCATGATAAAGTGCAGTAAGTGTTTTTTTCCTTGAACGATGGTAAAACCATCTACCACTTCTTTGTTTCCTTAAATGGTTATCAGCTCGTATCTTTTGGCATATAAGAGATTCTCTACACATGCATTTGGTTGGTTTCCGCATTTCCGCAAACTCCTCACAATCGGGGAATCATTCTCTCCCTATGCCCACATAAGTCTCCTTTGTTGTTGTGATTCGTGTCACCAAATTGGGGTGTAACCGAGCGTGCCAACATAGTATACCTTTAACTACTTAACAACATCATTCAAGACATTAAGAGTTGCAAGATCCAATCATATAACATCGCCTTTGCAGAGGTATAGAGTCACACAATAGTCAAGCACAACTTAACGGATAGTGAACATAAAATACTCTGATCACGGTATAAAATCAATGCCTCATACCACACACTGTGGAGTTTCTAGTACGATAATGCTTTCTTTGCATCGGCGAGTCACTAATCAGTGTGGAGCGAGTAATCATTGGATACAATAATTGTACAATAGTAGAACACTACAATTGTGAAAAAATTATTTGCAAAAAGTTGTTGCACAAATATCTATCTTTGTGCCATTGATTCAGAGTTCAAAATTCAAGCCTATCAAAAATTACACTGTGGATAGAGTTGGTTTTGTTTTGTTTTTTATTGTGCATCAAACAACGATGGTTGCAGGATCTGAAAGAAATTAAATTGAAGTTGCTCTTAAAAAATTTTTTTTTTTGGACACTCAAATTGTATCAGCAGTTTATGAGATTGCCAAATCATGCATTAGATTGAGCCAGAGGCTTGACAACCATCTGAACTGCTATATCGTAGCAGTATTGGGTGGTTTCGAACTGTTTTATACAGTTTTGCTACAACCAGACACTCAAAAAAGATGCATTTAAATCTTCTAGTCACACATATATATCATAGAATATTGCTCACCTGCTAAATTTTTTTCTGGTGAAAACCAATTTCTCCGGGTGTCTGTCTGAGTAGCAAAGTATCTGGCATTCTAACAATCTCATATATTTATTCGGTCAAAAAATAATGTGTGAATTTTCATGTTTCGCTGTCAATTTTTTTTTCAAAATATCAATGAGGTTAATTGTGGGATATTCGACATAGTTTCATCTCTTCACAGGCTTTAGAATGGATGGAGCGAGCAATACTTTTTGAAGATTCTTGCGTATCAATACGAAGAATGTGCAACAAGTTAACTTCTTGTTCGAATCGAGCTCTGCTGTATGATTTGTTTCCTTACTTCTGGGATATGAAAGGAGTTGTATCTATGCTGAGTTCTTATGTTAAATGGATGGGTGAGTTTTGCAGAGCTTGAATTGATACGTTATTCCTAGTGGTTGATGAAGTGTTGCGAACAGATTGTAGTTTCGCATGTCTTTGATAAACTCTGTGTTCATTAATATGTATAAAGAATTTATTAGGCAGAATCAACAAAGTTCCAAAATACAAAAGACACAACTTCAACATGTTCATTCATGTGACCACACAACATGAAATACTGAATGACCTTCAAAGACCGGCATGGCAGTATATATATCATGGGTGATGCATGAATGATCACACCCACAATGCAACACCATCATACTGTGCAGTGATTGGTCATATAAGGAGTGGGAGACATGAGCAAGATTAAATGAGATAGAAACAGTATCAGAATGATCAACTTCTAGTCAATGATAGTTAACACCTCATAGTTTGCAACTTGCCATACCAGTACCTATCGCGGTACGCATGTGCTTTCTGATAGATTTCTGCTTTCTACAAGGTATTTTAAAAATCTTATCAAGAATCGCAAAAAATGCAGTTGGGCTGATAAAGATCGGCAAAGATATCTCCTCCCACTGAACTGCTGAAGTCATAACAGGCTTATCGTCTTTTTCATTTAATGACCAGCAGGTAATTTTATTCGCTATCTGTTTTTTATAATATAATTTTCGGGCTGTTAGTCTTTCTGAAGGTGGATGGTACACAGAGAAAAAGATTGAGGTCATTGGATAAGGAGGAATATATTCTATGTACTATTTTTGCACTTGTTAAGGAATTTGGAGCTTTAAGCACATTATACTTCAGATATAGTTTAATTTTGTACATAACTTGGTTGGGCGCGATGGCCTAGTGGTTAAACATTTTGGCGTCACAGGTTGAAGATCTCGGGTTCGAGCCCCAGTGCTAGCCCCGGCTAGCTTATCCATGCCCACTACTCAACCCAGGGTGTAATAACTTGGTTAGGCTGAGCCGAACAGGAAAAGTGGCCACTGTTACAGGGCTTTGGACAGAAGAAGTGGCTATATAAAAAAAAAAAGCTTGCATATTTTCTCCAATGTAGTTAAGTTATATATTATATATGCTACTCACTTTCTATATTTCAAGGTCAATTTTACTGAACTAGTTCATCATTTTAAATATTGCTTCGGGTGAATTCCAGTTAGATAAAAGTACGCTAATCACATAATACTTTGACATTAAACTTTTTAATCTTTACTATGAGTCCGATTTTCTGAATGTTATTTTAAATATTTTAATATTTTCAGGACAATTTTACCTACGTCATCAAACTGCCAAATCACCAGAACCATCCGAAACCGGTTCAAACTCGTCTAAACCAGCATCACCTGAACCACCTGTGAATACTTCACCTCCACCAACTCTACCAAGTCAAAATAGCAATTCACCAAATGCATTACCTCAATGTAAGTAGGACTTTCGGGTTTGCAGGTTCATTACATTTTACAAGATTTTACATTCCTACTAAGATACAGCGAATTAGATGGAATTAATGTTTGAAGTAGTTGTAGATGGTTTTACCATCGTCCAAGGCAGATACCGCTGCTGCACTTTACCATGGCGGTTCAGTTCTGTTTGGGATGTTTTTCGTTTAGAATGCAGTTGCTGGTACTACATCTTTTAGTAGCTCTTTGCTATTAAGTGGCTGTTAGTTGGTTCCTTTTAGGAGCTGCTTCCGGCCTTACTTGGAGTGAATTTCAATAAATAAAATAAAAGAAATTACACAGGGAATAAGCAAAAGTGACCTCAATGGATCAATCACTCAAATTTAAAATGAAAATATTGAAATTTCGCTTTGGGTTTGTGAGATTTTTACGAGAGTCGGTGTGAGATTTTAGAACACCGTAATCCTGCGAATTTGTAAGCCTGGCTCTGTCGTCTTCGATAAAAATCAGGAACAGTGTTATGATTTGGTTCCAGAATAATAAAGTCATCATAAAGTATTCTGAATTGCTATTCCTTAAAACCACAACAAAAATTATATGTGCACGATAGGCGGTGATTCAAGGCTTAAACAGAGTTCTCATGATTAAAATGAATTTTTTTTACAGCCACTTCTTGGAGTGGATCACCCTCCTCAAGGCCCTGTACTAGCGGCCACTCATAGACAGACAGGGTTAGAATGACTGGAAAGATATTATCTTTTCCTGTTCGGCTCAGCCTACCCAAGATATTACACCCTGGGTTGAGTGGTGGGCATGGATTAACGAGCCAGACTTGCCAAGACTCGAACCCAAGATCTTCAACCTGCCGACGTCCAACATGTTTAACCACTAGGCCATCGTACCCACAAAAGGAAATTAACATCAAGCAAAGCTGGAAGTGGAAGCGTTAACCTAATGGTTATTATAGTTTCTGACCCTTTTGCTCAACCGGTGAAATGAAAATGATGTTTTGCCAACGTTGGCAAAACATTGTTTTCGTTTCACCGGTTGAGCAAAATAATCATAAACTATGAATAAACTCGGTGGCGAACACCCTATATTAATGGTTGTTATGATGGTACATCGCAGGTTGAAGATGATCCTGGGTTCGAGTACGGCCACAACTCAATCCATGGGTGTAATAACATCGGTTGGCTAGACCGAACTGGGAAGATCATAATTTCCTAACAACACTAACCCTGTTTGTCTACAAGTGACCTCTGATACGGGGCCTTGCCCAGGGTGATCCACTCGGACTAGAGTTCTGGCGAGTCCAGCTCATTAATTCTTGCCCACAACTCAATCCTAGGGTGTGATAACATCAGTTGGCGAGACTGAACTGGAAAGATCATATTTTCCGAACAACACTAACCCTGCTTGTGACCTCTGATATGGGGCCTTGCTCAGGGTGATCCACTCGGGCTAGAGTTCTGGCGAGTCTGGTTTGTTAATCTATGCACGCAACTCAATCCAAGAGTGTAATAACATCGGTTGGCTGGACTGAACTGGAAAGATCATAATTTCCGAACAACACTAACCCTGCTTGTGACCTCTGATATGGGGCCTTGCTCAGGGTGATCCACTCGGGCTAGAGTTCTGGCGAGTCTGGTTTGTTAATCCATGCTCACCACTCAATCCAAGAGTGTGTATTAACATCAGTTGGCTAGACTGAACTGGAAAGATCATAATTTTCCTACAACACTAACCCTGTTTGTCTATGGTTGACCTCTGTTACGTGGCCTTGCCCAGGGTGATGCACTCTGGTTAGAGTTCTGGCAAGTTGGGCTTGTTATTCCATGCCCCACCATTCAATCCAAGGATGTAATACCATTGGTTTTTCAAGGCCGAGCTGGAAGGATTATATCTTTCAACACTAACCATGTTCATTGCTGAGTGGCCGCTGCTGCTTTGCCCAGGGAGATTCACTCAAATGAAGTGCTATAAAAGATTAAGATAATAGATGGCCCATTGTGTAGAAAAATCATGATCTATTTAATCTAATGATTTAAAATCACTTTTGTTCGTCTTTTCTTTCAGTCCCACCACCAGCAGTGGCGTGGTTGGGTCCGGATCCGGAACCCTGGGTTTTTAGAGGAGGACTAGCTGGAGAATTTCAGGTGAGTTTCGTTTTTAAAAATTTAGTGTTGGGAGAGGAAAGCTGAGAATACAGCTTAACTATATGGTGAGCCATGACCTCGTGCCGACACCATTACTAAATCTGGGTTGAGAGTTTTGACTTGATATTTCTTTCATTTTTTCTGTCCATGGAACTGGTTGGTGGAGGGAGCCGTAAGCAGTTTTTTAAGACTTTGCTATGTAAATCTAAGCAATTTTACCTCGGGTGATGAAATTAAGATGTGTTGTGTTAAAAATCTGGCCGTTTGAAACGTGATGGGCTTTTCAATGAAATTTATATTAAACATTTTTTTATAATTTGCAAACTTTTTAATGCATTTTGATCCGATTATCTTTCTCTATCACAGAGATCTTAACACATGAGATTTAGGAGCCTTTCAATACATGCAATACAGTAATCCAGTATTGCCTTGTTCTAGCCTACTATATTACACTTCTTATGAGAAGGTAAAAAGGAATAACAATCTCCTAAATTAGAACAGATATTCAAGTCTGTGATTTAAAAAAACTAAACTATCTTATTTTCTTTTTTTCCTTTTTCAGCGCCTTCTACCGATCACGATGGCGAACGATTTATTCTGCCAGGTCATTCCCTGTTCACCTCAAATGTCTTCATCAACTTATATCATCAGGCCGTATTTACCTACAGATGAGGTACGTGCAAGATTTTTGTGGGCTCGATGGCCTAGTGGTTAAACTTGTTGGCACCGCAGGTTGAAGATCACGGGTTTGAGTCCCGGTGAGTCCGGCTCGTTAATCCATGCCCACCACTCAACCCAGGGTGTAAATACTTGGGTAGGCTAAGCTGAACAGGAAAAGTTCATATCTTTCAAGTAATTCTAACCCTGACCGTCTATAAGGGGCCGCTGATGCAGGGCCTTAGGCAGGGTGATCCACTCCAAGAAGTTGCTATAAAAAAAATTTAATTTCAATCATGAGAACTCTGTTTAAGCCTCGAATCACGACCTCTCTTGCAGATATAATTTCTGTTGTGGTTTTAGGGGAAATTGATTCAGAATACTTTAATATTCTGGAAGTACAACGAATTAAATTCGGCTTTCAATCTTACGCCAAACTGGCGCGACTAGGCCTAACTTGCTCGATGGTGTATGGCGTCTAACTTCACAGTAATACGGTTTTGGTCCGAATGATTTGTTGTAATTCGTTTGCGGCAAGATGCGTCCTCATGGTCACAAGATGTTACAGTTACAAGTTTTCAACTGTTTGTGGTCTGCATGCAAATGTGTATTAGCAATCGAATCCTGTTATTCGATCCAGATATACATTTTGATTTGACCACTTTACTACGGTCCTAATCCACCTGGATTCGGTGTTCTGAATTTTCTCTCCCCATGTGATTTGTCATCGAATCGAGGTGTTACCCAGCTATGGCTGGGCGACATCAAGTATATTTGGTACTGGCATACCGCTGCCAAAATGCCGGTATTACCGGTAAGCCGAGCCGCACGTTCTGCTATCAAAAACCTTCTATTTTGCTATTCCAAAGAGACCTAGTCAAAAAATCAGGTGCATACCTCTAAATGCAGGCGGGTTGTTGTTTCCTGACATTGCAAAAATTCAATCGAGGCATATCAGCAGGTGTGAGAGGGCTGAAGACCGTTTTTTTGTCGTTACTTGACGCGATAATGCATCAACTTGTAACCATTTTATGCGGTATGTCACGAAATACCGGTATCACAGCAAACCGACATTGCGAAAATTACGCAAAACATTATTTTGGAAAACTCAATATCGGTATTTACCGACCTACGGATATTGCACCCAACTTATCCATATAGAAGAACTTCAACTCCTCATTGCAACACCATTCAAGACGATCTAACTTGCTACTTCTTGTACACTCAGCAACTGACAATTTAACTTTGTTATTTTTCAGAAATCTGTCTATAAAATTTGTCTAACAACTGGAAATGATGGGACTGACTTCGCAGATGATTTTACTGGATATGAAGATCTGCCCGGGGAGAGGTAAAGCTGGTATAAATTCTTTCGTGATGCATGTCTTTATACAGGGATAAAGGGATATCTCCCTTTGTCAATCATTCTAGTGATACTGATTTGGCAGAAAAATCAGCCCATCTAACTTTTAGTAGATCTGTATAGATATGTTTTAGGAGTTTTGTTAAATGAAAAATCAACATATATTTTACGCTGTAAAATTTGACATACGTCATGTCACATTTTTAAAATGCTTGTCTGAAGAAGTCTGACTTAGGTCAGACAAAAAGTTAGAGAAATGAATTTGTGTAAGTGTGAAGCAGGACTTTGAACTTCTCTAGTTAGTCATAATTACGCTTGCTATCTGTTCCTGCTCCTGTATCCTTGCATGTACCGCATACAGATCCACAAGCACAAAGACACAGAGAAAAGATAAGTAGTTAGTCCGCGTCCACCAGACCAATATCATGATTTTGTTGCTCAAAAAATGGCGAATAATGCCTGCTATTTTCTACCTAACAGATTAGTTGGGGGGCTTCTAACGCTCAGTCCAGAGTACTGTTTCATAGTGGAGGACGAGTTGGGTATCTGTGGATATTTGGTCGGTGCCGCAGACGCAAAATCATTTTGGAAGAAATATTCGATCGCATTTCTACCGGAAGTTAAAGAGAAATATTCATTGTCGAAAGAAGATGAAAAAGAAGGAGAAACTGGGTTGAAAATTGGGGAAGAAGTTCAGGTGAGAATCTATTTTTTCTGTCGTGTCGGCGATGTACTTTGGAACTGAACTTCATGTGTGTCGTTTTGACTGTGCAAAGCTCAAACACAAGTAATTGTGTATTTCAAAAACTCAAGACCATGGAATTGATGAGGTTTTTGCCAAGTATGGGCTGTAGATTGACTGGCCTTGAGCATGTTCCATGTTATTTCAAGGAGCATGAAAGAGTTGGATGGTTCTTCTGTTGCTTAGACTAGTGATGACAACCTAGTTTTCACCTAAAATAGGTAGTAAAACAAATTTATCAGAGAACTGGGTAAAAATATTACTAGGGAACCTAGTTTCACTTTTTAAACTAAATAGTTCCTTGATTAAAAACCTGGTAATGTAGGTAGGCTAAGCCAAACAGGAAAAGATCATATTTTTCCAGCAATTGTAATTTCTGGGATAATTTCATTTTGTTAAGCATGAGCCACAGATGGATCGTGCCTGGGCGGCACAATCTATCAGTGACTCATACTTAACAAAACATGCTCGGAGAAATAATTTCTGAATGGCTCATACCAACGATGCATTTAGACATTTTTTTTATAGATTTGAGGATTTAAATCACCAAATTGTCTTTTTCAAAAACATTTTAACAACGAAAATTTGATTCATTTAAGTTTTTCTTTTACTTGGTACCTACTTTTTGATCCAGGTAACGGGTTGATTTTTCAAGTACCTAGGTAAAAATTAGGTTGAATGATTAAATGTCTTTTTCAAGTGTCTGGTCTGCAGAAAAGTTTCAAAACCATCAATACTGCTATGAAATAGCAGTGTTGATAGTTTTGAAGCTTTTCGATCGCAGTGACATAATGGAATGAACATTTTGGACAATTGTAGAAAAATAGATTCTCTCACTCCCGGTTATTCATGGGGATTACGAAGAATTAGTAGTATGTCATCCTCAACTAAATTACGTCTCGTTTCGGTTGATCCACTAAAACTATTGTAAAAAAGGGGGGGAGAGAACTCCGTTGGTGTATCGAATTCTTTAGCTTATTCGAAAAAATTCTTTTACAGAGACTTCTAGAAGAGATTCGCAGCGATGATCCTCCAGATTCTTACACTGTTGATAATTTATACACTACCCACCCTGCTTACATGCAAATCGCCGTACATAGACGGGTCTCGGATCCAAGTATTGCAAAAAGTATGACAGTGTGTATGCTATCTGCTCTCAAATCTCATGGTAAGACGTTTTTTTTAATTGTAATATACGGTAAGTAAGGTTGTGAGTAACCCATGTTAATTCAGAATAATTTTATGAAAATTTCAATCAAAAACGGATCCAAACAATTTTTGACAATATTTGAATCGAATATCGAATCGAATCAAAGCTTTATAATAAAGATTTGTTAAAATCTGTAGCACGATTCTGCCGTCAATGGTTTGAATCATAAATCGAACAACTGATGTATTGTAGTAGTAAAGGTTGATAGTTCGATGTTGTTTTCGCTTTCTACTCCAGAAAGAAAAATGATATATTGCCCATTTTTTTTCATTAGTAGCACTGATCAGATTTTAAAGTATTTGAAACGCACCTTAAAACTATAAATGATCAACTAACAAACAAATGACTGTGACATTCAATTCAGGTGTGTGAATCAATTTGTCTTATGTTAACGACTTTTCACAGAAAGTCTTCGAATATGTAAATATTTTCATGTCTTTTCTTGAAAGTTATATATTTTTGGTACTGTAGCTTTTTCTTTTATATAGCCAATCCGTTGATAACCCTGTCCAAGTTTGTGTTCCAACGGCCACTTATAAATGGACAGAGTTAGAGTTGTTGAAAAAGTATGATTTTCTGATTCGGCCGAGCCTACCCTGGGTTGAGTGGGCATGAATTAACGCTGGGACTCTAACCTCATGGACTCAACCCAGGGTGTGATAACTTAGGTAGGCTAAGCCGAACAGGAAAAGATCTTATCTTTCCAGTAATAATAACCCTGTCCGTCTATAAGTGGCCGCTGTTACAGGTCCTTGGTCAGGGTGATCCACTCCAACAAGTCGCTATATTAAAAGTAATTAAAAATATTTAGTGGTAAGTGACATTTGCCTTTTGGCAATTTTAGAAATTTTCACTACTTCTTTGCCTCACGCAATCAAAATACCCAATCGTATTTTTACTTTTCCAGGTGTGCATGGAGTCCATACAACTGTTCGATCAAGTGATTGCTACATGCCAGATTTATATTGCCGACTTGGTTTCCATGAGATACGACCTCTTGACCCTTCACTTGTGACCCCTACACCTTCAACATATAAAGACGATACGACTATTGTATTCGGCAGGACATTCTGATTGTTGAAGTTAAACTGGCTAAAAGTCAGTTATTCGGCCTCTGACAGCGAAACTCCCAAGTATTCAAAGGAGAGACTTGTTCTCACAAGATTTTGTAATTTTCTTTTAAAATATCTTTAAAAAAAAACGAAATTTTTGCCCATTTTCAATCTTCAATGTTTTTGCTCAAATGGAAAAGTTCAAAAAATTTTAATGCATGCCTATTGGTAGATTACATTTTTTATTCCCCTCCAACTTTCGCTACCACTTTCCGCTTTGACTAATCACCGAAAAAAATTAACTCCTCGATCAATCTGTGACTCAAACTCAACAAAAAGTTTAGACGTCATTTTCTGATAGTTCGGACTTGCTGATGGTTTTGGTTTGAAAAATCTCTTATCACATCCATGCACAGGAAAAATGGGAAATAAGATAATCCAAAAACCTTCACCCCGATTCGGAACTGGTGTCTGCACAAGATGTCGTGGTTTGCCATATGGTTAAGCTGTATTCTCAGCTTTCCTCTCCCGCAGGATAGAAATGATATCCGATTCTATGTTCCTAAACAGCTATAAAAAAGTATACTTAACTGTCAAAATCTGCTTCTGAAAAAATTTGCATATGTTTCAAACAGGGCTTTTGTACTATTGTCGAATCTGATTCAAAAACATTAGATTTTCAAAACATTAGATCACAAAATTTGACTCCACTCGAATATAAAGGCATCTGAAGGCTGAAACCCTGGGTTGCTATTATGAGCTATACCCTATCAGAGAGCCTTGCTTTTCTTCGGGTGTCCGAATCTCATTTTGTTCACATTGGCAGAAATCTTTAAAATTATCAGCACTGTTAATTTCATTATTTTGCCAAGTATGAGCCACAGATGGATCGTGCCTATATGTCACGATCCATCAGTGACTCATACTTAACTAAACATGTTTGGTCTGAATATTTCCTGCGTGTCGTAAGAGTCGCGATTAAAAAGGAAGCAAAAAAGTGGTAGATGGTTTTACCATCGCCCCGGGCAGATACCACTCACTGCACTTCATCATGGAGGTTCAATTCTCCTCAAAATGTTTTCTGATTAGTGTGCGGTTGCTGGTGCTACATCTTTTAGTAGCTCTTTGTTATAAAGCGTCCGTTAGTTGTATCTGAGTGAATTTCAATAAAGAAAATATTTACAACTAGGTTTATGAGCCCTAGAAAAATCGCGTTTGCGGAACTTTTTAATCCCAGCAAAACAAAACAATGTAGAATATTTTTATTCTTGTTCTAGTTTTTTTTATTTTGCTTTCAGTTTCCATTTTCGCTTTATGTTACTTGTGTGCACTTTTGTTCTTTTTTTTGTTCAATTTTATTGGTGGAAGTATTTTCCAAAGTTTAAAAAACTTATATGAATGAATTTATTCATCTTCATATATATATATACCGTATTTAATGGATTGTAAGCCGCGGCTTATAAAGTTTTTTTTTCATCATGTTTGCAGCTTAAATTCAAGGGCAGCTCACATTCAAGGGCGGCTTGCATTTTTTCTTTGCAATGCCGATACTCTGTCTAAACTTTATCAGTCATAAACCAGCACAGTGCCGGTATATGAGGCTTACATTCAAGGGCTGCTTACATTGAATTTTTAACATTATCGCATGCGGCTTACAATCAAGGGAGGCTTACAATCAGGTAAATACGATATATATACATATTGGTTAATTTTATACGATGTTCAGAATCCTAGGAGCCAATCAAAATGAATATGTTTACGTTTGCAGAAAAATAATTTTTGAATATCCATGAATATTTTTGATATACTTGGGTGTCTAAAATTTAATTCTTGATTCGCAAATTGTTAACTTAATTGATTCGATTTTTCAATGATTTGACATCAAAGGCATGAAAAGTGTATAAATTTTGAGAAAACATAAAAACGTATGTGATGTTTTATGTATTTTATAATTTTCTGTGAAGACGCTTGTTCATTTATTATAAGACTCGATATAAATAATTATTCAATTGGCCAAAACTTTTCATTTGATTAAGAACTCGAAAAATATATTCAACAATTGACACCCTCAGATGCAACTTGAGAATCAATTAATTTGAAGAAAATATATAAATTTTGTGGCATTTCCCAATTTTCTGAAAACGACTCATCTCATTATCGTATTTGACTCTGATTCATTTTAGATGGATATTTTCTGATTTAAATCCAAAGTCCAAAATGTTCTGATCCCAATAACACTGTTTGTTCTCAACTATTGATATCACACCTATTATATGTCTGGTAAAAATCATAATTTATTCAAATCTCAAAAAGTGCAAGTAAACCTCGAAAATACTGGTGATAATTCTTTGAGAAATGTTATATGTTGCTCTTATAAAATTATGAGTAGGGCTGGGAAAAATGATTTCGAATTTAATCTGGATAAATTTTTCGAATTGGATCGAAACACTTATTCCCTGTAAATCAAACCCAATATACCTTTTTTACTATCGCAACTTGCCTCCATTATTATTGAATCAAGACATTTTTAATTACAAATTAATAATATTAGCATAAACGGATTTATGACGATGTATTTTCACACTTCATATCCAAGGGTAGAAATTTTCATATTTTAACCTTAAAATACAAATTTGACCAGAATTGGTTGTATTTTGTCGTTAAAAATTAAAATTCCGCTTAGCAAGCAATCGATTCGAATTATCGAACTGAATAACTCAGCCCTGACTATGAGTCTACCTTTTGGTGAACACTCTCGATACTGGTAATATTTTGCAATCAATTGTATTTTTAATAAATGTTCATTTTATAATTATTTAAGTTAAACTGCAGTACATTTCTTAGTTAATTCACACTTTGAAAATGTTCTACATAAACATATTTTGCCAAGCATGGTCCACTGATGGATCGCGCCTCCAAGGCACAGTTCATCTGGGGCTCATGCTTAACAAAATGAATATTCCTAGATTACCTTTATCCAATTAGCTCATAAAATCTATTTGTGCTTTGATAATAATGCAATGAATGATGAATTGTCGACGGTATCGACAAATATTCGAACATCCACAGACATTCTTTTTGAATGTGAGTTTCATAATTGTGCTTCGATAATAATGCAATGAATGAATTGTCAACGGTATCGAAAAATATCCGAACATCCACAGACATTATTTTTTAATGTAGGTTCCATAATTTTGTTTGATAATAATGCAATGAATGATTTGTCGATGGTATCGACAAATATCAGAACATCCACAGACATTCTTTTTAAATATGGGTTTCAAATCTGTCATAATCCTTCGGCTCCAATAATACTCTGAATGTTCTTTTTTAATTGGATTTTATTCCGATGACTGTAGGCAAAAGGACAAACTAACAGCCACTTGATGGCAAAGTGACGAAGAGCTACTACAAAATGTAGTATCAGCAACTGCGCTCTTAGTGGAAAACATCCCATGCAGGTCTGAACCACAACAGTTAAGTGCAGTGAATGTTATCTGCCCTTGGCTTTCACCCAATCTCCTTAGTATGTTTATTTTGTGCGGTCAAGTATTTTTTGTTTTTTCTTTTTTTCAGCGACAGTCTGTTCACTAGCACTGTTGGAAGCAGTGTCTGGATGAAAACAAATAGCAACCACTTATATAAGAAAAGTTACCTAAGATTAAAAAGCAGTGACTACATCCTAAGCGAAAAATGATTAATACAGAACAGGGGTATAATAATAGAACTCTTTGGTAGAAAATAATAGCGCATACACACGATAGAGTGCAACACTTGGGGAACGATGTGTTCATGCTTTTTAAAATATATTTTGGGCCTGGTAGGCTCCAGTAGGTATAAGCAGAATCATTTTTGATGTTATTCATACTTATTGCTCTGTTGTTTATTGAATATTTTGCAGGCTTATCGCAGACGATAGTTTGGTACACAATGAACCAGCATTTTCACTGATATAGCCTGGTGCTTTCCTTCCGCTTCGTATTTCTATAATTAATTTTCGTAATTAATTTTTTTTTTAATGGATTACTGCTTCAATACTGCATTACATATCTCAGTAAGTGGAATACCAGATCTTAACTTAGAATTTGATTCATGAATTTTTATCTTATTTCAAATGATCAATCAAAATTTCTACATAAATAGAGCAACATTTCTTTTCAGATGGCTTGAATTACAAAAAATGCAAAAAGCATTTTAATTACATTACTCTTAATTTATCGAACGAATATTTTTCAAAAAACCATTAGACATCAGTTCCCCTTTTTGTTACTGCAACAAAACTGAAAAACCTTTTATACAGGAATATTTCATGCAAAATACATTATGCTCAACAACTACTGTTGATTTGGTATTTTCATTAAAATATTACAATACAAATCTGATGACAAATGGAGACATCTTACTGATACATCAAAAAAAATCAATCAAATTTCTTACGAAGATATATACATTCTTTGTTTCGTTGAGATTGAATCAAGTTATTTATGATTTATCTTATTAGGAACATGAATATTTTGGTATTGCCTGATTCATTAATGTTTTAATAATGCTTCATAACCAATCATCATATTTTGATTCTTATAATTAAATTGTTCCTTATGATTTGTCTCAAAGTAGTTGGGGCTTTCTGCTTAATTTAATAGAAAAAAATTTCATTGGATGTCTGAGTGATTGATAATCTGTTGCATCAGTGACTCATTTTCTATAATTAGTGTAATTTATCTAATTTTGACTTATGTTACCAAAATTGTTCCTTGTTGTTTTCCTCTTTAAGCGTTATTTTATTTCCAACTTCGTGCGTCAATAATTTTGTTATTGTTTCGTTCCGATGTTTTCTATTTTTCTACAATGATATTTTACTGCAATTTTGTGTTCGGTTCTATGCTTGTCAGAAATATATAAATATATCTATTAATGCGGTAAACAAATAAAATCATCTGCAAATCAAGAACCCATTCCTCTTTCATGCTTTTGGTGGGCATACGTAATCAAATTTTATATAAAATGTATTAATCACTAGCAGTGCTCCCCATGTTGGGTTCACACTATCTAATTGAATATAAAAGTTTCTATGGAACGGAAGAGACTTTTGGAGACTGAACATGAACAGTGTCTCGGTGGATCAGTTAATCAGTGTTCCGAATAAGGGGTGTTTGAGGAATTCGACTTGAACGAAATTCAACACAATTACTTTGTCTAAATAGGAAAAACAAGATCCTCTGTTATCAAAACATCGACTTCAATTTTGAAACTGATATACAGAGCTATAGGATTTTGACTAAAATCTTCTAATAATGAGAGCAGCATTGATGAAGCTAGTTGTTGGACCGACACTGTCCACGAACTATCCCCCATAGTTATTTTATTCAGAAATAATTTTATTTAAGTGAAGATCAGGAAAAATTAAAAATGGTAATATCAAGAGCCTAGTCAGTCATTGGCTTGTGTGCAAGGACTGTCATAATGAGATAACTATTTGTAAAAAAAAGTCTGGCATCAAATAATGAAATATATGTGAAATAATTTGCTAATTGAGATTTCAAAAATTGGCTTTATTTAGGAATTGCAATGTTATCGACTAACTCTTCAGAGCAAAATCATGCTTGATGTCCAGTTTTATAATGTGATATTTCGGTTGTGTTGTCATGATTGTGCTGAGCAAAAACATATATTGATCAAAGTGTTTCAATTGTCAATATGAACATACAGTGTTTACAGCTCAAAGTTCAGCCAAACCATCTTATTTATTCGTTTGTATGAGCATCTTTTCGTTGATTGAGAGATCCAAATTTATGGTGAAATGTAGGGTTTCAACAGTATATGGGATTCGGTAAACAAAATGGCAGACATTAATCCACACTCCCTGTTGCTTTGCCGTGACATATCATCGAATGTTATAATCAAATATTGATGAAAACAGCGAAAATGAGCACGGAGTTGAAATGAAAAAAATCGCGCCTAGAGAGGAAAAGCCTAAAACTCAAACGATATAAAGATGGCGGCCATTTTGTTGTTCTGTATTCTGGTGCCAGGATCCGCCCGTCCGTTCGTCAAATGATTCATTTTGTAAATATCTGGTGTCGTTTAATTGGAACTAGAAAGAAAAAAATTTTTATAAAAGGGTTTAAATAAATAGTAAACAGATCAGTTTGGTGGAAACAATCAGCTCGACTGCCCTGAACCAAGAATTCTGATAAAACAGATCAATGAACCTAATGAATCAACCTAAGTAACAAAAGGCAAGTACTTCGTTCGAGTGAGTCTGGTAAGGTACTGAATTTGTTTAAAATTACAACTTTATCCTCCTTATATGCGTGGCTGTTATATTCTGGTTTTCTGGGTCAGGCCGTACTGTATAGTATTGTAACTTCCCCTTTCTGTTTCTACCCTTGTTATAGGTTACCTCTGACTTTGTCCCTTTCTGCAAATTTGAAATTTTCAACCTTATGACCAACACAGTATATGTGTATAGATTTTGTCAAGCTAGTACATCATATATGGGCTCATGTCTGACTATTAAAATTTTTGGTTGTACGAAACCGAACTGCTATCTGCGCTTCTATCACTTATTTTGCTTGAAAGACGAAGTATAAAGTTTTCACTGAAATGAAACAAAAAACATGCTTCACTACACTGTACAGATACCTGTCGTAGCCGAAGACAACTACTGATTATCTAGGCTAATTATCAATTTTATAAAATTAAAGGTCTAATGAAAATTTATCGAATTCTCGATATATGTCACTGACGTCCAGTTTTGCCAAAGTTGCTTTTAAGAGAGCGGAGAGTGCAATTGCCGTGTTGTAATAGGCCTATGTAAAACAATGGAATATTTGACTTTTGCATGAAAAAAGCTATTTTAGTTAATTTAATTTAGGGATGTTACACGAAAATGAAACTTGTCAGAGTTGCAGGTCGTGTTATTCCATATGACACCCGGGGAAAAACAAGATTCTGTCACCCCAAGTCATGGTACAGCAAAATCGCAATTTATTTTGAATTTTACAATGCAATATTTAATGAGAAGTAACCCGGTCTTGAATATTTACAAAATGTGTTGGATTGTTGGAACTGCACTCGGACCATCACCAAAATTTTGCGAATCTGTGGAGTCAATGCTCCCACTTCACTGCTCGATGCATAATTTTTTATAAGTTATATTTTAAAGACATCAAAACACTCTGTTTTCTGGCGACACCAGTGTCAGTTTTGTAAGTCATTCCACCAAAGTAGTGGATGTAGAAATATGTGAAGAACCTACTTTTCAAGAAGCGCAGGCTAGTTCTTGATGATGCTGTCGGAATTGCAGGTTAATAAGATGTGGCCCGGCCAATGCGTATTTCACTGAAGGCTGCTGCTCAACATGATATGAAGTCATCATATTATTGTAGATACTTAGTAATATATGCAAATGTGGTAAGTGCTGGTATAAAGAAGTAAAATCTTATCTTTCTAATGTGCGATTTATCTAATTTTCATATTCATTTTTTTTACCATGTGTGTTTTATAACCCATTTTTCATAACTTCCGAAAGTAAATAGAGAACTTTATTGATCTTTTGTGCTTTTTGAGCCGCCTTTTCAATTACCAAATAATTTCCCATTTTATTACACATCTTTGCCATTGTGTTTTATTTTATGCAGGCGATTCAATGTTTCCTTCAAGGAAAATCTACAGAAAATTGTTGTGAGATTTTGGTTCAAATATTTGCTGCTGCAGTTCTTGCTCCAGTCGTTGAATCATAGCAAGGATTGAGGATAAAGTGAACAAGATCTGGTAAAAGTTTCTTTAGCTTCTAAATCTTCTAACGAAATCTAAATTATTTTATCTCACTCTTCAAAGGTTTTGCACTGTATTCGTGTATGTTTAAGATGCTTGCCTGAATTAGTTCGACTTTGGTCAGGCAAAACTTGTCAGAAATAAAATTGTTTAAGAGTAAAGCAAGTACATTCACAAAACAAAGTCATAAGAGGATAAGTAGTTAGTTCGCGTTACCCTGATCTCGTATTAGGACAGCATCTACTTTTGATTGAACAAATAATTCACATCTCCACCATTTTTGTTATTTGTCTGGTGCGATTGTTTAGGCCGCATTGGCATCACAGGTCAAAGATCCCAGATATAAGTCCCAGTATGTTCAGCTTGTTAATCCATGCCCAATGCTCATCACTTGACCCAGGAAGCAGTACTTTGTGTAGGGCTAGCCAGAAAGGTTACAATTTTATAACAATAGTAACCCGGTTTGCTCTTAGATGGCCGGTGGTAAAGGGTAATCCACTAAAATGAGTAACACAACAAAAAATACAAATTAAACTCCCATGAAGTTTGTCATTAAAATTATTCATGTGTGCTAGAGCTGGGCGGCTTGAGTAATATTTTTTGTACTGACACACCTTTGCCAATGTGCTAATTTCTGCATAAACATTTTTTTTTTTTGATTTGACATTTGAAGCGTATCGATTTGACATTTCATTGTAACAAATGCACTTACTTTAATGTTATACTATTAAAATAGTATATTTTCTTAGTAACCCTGGGATATTTTTTTAATATTTCAGAGCAAATGGAAAACTTCAGATCTGTGGAGTGTTAGTGAATCAAATTCCAGAATGTTTAGGCTGGTCTACCTAGTTTATGATGATGAAAAAATTGGATTTGAATCGATAGAGTTCTGACAAATGCTGAAGATTTATTGTTTAATTTCACTATGAGATCGATATCTCATCTATTAGATAGATATATCAGTGCTTTGAATATTTTGATTTTTTTTGTATTTCACTTCCATGTGGAATGTTTCCCACTGAAGATACATTTGATCCCGCATTGAAAAATCTTTTTATATATATATATAGATATAATGGTGGATTTCTTGTGATTGTCACCAGAAATATTCATAACATGCACAACCGGTGAAATGAAAACAATATGATACTAAGTTTCAAATATCTACTCCTATGTTCTCCATCATGGTGAGAAAATTTGTGATAAAATAATATATTATTTTACACAAAATGACTTTTTTTCATATTCAATACAATATTTCAGAGTCACTTTTGTAATATATTTAGCTTCTACTTTTTTCATTTCCTTACCCTGTTGAAGAACATCTGAATAGATATACGAAACGTTGGTAAAACAATGCTTTCATTTCACTGGTTCTGCTTTTCATACAAAATAAAACATATTCGTTTATGTTAGTTGATTCTTTCCGGGTTCTACTATCTTGCTTCGGATGCATTTCAATTGATTCTATCTACTATGTGGTTTGTGCAGAGCCCATATTGCATTTTTTACAATGTTGAGAACCAGACACTACACCCTGACCTAGGAGTCTGACAGTCTTGAGTTTACTCAAGAGTCAAATTTTAAATTGGTGTCTGGTAAAGACACAGTGCCTTTTTAAGACAAGTAAAGTTGGTTGCTGAATCGAACGTTCAGTATTTATGTAATTACTTATGTAATTATTTTGCCTTCTAGCATGCATAATAAAAGGACAAAAGATACCTTCTTATATGAAAGGTCAATGAGTATGGTAAACACAAGACCGCCTTAAACACAATATGCGGCATAAACCCTAGCCTACGAGAAAACATGAAAAGACAGACACGAAACAGTGGCAGTCGAACTTGCAACTTCGTACTTTGCAGGAGCTCCACCTTGGCTGTTAGTTTGTTTACAAGCCTGAATTTTACCATTTACTAATTTTCTGAAAATATATTTATTAAAAATTTAAGAAAATATTTTACAGCACAAGAGCATCTCGAAGAAAAATCTCTAGATTTCATGGACTCCCCTACATGTCAATTTTATATGCCATTTTATTTTTGATAGTGTCTTATAGATGTTATCTGAGCATATGTAATTTTGCTGTAGTCCATGGCCGACAGCTTTAGTTATTGGGATAAAATGTCATCATCAGTCTACAATTATCTGGAACACTGATTCTAATCTTGGAGTGGGTGTCCGATCAGTTCGCAGGGTGTGCAAAAATGCTTAATTAAAAAATTTAATAGGTGTATAAATACCGGGCCATTTGCAGCATTCTGCAGCACCCAATTAGAAACAACTTTTACGGCAAGAGTAAAGTTACCAAAGTTCAGTTCTTTGTTAAACATGTAGAAGTGCAATGTATATGTCTCGCAGAATGTCAGGTACTCTAACTATTCAGACTCCTGAAGCAAATGGCTGTCATCGGAAGGAAAATTTAAACGGTTGAGCAATATTTCATGCTAAGATTCTTGCTAGAGGATTAAAATATCTGTTATTTTCGGGTGTCTGATATTAATTTTGGCTGAACAAAATATTCGAATCGTAAGTTTGATTTCTGCAACACTAAATCAACCAAATGATAGTTTTGAATTTCCTTCTAAAACAAGTGTAAAATTCCCAGGAGATAAGAATATTTCATTGTTTATTAGCACTTCTGATGCAATTCAGGAAAATTTGATCCTGAAACCCAAAGATATTCGATTTTGGCCACCCCCAGTATCAGCCAAACTGTAGAAAAACATTTAAAATAATCAATACTGCTATGACATAGCAGTGGTGATGTATTTGAAACTTTTTTTTGCCCATTAGAAGAAAATTACACCAACATCCAAAAAAAAAAAAATTCTGTCATCCTGAGGTATGGTATATCACAGTGATTCACTTCTTTACTTTTGTGAAACCCACTCTCATTTCTGTATTGTGTTAATATGTTGCCTATTATTGAGGATGGGTAATTCATAATACTTGACCATTACAGAATAATTTTGGAACACTTGAATCGTATCCTATTCCTGATAGCAGAGTGAAATTTTGCTATAAGATGTACAATTGTGTATTTAAAACATAAGGGGTTGAAAAATCAGAGAGCCACAGAAGTCTTTTTAACTAACATAGCCAGGGCAGAACTAAATGAAAAATTAGGATTTGTTAATGATGATATATACAAGATGTTTAACCAAGCAAGGGTGATGTTTTTGTGCCCCTGCTTATTTTATACCTTCGTTATCCCTATAAAATTGTATGAATAAAAGTATAGGATTTGGATAATTTACTATTTCGAATCTACCAGGTAAGCTATTTTGAAATATCCTTCCTTGTTGCTCCGTAATTGAAAAGACATGGATCGTTATTTAAGCAAGCCAAGAAGATATGAAAATGGAGGATTGGTTAGCGATTTCAATGGGATGCAGCAAGAAAACAGGTTAAGACCGAACCACTGATCTAAGACTAAGTTCATGATATAGATAGGAAATGTTATTAATATGCTATGTAGATTTTTGTGATTTCTGCTTTTCAAGCCATAAATTTCAGGATTGATTTCTTGAGCCATCTCCAGTCTTTCCAATTGGGTTTTCTTCATCTACTCACTGGGGCATATGTCCGCTATATCAGCCCCATTTTCAAGCATTTTAAGAATATCAGTATTGGCTACAATGAACCGATGCTTATCGGCCACTTTTTATCATAACAAATTGACGAATTTGCTCTAAAAATTGCTTCACTCCAAGAATAGTCCTGGGATCTGATCAAGGAATTCAAAAACTTGTCCAAATCTTTGTTTCCATGAAGATGTATGTGATATTATTAATAAAAATATCTACATGTTTTGATGGATTCCTGAGCCTATGACTCTGTCCCTTGTTACAAGTGTTTCATTGTTTTTTGTGACAGGGCACAGGTTATCAAATAATATGGGTTTGCGATCGACTATAAACTGCAGTATTGGACTATGTTGGTAGCTGACAGT